>CAWUFW010000867.1:0-364261 GCA_963921515.1 Calotriton arnoldi
GGGCTGGATGCCTACCACTACTACCACCCTTAGCCAGGGTGGCAGGATGCCTACCACTACTACCACCCTTAGCCAGGGGGCAGGATGCCTACCACTACTACCACCCTTAGCCAGGGGGGGCTGGATGCCTACCACTACTACCACCCTTAGCCAGGGGGGCAGGATGCCCACCACTACTACCACCCTCACCCAGGGGGGGCTGGATGCCTACCACTACTACCACCCTTAGCCAGGGTGGCAGGATGCCTACCACTACTACCACCCTCACCCAGGGGTGGCAGGATGCCTACCACTACTACCACCCTTAGCCAGGGGGGGCTGGATGCCTACCACTACTACCACCCTTAGCCAGGGGGGCAGGATGCCCACCACTACTACCACCCTCACCCAGGGGGGGCTGGATGCCTACCACTACTACCACCCTTAGCCATGGGGGTGCCAGATGCCTACCACTACTACCACCCTTACCCAGGGGGGGCAGGATGCCTACCACTACTACCACCCTTAGCCAGGGGGGCTGGATGCCTACCACTACTACCACCCCAACCCAGGGGGGGCTGGATGCCTACCACTACTACCACCCTTAGCCAGGGGGGCAGGATGCCCACCACTACTACAACCCTCACCCACGGGGGGCAGGATGCCTACCACTACTACCACCCTTAGCCAGGGTGGCAGGATGCCTACCACTACTACCACCCTTAGCCAGGGGGGGCAGGATGCCCACCACTACTACCACCCCCACCCCGGGGGGGCTGGATGCCTACCACTACTACCACCCTCAGCCAGGGGGGGCTGGATGCCTACCACTACTACCACCCTTAGCCAGGGGGCAGGATGCCTACCACTACTACCACCCCAACCCAGGGGGGCTGGATGCCTACCACTACTACCACCCTTAGCCAGGGGGGCTGGATGCCTACCACTACTACCACCCTTAGCCAGGGGGCTGGATGCCTACCACTACTACCACCCCCACTCATGGGATGGACAATGCATGACACAACAAGCACACCACAACCTAGGGAATGCAAGATTAAGACATCCCCCCACCACCATGACAAGCGTGTGTAGGCTGTGTCAAATGCCTACAACACCGAACATGACTTTCAACATACAATGTGACCCCCTAGCACATGTGCCACACATATATGTGTGTGGCACCCACAATGCTAAGACAGCCCATGACCATTGTGGCAATGGGGCCTAAACCCCCATCATCACAGTGACCAAAAGGTAAGTGTGGGGTCCATAGCTGAAGCACATTTTGACCATTGTGGCAATGGGGTCTAAACCCCCATCATCACAGTGACCAAAAGGCAAGTGTGGGGTCCATAGCTGAAGCACATTTTGACCATTGTGGCAATGGGGTCTACACCCTCATCATCACAGTGACCAAAAGGTAATTGTTGACAAAGAAAGAGCTGCAACTGCCAAACTGCATGGATCATTCCTGCTCACAGAACCAAAAACTCATCTGTGGCAAAGTAGTGTATGTGTCCCATTGCAACATAAATTGGGGGAGCCAAATACTGCAGTGCAAATGAAACATTCCTTTGGCCATGTGCAGACAAACAACACCCATGGGGGCTGAGACCGTCAACAGTCATCAATGACACAATGACAGAAGTGACCATCAGAATGCAGAACCACATATTTGCACCAATGGGCACACAAATGCAGATACCCTGTGGAGACAGCAGATGTGGGGTGAACAGATACCATACCATGGCAGCAATGGGACACACAAACCATGATCACTGTGCTGACCGATGACCTAGGAGTCCCAGGGACAGCAGGGGAAACACACCAAACAACATACAGCCAATGGCACACCCAAGATATGCCAATGCAGTGGTGCAGATGCACAAACACAAACAGGCAGACCAACACTGTCATCATACACAGCAGGTGAGGGGGTGGGGGTGCCAGTGTCCCCAGGCAACCACACAACACATGAGGAGAGCTGAATACCAATCATACAGATGTGCATACACTGCCACACTAAGGTAACTCATGGATCCAAATCCCCTATGTGGGCAAGCAGGCATTGTCAGGTGAGAGGGAGCACAAAACACACATGTCACACAGGCACGTAGGAACAACAACTGACACAGCAAGTCACAGACACACCACAGCACCACCCCCAGGGCCCCCACAATGTGGTGACCCTGGGCTGAATAAAAATACCACTGTGATGACAAAGCTAAATGTCGTTCACACTATGAACCACAGTCAGGTGTCCTGAGCAACAAACTACCATCACACCTACACAAGCACAAATCAATCAGCATGGCCAGTAAGCCAAGGCCAACATGGAGGCAGGGGCCTAGCCGGAGCAACAACTCTCATCTGCACACACTCAACACCACACCCCTCGACCTCCAACAATGTGCAGCAGTGAAGTACACATGCACTGGTGACATTGCACATGCACCCATGACTATTCCAGGGTGGTGGGTGGGAACCAAGGTGTAGAAACACATCACACATGGACACTCAACAAGACTCCTGAATGTCTGACACACTGCACACTACGCTGTACATGGACATGACGGCAATACCACACCGACCAATGGGATCCCAGCCACAGTCACACACCAATGAAGAAGCCAAGGTCACCCACAAAGAACACACATAGACAACTTCCAACATTGCAGCTCTGACCCTGAGGAGTGGCAGCAGTCACACACACAACATGTCACAATCACTGAAAGATAACACAAACTGGAAATCACATGACAGGGGCAAACAACAAGTGCCAAGGGGAAACCTGACTGTGACCCATCTGCGTCTGCACACAAACTCAGCCCTGACAGCAAACACACCTATGGGTGACACCCTGATGACCAGTAATGTGCCATGCACCCACATCACAGAGAACACAGGGAGAAGACTTTGGGGGAACATAGCTCAAGTCAGCAAGCATCACAAACAGGTACAACACTAGGGATCACAGCATGCGCAGATGAATGGAAGTGAACACACAGACATGCACATACAACACACACCTTGGGTGCAGGCAATGTCACACGTGTACACACTGCCATGAGGGGACTCCACTCCTGTGTGAGGAAAGCTGTGCCATATGTTGCCTCAGTAGGGCCCCATCATGTCAGCTGAGCACTTGGTCACACAATCAACAATTAGCACCAAATGAGGGCTCCCATCACATCAGCCTGGTCATGGATGTGCCAACGGAATCATCAGCACAGATCCAACACACTTGTATAGCAATGTTGCACTGACTACACGGATGAGTCCCTCCCCATTGATGCCCAAACCTGCATGTCCACTGGAGATGGCAACACGGTCAGGGAAGTAGACAAATGCAACGATGGCAGGCACAACAGATGTGCAGGGGTGGAAGCCACAGATATGAAATTGCCAATGTAAGTAGGAAACCCATTGCCAAATACTGAACACATGACACCCTCAGATGCTGCTATTGATGACATGGATACACCACATGATAGGACACATTCCCCCTGGACCACATGGGTTCCTGCACAGTAACACTTCATAATCATGAGACCAGATATCACCATCACTGCAGCAAGGGCATGGTTAGCTGCACCAACAACATGTACATCTGAAGCATGAGCACTAGAGAAAAGAAAGTTGCTTTATTCAGCATATGTGTTGAGGCCAAACGAAGTCCTGAAAAAAGAGCAAAGGCCAATGGCCAGTCCATTGTCAAAGTTCAAACAGGGTGACACTGGCAGATGTCACCCTACGCATGCCTGCACAATACCAGGGACAATCCACTAGGAGGGGCAACCGGGGGGCAGGCCAGGCACCGCAGGGACAGGATCAGGGCTCACCAGGGGGAGTCAGGGAAGGGGTGGTGGGTGCAGGAGAGCCACTGACAACTGCAGTGGAGGTGTCTGACATGGTGTGTGCCGGCACAACTGGGGGGCATGACACAGATGTCGTGGGTGCCGGCACAACTGCAGTGGACCCTGCAGATGGGGTGGACAGGTCCGCCACTGCAGTGCCCAAGTCAGACAGGGCGGTAGTGGACTCCACTGCAGTGCCTACCTCCAGGGGAGGAGAATGGGGAACAGGCAAGGTGGGTTGGACAGAGGGGGGGACACCCTCACCACATCAGTGGCACAGACAAGCGCAGCGGGGGGTGTGGTGCTGGGAGAGCAAGTGGCAGGGGGAGAAGGCCGGAGCATCTTGGGGATGGTATATCTGTGGGTGGGGGAACCTGGGGCAGGGTGTGGTGGGGGCACCTGTGCAGTGGGGGCCTGAGGGATGGAGGACGGAGACCTTGTGCCTGAGCTGCAGGGTGGTGGCGGGGTCTTGCTCTTAGCACTCCGGGGGGACTTGCGGGTGGGGGCCTCAGTCCGTCTGCGCCTGGGGGAGGGTGTCCGGGGGCGAGGGGCACTCTGCTCCGTGTGGGTGGGCTTCCTCTTCCCCCGGGATGCTGGAGCAGCTTCATCGGTGGGGAAGAGGCCGAGGTCACAGAGGAAGAGCTGCTGTGACTTTGGGGTTGCAGGTGAGGCAAGGGAGGGTGCTTTGGAGGGAGAGGGAACTGAGGACTGCGCAGTGCATGTGGATGCGTGTGTGTGTTCCAGGGCCCCATCCCCTGTGAGTCTGGCTTCAGTCCCCTGAATGTGCGTGCGTGTGCGTTTTGTCATTGGCGTGTGTGTCAGTGTGCTGGATGTGTGTGTGCTGGTGTGTGCCTGTGCCAGTGTGTGTGTGCCTGGGATGGGTAAGGTGCTGGGGAGTGTGGATGGAGCAGAGGCAGGAGGGGTGAGGGACCGTTTGAGGAGGGACACTGCTGCCGTCAGGGAGGAGTCCATGGACCTATTGCCCCTCTGTAGGTCAGACATGCCCGATGAGATGCCCTCCATGAACGACACCAGCTGAGTCAACAGCGCGGTGTGCGCATGGAGGACACTCAGCATGGCTGTCTGCCCTACATGGAGCTGGCGAAGGAGGTACACAGACTCCTCACTCAGGGCAGCAGGGGACACAGGGGCAGGGGTGCGGTGCCTGGCCCAAAGGAGACACGCTCCCGGACATGGGAGCCTCCACGGACCTGGGGAATGGGAGCCGATGGGAGGGCGGTGGTGGTGCTGGTGGTGGCGGGGACAGCAACACTAGCTGGGGTGTGGTGGCTGCTGACACCCGCCTCCACAAGGGAGTCATCCTCCGAGTTGCTCTGGTCCTCAGCTGAGGTGGATGCTGCTGAGGACTCCTCGGTGTGGCTCCCCTCGCCCTCCGTGCCACTGGGTCCCTCCGACCACTCCTCGGCTGCTGACCCAGTCTGGCTCTCTGGCTCCTCCTGGTCCGTGGAGCTGTCCCCTTCCGTGGCCGTGGATGTATCTGCAAACAATGGGGAAACAGACAGACATCAGTCACCTGCACCAAACGCACACACCACTGTGAGCACAGCACATTACAGAGCAAGCCCTGGCATCATTAGTTGTACATTGCTAAAAGTGCCCTAATTGAACAGGAGAAGTCAATTGTCAGTCTGATGCCAAGCATGGCACTCACATCCCACATGGCCTTGCACCCATCTGTCTGGTGTCTGTTGGATTGCAACACCCCAGTGTTGACACATGCACCAAGTACACAGTAGTTGGACAGTGCAGAGGACACGGTGTGGACACATCACAGCTCTTGCCACTGAGTCAGTACAGGTTCACGGATGTAAGGGATGCCCAGAGTCAAATAGGAAATGCATGTGATGCATTCCAGCGACAGACACCATGATGCACCCATGTCCTGATAGCCAGCGCCACTATGGTGTGCATGTAGCACATGTCACTCCCCTGCAGGATCACCAATCAGTAGACACATGCCATGGCGGAGGCATGACTGCAAAGTCATACATCACTGTCTCAGTGATGTATGACTTTGCAGCCAGATCAACAACACTCTGCACTGTGTCACAATAGTAGGTCATGGGGAATGCAAGTCCTGGAGCTGCACAAGTGCACATGTACATCCCCCACAACACATCCTCTTAACCCTCATCTGTCCAGGTCATACCTATTGGACATATGGGAGACCTGTGACACTACCCTCTGAACCTGAGCCCCTCACACTCTGCTGTGCATGGGGAACAGCTGCCTGAACTTCACATTTACATGCCCCAGTCTGCATGGGCAGCTGATCAGACACCTATGTGTCACACAAGTATCGTCTCCTATGGTCACATCTCCAGTGGCATGCTGAGCCCCTACCAAGAAACTCCACAGCAGTCCTGGCGACTAATCCACAGCACACTGACACAGAGGCAGACACCTGAGGGTCAAATCACTGTGCACAATGTGTCCTCTGATACACGGGAGTGGGAGTACAGAGTGTATTGTATGGCCTGGAGTAGGCATGACTGTCCAGCCCCACATGAATGAGGGATGAGCCCTGGACTGTAGGCAGCTGGCTAAGTATGTGTGACACACGTCATATACATACTCCTGGGGCCCAAACATTGTTCCCACCCGCAGCATGGGTGTGTGCCAGGTACCCCAGCCACATGTGGTGGATCAGCTCAGCAATTGGACCACAGATCAAAGTAACACGCTGAATACATGTCAGAATACAGGCATTGTGTAAGCAATGGACCCACCCATGATGCCCACCACAGAGTCAGGGAAACAGATGCTGTCTCCCACCTTGAGTCAAGCAAACTGCAAGGACACAGTCCTAAGTGACAGAATTCCCTGCATGTAAGGGCCACACCTGGGTATCAGATGAGGAGTGGGCAGTGCACAATAGAGGGACATGGCTCCTGGACAACATGACTGCTGTACTGTGGCAGTTCAACCTGGCCCGAGGAGGGCACATAACATGTTAGACAGAGTACACAGTGCAGTCTTTGACTCACCCCCTCCTTGCTGCTCTCTGGCCTTCAGCTGCCCATCCAGGTCTGGAAAGACCACCGCCAGGATCCTGAGCATGTGGGGGGTCAGGGTCCGTGTTCCGCCCCTCCTGCGAGGAGGCGACAGCTTCAGCTGGACCCGTGCAATCCTCCGGGTCCAGCCCCGAAGGTCCTGCCACCTCTTTTGGCAGTTGCGGATCCGAGCGCTTGTAGACCCCCACGGACCGGACAGCCCGGACGATGTCCTTCCATATCTCATGCTTCCGATGGGCAGAAGCCTGTCAGGATGACAAAGTGATAAGGCCATTATTACACATGCAACATATCCGTGCATGACACAGTTGCATATACATGTCGCAATCACAGGGGCACATGGTGTACCCAGGCAGTGCACGGCTGCCCATGGACAGTTTTCCAGAAGTCACTACATGGTATCATAGCATGGGGAGTAAAACCCTGTTCAGAAGCACTGTCACTGCACCATACCTGTCCAGTGCAAGTCACTACACACTATGGGGGGTGACAACTACTCAGTGAGCCTGCTAGCCAGTGGTGTGCTGACTCTCAGCCTTGCTAGTCAGACAAAATGCACATTCAGAAAGGCAGTGCACAGAACACTCACCTGCTCCCCTGGTGTCCCATACAGCTTGCTGTACTGTGGAAGTAGGCTGTCCAGCAGGGCCTGGTTCTCTTCAAGGCTGAAGGCTGGGGCTCTCTCCACAGTACGTGCCATTGCAGGGTCCAGAGGGGCAGAGACAGCAGCAGTGCAGTGGCAGATGTCGTCCTGGAGCATGTAGTGCAGGCAAGTGGGCTCTCAGGGGAACATGCAGCAATATATATGTGCTGGAGAGGCAGATACTGTCCCTTGTGTCCAAAGTGATAGGTCCAAGTCGTTTGCATCTTCTGAATCTGGCCAATCCATGGAATAGCAGCACCAAAACACGCCCACAGCATCCTTCAAAATTTCAACTTCATGACATACATGATTTTGCAACATTGTTGTGGGTGACCAACTGATTTTCCAGCAACCGACTCGTTCGAATATTCGAAAACGCGTCCGTTGCCAGGCAAGCCCATTGTCAATGGGTGCGCACCGATCGGTCCATTGAGGTACAACGCGCACAGGGGTACAACGCGTACCCGCACACATTGAATGCAATGGGCCGGCCGGAGGCACCGATCGGTCCATTGCAGTACAACGCGCACAGGGGTACAACGCGTACCCGCACACATTGAATGCAATGGGCCGGCCGGAGGCACCGATCGGTCCATTGCAGTACAACGCGCACAGGGGTACAACGCGTACCCGCACACATTGAATGCAATGGGCCGGCCGGAGGCACCGATCGGTCCATTGCAGTACAACGCGCACAGGGGTACAACGCGTACCCGCACACATTGAATGCAATGGGCCGGCCGGAGGCACCGATCGGTCCATTGCAGTACAACGCGCACAGGGGTACAACGCGTACCCGCACACATTGAATGCAATGGGCCGGCCGGAGGCACCGATCGGTCCATTGCAGTACAACGCGCACAGGGGTACAACGCGTACCCGCACACATTGAATGCAATGGGCCGGCCGGAGGCACCGATCGGTCCATTGCAGTACAACGCGCACAGGGGTACAACGCGTACCCGCACACATTGAATGCAATGGGCCGGCCGGAGGCACCGATCGGTCCATTGCAGTACAACGCGCACAGGGGTACAACGCGTACCCGCACACATTGAATGCAATGGGCCGGCCGGAGGCACCGATCGGTCCATTGCAGTACAACGCGCACAGGGGTACAACGCGTACCCGCACACATTGAATGCAATGGGCCGGCCGGAGGCACCGATCGGTCCATTGCAGTACAACGCGCACAGGGGTACAACGCGTACCCGCACACATTGAATGCAATGGGCCGGCCGGAGGCACCGATCGGTCCATTGCAGTACAACGCGCACAGGGGTACAACGCGTACCCGCACACATTGAAAGCAATGGGCCGGCCGGAGGCACCGATCGGTCCATTGCTGTTCAACGCATCACTGTACATGTGACTGGCATATGTCAGCATGCCTGTCTCAGATGGACATATGCCAGCCACAGATAGCTCCCAGGGAGTGAGGGGCACACCTACATCACGACAGCCTGTCCAAACCTTATCATAAGGCATGTAAGGCTGCATTTCCTATTGTGTGTATGTTGGTGTACATGTTGTCCTGTGGGTGTCACCTGTGGGCAGCCACCCCCAGGCTGTGCACGTGTTAATGGGGACAGGATCCTGGGTGTTACGTGTACGTGACCACTGTGATGTGCAACTGTTCATATCTGTGCATGTGCCATGGTCACATTTCACAGTGGTGTTTGTGTATGTCATGTCACATACCCCGTGAGTCCCATGTGGGACGGTATGTTTGAGCCAGGGTGTCCCAGTGGCACAATAGTGATGGCCCTCCACAGTCTTTGTGCATGTAGTGTTTACAATGTCTCTGATTTCATGTGCACAATGGGAGACAGTCTCCACATCCACGTTGTGTGTGCATGGACTCTGATGTTGTGCGTGTGTGTCACAGACGTCCATGGCTCTCCTGCCATGGCAAGTGTGGCCACTACCTGTGGGGGTCATGTTTGTTTTGTTGTGGTGTACACATGATACTCCAGGTGATGCCAGTGTCCATGTGGCATTACAGGGTCCCTGGGAATGTGCCTGTCGTTGAGCTGTGGTGCCTGGGGCACATCTGTCCTCACATGTCACTGGGGGGTGACTGTGACACAGCATCATGATATCCAATGGGCCAACCTGGGACAAATTGATGCCACCTGTAGGACCGTGTTGACAGATGTTGGCCATGTATGTACCATACATGTCGTTCCGGTACTGCACACTTCATGTAGTTGTGCCTCATGATGATGTATGTTGGGATCTTGAGTGTGTTCAATGCCGCATATGTGGGGTGACTGACGATCTTGCTTACTTCTCCTCTGCACTGCAGGGCTCCTGCTGTCCATCGGCCATTCCCAGACCTGGCAACGATGGTGGAACGGGACAGCATCCGACGGTACCGCTTCACCAGGCAGCTGATTGAGGATTTGGCAGTGCAGTTGTCCCCACATTTGCAGCCTGGCCGGCCGTATCCTACAGCGCTGACCCCCAAGGTGAAGGTGATGGCAGCCCTACACTTCTTTGCCACCGGTACCTTCCAACATACTGTGGCGTCTGCTGGTGGGATGTCACAGACCATGTTCAGCCGTGTGCTCCGCGATTTCTTGGCGGCAATGTTGCTCTTCCTGAACCGGTACATCTATTTCCCTAGACTGCGACGACTCACTGACGTGAAGAGTGACTTTTATGCCCTGGGGAGGATGCCGCATGTCATTGGCTCCATTGATGGGACACATGTGGCTTTGGTACCACCACAGGCCCAGGAGCAGGCCTACAGGAACCGCAAGCACTACCACTCGGTCAATGCACTGGTGGTGTGTCTTGCAGACATGACCATCACACACGTGTGTGCCCGTTTCCCTGGTTCAGCACACGATGCCTTTGTGATGAGGAGTAGTCGCATCCCCAGGTTGATGGCACAGATGCAGAACCAGCGTGCCTGGCTTGTCGGTGTGTACTGACTTTGTGCCATTGTGTGTGATCTGATCTGTAGTATTCCGCCCACTTTTCCAAGTCAGCTGATGTGCACTTGTCTGTCCGTAGGTGACTCGGGATACCCCAACATGCCGTGGTTGCTGACACCCCTCAGGAACCCTGTGACACCTGCCCAGATGCGCTACAATGAGGCACATGGTCGGACCAGGAGAGTGATTGAGCGGACCTTTGGTCTCCTGAAGAGCCGCTTCCGCTGCCTGGACAAGACCGGAGGGTCCCTCCCATATGCCCCTGCGAAAGTGTGCAAGATTATCATCGTCTGCTGCATGCTCCACAACCTGGCAGTGCGGAAGGAGTTGCCTCTCATCCAGGATGACGATGACCAACATCCGCCACCTGTGGAGGATCCTGGCCTGGACCACGATGCCAGTGACGATGATGATGATGATGGTGATGGTGATGTCCGCACACAGCTCATCACCAACTTCTTTAGCTGAATGTGAGTATCCTGAGGTGTCATGTCAATGATGTGAGTTGGCATGATGTGTGGGTGGTGCTCTGGTGCTGTTGGAGTGTGTCCATGGGCTACTTGACTGGATGTGTGTTGCGATGTGTGGTGACAGGTGGGCTGTACTCCCCAACAGTGTTGACATGCTAACTTGGTTCTGGGTGGGTATCTTGTAACATGTATTGTGCATGAGTTTTGCTGTTCTGTCCTGTACTCCATTGCTTTTGACTGTGTGTCATTTCTGTCCTTCACAGGGTACTTTCAGATTCGTTTGGTCAACTGTGTCCACCGACAACGTGATTGCACATCCAGGCTGGTAGCTGTTGTGTCCCTACAGGTGATGTGCGCCACACCCATGGACTTCCTTCTGTCTACAGTTGTTGACTGTGTGCCCGCTACCAGGTGGGGTTACCTTGCATCTGTAGTGGTTACGGCATGTTGCTACTGTGTAATAAACCTGTGCTTCACTTAGTGATGTGCGTTGTCTGTGGTCACACATTTGACTGCCATTTGCTTACTGCACCTGTGGGCTACTTGACTACAACTGGGAATGGGTGTGGTGTCTGTGCATTGCACCGTCTTCCCTGGCAACATCAGTGTAGGCAATGAGTCAGATGGCCTAGGTGTGTATGTGTTGTGTAGCCCTGGTGGTGTGTCTCCCTCATATGTGTCACGTTGCCTGTACTCACATGCCTGTGTTGTCCTTGCTGTTGCAGTTCGCATACACAGTGTAATTTTGTTGTTCATCATCCCCATAACAGTACCCACGTTGGAATCACGACAGAGGCAAGTATGGTGTATTATTGTGTTTATTGTGATACATCTGTGATAATAGTGCATAGGATGGATTGTGCTGTACATGAATCTTGCAATCCCAAGTTCCTAGATGAATAGAAAGTCCAGGTAGACAGGATCCCCAGTATCGGGGCCACAGTTGTCTGACACATTGTTCCAACTTGTACTCCCCATGCAATGTGTGGGAGTAGTGTTGCCATCAACAGGGTGAACAGTCTGTGCACAAAGGCGAAAATCCAGAACAGGTTCAGGCTTCCTGGGAGTTGCGCTTGGCCATCAGCCTCTCACTTTCCCCTCCTCGGACGACCCCTCTTCTTGGGGGGGGGGCCCTCAAGTGCAGGCTGCTGCGGTGCAGGGGACTCTCCGCCAGAGTCCTCCTCCCTCCCTGTGGCAGTTGCAGTTTGTTCGGTACCAGATGTTGTTGGCACACAGGGAGGTGTGGACTGGTTGCTGTTCATCTGGCGGAGGCATTGTAAAATGTCCCTGTGCACCGCCGTCATCTCATGTAGTACATCCCACTTGGACTCCACGCGGGTCATGTGGGAGTCCACACGTGACATGTGGGAGTCCACACGTGACATGTGTGACTCCACATGGGACATGTGGGAGTCCAAGCGGGCATGATGGGCAGCCTGCTGCTGTTTGATGTCTCTGAGGAGCCCCACTACCTGGCTGAGCTCTCCGGTGCTGGACTGGTACGCATCAGCTATGCGTACCAGTTGTGGGTCTTCATGCACACCAGCAACGTCTGCAAGCAGCGACCTCTGTCTCCCACCCCTCCCACCACCCCTGCTGACATGTGCAGTGTGTGCAGTTGCACGCACAGATAACCCTGGTCCACCTTGGGGGTTGGTGGTGGTGGTGGTGTCCATGGCCCCAGGTTGGTCCAGGGTCACTGCGCTGGTGTTGTTCCTTATTCTGTCCATGTCGGCAGGGATGGTATTCGTGGTGACAGTCGTTGGAGGGGTGGGTGCAGGGGGTGCAGCTGGTGGACCTGCTGGTGCTGCAGCTGGTGGTCCTGCTGGTGCAGCATGTTGACTTGCACCGGATGTGCCAGGTTGTTCTTCATCGTCCGAGGAGGACAGAGGCTGTACGACGCCAGTGAGCTCGGCATCCTCTTGAGCCTGGGACTGGGACTCCTCAGCGTCTGCTGCTGTGTCCCTATCATCACCTGTTTTTGGGAGACACAAACAATGTATGTCATGTTTCTGCAGGCATCAGTGGTTGACACACCTGACAGTTGTGACTGTGCCTCGGGGTGCGGGCCTGTACATTGTATTGTCCTAAGTCGTCACAGTCAGGGGTTGATATTGGTGTGGCACATTGTCCTGCATTATTTGGGCATTTCTATGTATTCTCTGGGGTGTGAACATGGTCTGCATTGATTGTGTTTGGTTGACAGCCAGACCTCCTTCCCACCCACCCACCCACCCAGTCAGTTATCCCACCATGGAACGTGCTTGCATTGCAGGGAGTGTAAGTTGTCTCTCAGGATGTCAGTCAGAGGTGTCCTGCTGTTTGTTGGTGCACAGTTGGCAGCAGGGCCTTGTGCTCCCCGCAGCAGTAGCCAGTGTCAGCCATCTTGTGAGTCCTTCTCCACTCCCTGTGATGTGAGCATGGTTCAGGGTGGTGTTGATGGGCCAGTTGTGAGGCTGAGCAATGTCTGTGACTACGACTCCCATCATGCTATTGCCTCCACCCCCTTCCCAGCATGCCCATGCTTCCTTCCTTTTGACTCTGCTTCCCTGTGGGGTGGGCTGGCTGTGCTGACAGGATGGCTGGGAGTGTTGTCCTGGCAGTTGTTTGGCTAAGAGTCCCAAGAGTGTCCCTGTGCTTCACACAACATAACCCAGGGTGGTGGTGCTTTGTGGGATCTTGTGTTAGGATGGAGGGCATTGCATTCTACCAGGTGGGTACTGTGGAGTTTGTGTTGGGGGGGGGGGTGTGAGGGGAGGTGCTGGTGACTATGGTCAGTGCTGCAAGTCCCCCTTCCCACCCAGCCAGCCGGATATCCCACCATGGAACGTGCTTGCATTGCAGGGAGTGTAAGTTGTCTCTCAGGATGTCAGTCAGTGGTGTCCTGCTGTTTGTTGGTGCACAGTTGGCAGCAGGGCCTTGTGCTCCCCACAGCAGTAGCCAGTGTCAGCCATCTTGTGAGTCCTTCTCCACTCCCTGTGATGTGAGCATGGTTCAGGGTGGTGTTGATGGGCCAGTTGTGAGGCTGAGCAATGTCTGTGACTACGACTCCCATCATGCTATTGCCTCCACCCCCTTCCCAGCATGCCCATGCTTCCTTCCTTTTGACTCTGCTTCCCTGTGGGGTGGGCTGGCTGTGCTGACAGGATGGCTGGGAGTGTTGTCCTGGCAGTTGTTTGGCTAAGAGTCCCAAGAGTGTCCCTGTGCTTCACACAACATAACCCAGGGTGGTGGTGCTTTGTGGGATCTTGTGTTAGGATGGAGGGCATTGCATTCTACCAGGTGGGTACTGTGGAGTTTGTGTTGGGGGGGGGGTGTGAGGGGAGGTGCTGGTGACTATGGTCAGTGCTGCAAGTCCCCCTTCCCACCCAGCCAGCCGGATATCCCACCATGGAACGTGCTTGCATTGCAGGGAGTGGAAGTTGTCTCTCAGGATGTCAGTCAGTGGTGTCCTGCTGTTGGTTGATGTGCAGTTCCCAGCATGCCCTTGTGCTCCCCACGACACAGCAACAGTGTCAGACATCTTTGATGGGCCTTTCTACTCTCTGTGGGATGTGCATGCGTGAGTGTGAGCTTGCTGGGCCATGTGGTGGGGGATGTAGAGCTGTGACTACGACTCCCATCATGCTATTGCCTCCACCCCCTTCCCAGCATGCCCATGCTTCCTTCCTTTTGACTCTGCTTCCCTGTGGGGTGGGCTGGCTGTGCTGACAGGATGGCTGGGAGTGTTGTCCTGGCAGTTGTTTGGCTAAGAGTCCCAAGAGTGTCCCTGTGCTTCACACAACATAACCCAGGGTGGTGGTGCTTTGTGGGATCTTGTGTTAGGATGGAGGGCATTGCATTCTACCAGGTGGGTACTGTGGAGTTTGTGTTGGGGGGGGGGGGTGAGGGGAGGTGCTGGTGACTATGGTCAGTGCTGCAAGTCCCCCTTCCCACCCAGCCAGCCGGATATCCCACCATGGAACGTGCTTGCATTGCAGGGAGTGTAAGTTGTCTCTCAGGATGTCAGTCAGTGGTGTCCTGCTGTTTGTTGGTGCACAGTTGGCAGCAGGGCCTTGTGCTCCCCACAGCAGTAGCCAGTGTCAGCCATCTTGTGAGTCCTTCTCCACTCCCTGTGATGTGAGCATGGTTCAGGGTGGTGTTGATGGGCCAGTTGTGAGGCTGAGCAATGTCTGTGACTACGACTCCCATCATGCTATTGCCTCCACCCCCCTTCCCAGCATGCCCATGCTTCCTTCCTTTTGACTCTGCTTCCCTGTGGGGTGGGCTGGCTGTGCTGACAGGATGGCTGGGAGTGTTGTCCTGGCAGTTGTTTGGCTAAGAGTCCCAAGAGTGTCCCTGTGCTTCACACAACATAACCCAGGGTGGTGGTGCTTTGTGGGATCTTGTGTTAGGATGGAGGGCATTGCATTCTACCAGGTGGGTACTGTGGAGTTTGTGTTGGGGGGGGGTGTGAGGGGAGGTGCTGGTGACTATGGTCAGTGCTGCAAGTCCCCCTTCCCACCCAGCCAGCCAGCCAGATATCCCACCATGGAACGTGCTTGCATTGCAGGGAGTGTAAGTTGTCTCTCAGGATGTCAGTCAGTGGTGTCCTGCTGTTTGTTGGTGCACAGTTGGCAGCAGAGCCTTGTGCTCCCCACAGCAGTAGCCAGTGTCAGCCATCTTGTGAGTCCTTCTCCACTCCCTGTGATGTGAGCATGGTTCAGGGTGGTGTTGATGGGACAGTTGTGGGGGGGGGGGCAATATGTGTGAGTGCGACTCCCATGATGCTATTGGCTACACTGACTTGGCCAGCATACACAGAATTCCTTCCTTTGAGTGGTCTTCACTGTGTGTTGGTGTTGTTGTGGTGGCTACATGTGTGGATGTGTGTGTTAGTTCTATTTGTGCCACTGCCTAGCTGTAGTTGTGGTTGTGTTTGTACATGTGTTGGCACAGTTGGATGTGACTTTTTTGATGGCATGTGTTGTGTTTATCTGACTGACATACACATTTTGGGATGATTCTGTTCTAGTTGCTGTGTAATTGCTATGAGTGCATGGTTTGACTCTCCCCTTGACAGTGATGTGTGTGTTTTGTGGCAGTTTATTGTGTACATTTGTTGTGTACTCACCAGGCTCTGGGATGTCCTCTAGTCCATATACGCTCACTGGCGGAAGGATGGCCCGCACCTTCTCCTCCCAGGGCCTGAGGTATACTGGCTTGGCAGGAGGGCCACTGCCGGTGTATTGGCTCAGGTGGTAGTCTTTCTTGAGCAGCTCCCGGACCCTCCTGCGCACGTCATACCACCTGTTCTGGATGTCGGTCTTTGTGCGCCGACATGGTGATTGGGCGTTCACCCTGTTGATGATCCTCTCCCACATCTTGGTTTTCTGCGACATGGGGGTCTGTTGGACCAGAGTGCCAAACAGCTGTGGCTCCACCCTGAGGATCTCGTCTACCATGACTTCCAATTCACTATCTAGGAACTTGGGATTCTTCTTGGGGGGCATGGTGATGGGTGGTGATAGTGGGTGCTGTGTGTGTTGGTGTGCAGGTGAGGGTGTGTGGGTGTGTGTTGTGCTGGGTGTATGTGAGGTAGGTATTTGTTGGTGTGCTGCTGGTGTGTGGCTTGTGTGAGGGATGAGCTGTGGGTGTGTGGTTGCTTTCTCTTGGGTGCTGGCAGTGGAATGGCATTTGCAAAGGCTCATGGTAGTGATTTGTGTCCTTTATATAGGTGGAGTTGTTGGTGTGTCTTTGTTCTCTGTCCCCACCCCCCAGTATTTATTGGCTTGGTAATTGCTTGTTTGGCCTTTTTTTGGTTGATTTTTCCTTTGTGCTGTTTGTGTATGTTGGAAACGTTCTTGTGACCGAGTCGGACCCTGCATTGGTCTCGTACGGTGTTTTCCGTTTCGTTCACGCTGTGTTTGTGCAGTTTTGTATGCTGCGTACGCGTCGGTCGCGGTGTATTGTGTTGCTTCGGCTCGGTTTTGTATGCGTGTCGGTCGTACGGCTTGTCCTCCGTCCGACTCGGTCGTGTTTTCGCGCCTTGCATCGTACTTTGCAGGTTGGAGTTGGCGGGTACGATTCGGTCGGATTTGTTCCGGGTGCGTGTCGGTCGGTTGGATTCGCGTGTTTTTCCGGCCGGATTGCTATTTTCCGAGCGGGTCGGTCGGTCGGCTTGGTTTCCTGACGTGTCGGTCGGATTTATCGCGGCTTGCATCGTACTTGGCGTGTCGGGCGCCACTGGTACGTGTCGGTCGGTATTTTTTCCGGATCCGAGTCGGTCGGTGCTTTTTCCGGCCCGAATCGGAATCGACCCCTAAGTCAGGGAAGGTGCTGAACACTAAACATATATAAATCACTATTCCAACTACAGTAAATATTAATTCAGAGAAGGTGCTGGATATTAAAGCTATATAATTTACCATTTCCACTCCATTCACTAGTAAGTCATAAAAAATACTGTATAATAGACTTATAAATAACTATTGACCCTATCCTTTCTATTATATTACATAAAGCAAACAACACTAAAAATATTTTATTCAATATTCCCTCTACAATTATTACCATTTCATGAAACATGTTTGACTTTAAACTTTATATTATCTACAATTTACTATTTTTCTTACAATTTTCTTTAGATTTTTAAATTATTTACCACCCTTATCCCCTAATAACTCTACATCCAACTCCTAAAACTAAATATCTAAAATCTATTCTAAATATTAATACATTTATAATATATTTATTTGATAATTTAAAAAAAAACCTCACCATTTTCCCCTAAATTCACAACATTCCACTACTAAAACAAAATTTCAAATTCCAATAATAAATTTTAACATTTAATTTAAATTTTTATAAAATATTTTTAAAACACTCCCCACCCTTATCCCCTAATAACCCAACATCCCGCTCCTAAAACAAAATTTGAAATTTCAATTTTTAATTTTTATTTTATTTTCTAATTTTCAAAAAATATTTTTAAAACAATCCCCACCCTTATCCCCTAATAACCCAACATCCCGCTCCTAAAATACATCTTACAATTATTATTTTTATACAATTTCATATAAATATTAATACAATAAAACAAATAATATATTATTATTAATAAATACTATTTCTATATTTTCCAAAAACGATATTTTACACATTCTATATTATTTTTTTCGATATTTTTTACAACACTAAAAAATGATATTTTCTACTAACGATATTTTTGACTCGATATTTTTTGCTTCGATATTTTTTCCAAAAAATCAATAACGATATTTTTTACATCGATATTAATTACATCAATATAATGGTAATATCGATATAAATAACTCGATATTATTGCAATTCGATATTAAAAAGTCGATATTATGACTAATTACCCCTCCTGAGTCTAGAATAGATCTTAATTCTTTGGATGCCATAATCAGATCAGTCTCCGTACTGTGAGCTTCTCTGAAACCAAACTCAGATGAATCTAAGATTCCATTTGCTTTTAAATAGGTCGCTAATTGTGCATTAAGTACTTTTTCTCGAATCTTTACGGGAAATGGCAGTCTAGAAATGGGTACATAGCTACTAGACTCCTGTGGATCCAGTTATGGTTTTTTTAATAGATGAAGGATAGAGGCCATCTTCAAAGTATCTGGAAAATGACCTGTTTTGATGATTTCATTGAGTATGTTAATCAAATGGTCACTTATGATTCCTGGAGCAAAGTGCACTATTCAAGGAGGACAGGGATCTAAAGGCGAGCCTGAGTTGGTTGCTGTTGCCAGCTTGAACAGCTGCTCTATATTCTGGGGAGAAAAGGTCTCCATACTGTTGCCATGAGGGCGAGGTTCAGGAGTTGTTTGATCCGCTATTTCTTTGGAACTATTGATGGTAAATATATTAAACACATCTTCCACTTTTCCCTGGACGAATTTGGCTAGAACATTACAGACGTCCTGATCGCAGTTGTTGCTTATAGGTTCTGGTACTTTTGCTAGGCTTTTCACCATACGGAAAAGATCTTTATTGGAGTTTTTGGACTGTAGAATCTTTTCAGTAAACTTTTTAATTTTCTCTTCCATTATTAACTTTTTATAATCAGTTATACAGTGTGAATAAATCTTCCTATCTTGTGGTTCATACTTGGACCGTCACTGTCGTTCTTTCCTTCTACACAACTGTTTCTGCAGTCTAAGCTTGACTGAGAACCAAGGTTCAGAGGGGTTTTTTCGCCTGTTAGAGAACGACTTTACAGGAGCTAAAAGGCCGACTGCTGTCTTGATCCAAGAAGAATATGTAAAAACTGCTGACTATACATCCAAGTTGGAGCTTGGTTTGGAATTTGATAGAAGTGATGCTAGATCACTGGGGGCAATATTCTTCCAAGCATGGCCTTTGGTGACAGAGGATAGGTCAGTTTGTTACCTTGTGGTCTGACCACAGTATTGGTAACACTTATGTTACCTCTATGGTAGAATTGTTTGTAAAAATGCCAGCTAAAGTGGGAGAACACCCACTACAACGCATGCGTTATGTCGCATGCGTTTACGTCGCAAGCGTTACAACGCAAGCGACGCTACGACGCGGCCCATTACGCCGCGTACCATTACATCGCATGCGCATTTAAAACGCATACGCTTTTAAATCGTATGTGGTGTAATGGACGCGAGGCGGGCGGCACGGACGAGCACCGGGACAGAGGCGGAGGAGCACCGGGACAACGCGAGGAGAAAGAGGTAAGGGGGATTATGCTTAGAGTGTAGTGTTTAGGGTTTAGGGCAGTGTCTGGAGATTGTGCTTACAGTGTAGTGTTTAGGGCAGTGTCTGGTGGTCGTAGTGTAGGGCAGTGTGTTAGGGTTTAGGGCAGTGTCTGGAGATTGTGCTTACAGTGTAGTGTTTAGGGTTTAGGGCAGTGTCTGGTGGTCGTAGTATAGGGCAGTGTGTTAGGCGTAGTGTATTAGGGTTTAGGGAAGTTTAGGGTACTTTTTTAGGCTTTAGGGGAGTGTGTGTTATGTAGGGCAGTGTGTTAAGCGTAGCGTATTAGGTCTTAGGGCTCAGGGGAGTGTGGGGTACTTTTTTAGGCTTTAGGGTAGTGTGTTATGTAGGGGGGTATTTGGGGGAAAATCGCGATGTTAAAGCATGCGGAGTGTTTGTGTGCGTTGTAAATGTGTTTTGCATGCATTTCAATACGCAAGCGAAGTAATGGTTTGCGTGGTGAAAACTTGCGTTGCAAATCTGCATGCGATGTAAAGGCGCCGATGTAAAGGTATGCGATGTTATCGTTTGCGATGTAGCATCATACATCCGCTAAAGTGTGGCTAGCTGTATGAGTAGAATGCTCCACCAGTTGTTATAGCTCGAAATTGGTCATAAAATCAACCAGGGGCGCTGTTTCACCGTCATTCAGTTTTTCTAAATGAAAATTAAAGTCACCTAGAACCAAGAAATCTGAATTCTAAATTCGATAAAAGGACTTATGTTATTTATAAATGAGGCTCTAGGGCCAGGAGGTCGATATACCAAAAGACCTCTAAAGGTATATGTACTGGTGAGTTCAATTTGGAATGCAAGCACTTCACAGTCAACACCACTGTGGGCTGAAGACCCCGATACCACCAGGCTGTCTTTATACACAATGGCCAGTCCTCCCTCATATGGTGTTCTGATGGACAACGAGCAGGGGTTGTGACGATAGGCGTTGTCCGGGTGCGGACAGGTGCAGGCAGGCTTGCCTTAGGCGCGACATTGGCATGCCAGCGGCACGGATGCACTGACATATTGGTTAAATAGCCCGCCGAGCCAAAAGAGGCATGTCTCAGAAGACGTGGCTAAAACTCAGAGGAGTCTCTGCAAAGAGAAAATAGGTGGGTAAAGGAATGTTTAAACTGGGGTCCAGCAACCCCTTAATCCTTCTGGCAGGCTCCCCTGCTGAAGGACCATATTGTTAAAATGAATCGAAATTAAAAGAATAATGAAAAACGAAAAGCATAAAATCATTAACACTCGGGTACAAACCAGCTACAAAATGGCGCCAAATCTAAAACAAAGAGCAAGGGAACTCCCAAAGCGGCAGCACTGTGCCTACAAGGAACTCAACATGGGCGGTCTCCGACCAAAAGGTCTTTGCGGTTAAAGCTGCGAGGACCAGCTGGTTTATTGTTTAAATAGCCCGCTGAGCCAAAAGGGGCGTGTCCCAGAGGGCAAGGCTAAAACTCTGAAGGGTCTCAGCAACGAAAAATCAGGTGAGTAAAGGAATGTCCAAACCAGGGCCAGCAACCCCTTAATCCTTTGACAGGATTCCCTGCTGAAGGACCATACTCGTAAAATAAAACGAAATGAAAAGAATAATGATAAAGTAAAAGCAAAAAATCATGAAAACTCAGGTACAAACCCGCTACAAGATGGTGCCCAAATCTAAAACAAGGAGCCAGGCAACTCCTACAAGGAACTCAACGTGGGCGATCTCCGACCAAAAAGTCTTTAGAATCAAATTTTGCTGTTATAGCCTGACACCAGCCTACATATTTGAAGAACATCAAAACCACCCCAGAGAGACGGTATGTATCTCTTAAACAAAGTAAGTTCACTCCAGTCTTGTGTGCACTTGGGAGACTCCTTGGGATAAGGTTCTTTGGTAAATATTCTTGGTGCACCTCGGAGCTCTAATGTCCGTTGTTGATAACAGATTTTTTTCTTGATGCTAAATGTTCTTCCTTCTCCATTCATGAAATCAACTGATAGAGAATTTCTATCACAAATTGACTCACCTAACCTAGGCTTTTCAACATTTTGTTTTTTATTTAACTCTTTTGTAGCCAAACTGTCAAGAAGGTTTTTGCAGCTGCACAGACAGTTTTTCAACCTTTAACTTGGACTCATGTTTTGAGAAAAGTATGACTTCATTAAATTTGGTGTGGATATTGTGACCACACAAAGTTTAATAACCTTGTGTGAACCTGGCTTGTAAATTATTGTTTGTTTTGTTTGCTAAACACTCCAATCCCATTTATTTTCCGAGGTTGCATTGCTATGCAATGCAAACTACCAGACTACTGGAATACCACACTTGTTTCTGACTCCAAAGACACAATCACATACCTCCATTATTAAGTGATCTTTATTGGCTCCCACTGGAGGCAAGAATCAGGTTCAAACTCTCCTACATCACTTTCAAAGCCCTGAAACATCTACAGGCAGCATAGCTCAATCCCACTTTAAATACACCAGAGGTGCAAAAAACATCTGAAGTAAAGAAGTTATTCAATACAAAATTATTCAAATCACTCTAGACTGCGAACAATTTATTTGGGTTTGGGGCTGTTCCTTCATTGTGGAATCTTCCCCAAAGATCTGAACAGGGTCCTGCTGCTGCCAATTGTGGGGACTATAAGCCCCCAGCTTCACTGCGCCAGGAGGCGCCTGACACCTATGGCAAGGGGGAGGAGCACCCTTCAGCGCTACAAACCGCCAACTATACTCCTGCGACGCGGGGCCTGCAGCTGCCAATTGTGGGGAGTACAAGCCCCTAGCTTCACTGCGTCAGGAGGCACCTGACATCTGCAGCGAGGGGAAGGAGACTCTTTCAGTGCTAAAAGTCGCCAATATTAATCCCGCAGTGCGGGTCCTGCTGATGCCAATTGTGGGGACTACAAGCTCCTAGCTTCACTGCAGCAGGTGGCATCTGACACCTGTGGCGAGAGGGAGGAGCCCCCTTCAGTGCTACAAAGTACTGTTACTCTGGCGACGCAGGTCCTGCTGCTGCCAATTGTGGGGACTGCAATCCCCTAGTTTCGCTGTGCAAGGAAGCGCCTGATACCTGTGGCCCGGGGCAGGAGCCCCCTTCAAAACTACAAAGCGCCAATCTTACTCCCGTGATGCGGGACACACACGATCCATGCATAGGCAAAGCCGGAGCCAAGAGCATGCTCGTCCTGCACCTGTCAGCGACAGGAAGAGGCACTGCAGGGCCAGTCACATTGGCCCTCTCATCTCGAGACCAAGCCCATTGTCCGAGGAAAAGGTCCTGCAAATTTTGTGAGCAGCTCAAACATTTAAAGTGGGAAAAGGAAGGCTACAGAGTCTATAAAGGGCTCTGGGAAGACGCTTAAACCAGCTAAAAACACGCTGCCGAAAATTGCACCTTGGACGAGATTGACAATTTATTTGAATAGGTTGAGGACCTGCTAACCCAAGGGAAAATGCGAGTTGAGGGTAAGGACGCAAAGTTCAAAATAACCCACTTCTTTAAAAGTAAAGAGTGTAAGACTGGCGCTATTACTACTAGCCCCACTCTGGGGTTGGTAGCTCCTAACGTGCCAATATGTGTTAGCTCAGCGTCCTCCTCCCCAATTCAGACAAGTACTATCAATGACCACCTACCTGGGTCAGAACCATAAGATAATCAACAAGCCCTTTTTCCTAACATCATATGCTCCAATCGCTACCCCCCCATTGTTTGATTTGATATCTGAACAAACTACTCAATCTGCACCATCTTTATCCAAACGTATGCCAGC
Organism: Calotriton arnoldi; assembly: GCA_963921515.1. Taxonomy (NCBI): domain Eukaryota; kingdom Metazoa; phylum Chordata; class Amphibia; order Caudata; family Salamandridae; genus Calotriton; species Calotriton arnoldi. The sequence continues at coordinate 23,421 of CAWUFW010000867.1, forward strand.
TAATAGTCTGGGGGATATGATTTTACTTGCACATTAAGGAAGGATATTGCCGATATGAAGGCTACCCTGAAGTTAACAAATCAAAGGGTACTAGATCTTTCTGAGATAAATGCAAACCTCCTGAAAGAATTTACGATCCATAAATTTGGATCATGGGCGTTGCAGCATCGCTGTCAGGACTGCGGGCAAAACTCCATCCTAGCGGGGTCTAAAATCATAGGGCACAGCCGTCTTCTAATCCACCCACAGTACCTCAAGCTAGAACTGTACCTGGCCACACTGCTTGTATCGACCAAAAAAGTGGGGGTGGAGGGCTAAACACCTCCACATTGCAAGCTACATCTAGAGGGTACGTGTCCAATCGAGGGATTTACTGCACCTTGCCCCGCACCCACGAGCCTTCTAACCAACTAGCAGTGGTCAACAACTTTTCCTCCTCCCCCAAGTCGACCACTGGTCAGGAATTGGAACATCTTTCCTCAGGCTGCAATTCACAGGCGCTGGCAGAATAATTGCCCCTCAGTATTCATGACTAAAATTCCAAGACTCAAGCCTAGTCAGAGGGAGTCCACAGAATCCTTGGTGAATAAAGTGACTCACTCGATTAGATCCCAAAGACAGTGCCTTTCAATTGTACACCTGGAGATTGTTTTTTGATCAATGTCTAGCCAACCCTATAGAGAATTGGGATGTGATCAGGCTGACAATGAACGAGTCCTCGTTGACCAATGGTTTACGTGCCTTGGATGCGCATTCTTAATCCCCCCAAATCTCAACAAGCAAATCTAGGAGCACCCCAGGGTTTCAGTCCAATATCGCATTGTGTCTACCCCCACCTGCTCTCCCCATGTCCTTTGCAAGTGCAAAGCCCAAGCATACAAGGGAGAAAAGAAGTGCAAGCATCAAAGGATGTAAATAATCTCAAGCGACCCAAGAGGTCTTGCTTCAATGAAATAGATTGACTGAAGGAAGAGTTTCCTTCTGTTTGTTCCACCAGTGCGACATATCTCCCCAAGCACACTTTTTTCTCCCACTGCCTCTGAACTGGCCGATGGTATCCTAGACTCTAATGCTCTTACTCTTATCTCTAAGCATTTAATTGAGTTCATAACGTTCCAATTGCCCCACATAAAACGAGACATGCCTGTCCCTCAAACTATTGCTGTTCCAACACAATGTGACCCCCTATCTATATGTATTGACCAAGCTACCCCAGATATTACTCAAATACAAGACAACAGAATTGCATCTTTTGAACTGCTGTCTTGGAATGTAGCTGGCATAAGAGGAAAAATTGTAGACTCTGAAGGGGGTAATTTCATCAATGGGTTTGACATGATTATACTTCAGGAAACATGGGCTCTGGACAAAATCTTCAGGCAAGGGGGCACGAATTACAGAATAAAGGCAGCTTCCTCTAAGGCAGGCCGCCCGTCTGGCAGGGTAATAATTTGGATAAAAAAACATGCCAGGCATCACAGTTAAAAGATTAGAAGTTAACTCTAATGATATTCTAGGTTTGTGAATTAGTGGACAGAACAGACATAGGGTTAAAGTTTATATCTACAATCACTGCACACGTAGGAATACTCTCCCATTCTAAATCTGCTGGCCCACCATCTTACTGAGTGCTCCCCTGTAGTAATTGCAAGTGACTTCAATACTACCTTTGAGTCCCGCTAAGGATTAACAGCATTTACAGTGGGGGAAGATAAAGCAAGGGGAATCCAGAAATTGGAGACCAAACTGCTTAGTTTATGGTCCTCTGCGGCACTTCAATTGCTGTCCCTTACTATAACCATTGGTTTACACGCCTGCAAAGGCAGATTCAGGTCAGATAACTCCGTGCCACAACTTTTGCCAGACGGATCAGCCAGAGTAGAATAGACTATGTTCTTCTTGACATTGACCTCTGGCATCTTGCGCTTGATTTTGAAGTTATAATACGGAAAGATAGTGATCACAATGCACCTAAATTGACAATGAACGATAAGCTGTTCAAGGCCAAGACAGTCTTAGGTCCACACTCTAAAATGACCCTGACATTAACAAATAATAGAAAAGCCGTCAAGTGGTTCAAGATTCAGATATACTCTTTCAAAGATACGCTACATTCAATAGCTTTCTGGGCCCTTTTGAAAGCATTCCTTCAAATGAAATACCCTTGGGGAACCAGCATTACGACTTGTTTAAAGCTCTACACATCTTATGTATCAAAGTAATGAAGGTCAGCAAGGGAAGGGTAAATCATGCTCCCTCTTGTTACTCCAGCGAGTGCCGTCAGGCTAAGGATCTTTAATTAGGACGATCAAACTGGGTGATCGTGAATCCATCAGGCAACATCAAGCGACGTATAAGACTATTACTGCCTCATCCAAGCGGGAATGGATTGATTAAAATTGGTTGGTCCTAATTGAAGCTTCCAAAAACAAAGATCAGAAATTCTTCTGGCAGATTTTCTTACACTTCTATTCAATAAACCCTATTTTTATTGAATGTGCGGTCATCTCAGCAATGGGTGATGCATTTTATGGAATTTTATACAGTAACACCCAGACTGGTTCCTTTTGGGCCGATCAAAAAATAGATTTGCATGACATGGCTAGGAAAAATTAAGATAAAATCCCCAGATTTTCCCTGGACGAAACACTAATGGCCATCAACTCTTTCATCCTTGCAAGGTGCCTGGCCCAGGTAAGGTCCCAGGAGACCTTTATCGCTCTGAGCCTAGTGTATGGGGACCTTACATTAACGCCGTACACAATAAAATCCAGGCAGGTGACAGTATACCCCTCTCCTGGCTAGGTGGTGAACTAATCCCTATTTTCAAAAAGGGTGATAGAACATCTCTTTGTAACTACAGACCAATCAGTCTGATCGGTAACCTTCAGAAGGGTTTTGGCATCAAATCTTAGCTAGACTACAAGACTGGGTGGATTGGAGCAAACTCCTATCCCCATTTCAAGCAGGGTTCCGCACCACAGTGAGTACTATCAACTAGGTCTTTCACTTGAATCTTATAATATGGAAATATCTAGTGTTCTGTGAAGACCATCTCTACGTGGCCTTTGTAGATTTCAGGGCTGCCTTTGACCTGGTCCCTAGATGTCAACTGTGGCCCACTTTGGCTAGTATGGATGTTGAACCATGCTTACTGTATGTCCTGATCAGACTCCATGAAAGGAACTTTGCTCAAGTGAGGTGGAGGGCCAGGCTGGAGCTCACAGACTGTATACCTATCGCCCGTGGCGTGTGCCAGGGCTGCGTGATCGCCCCTACCCTGTTTTACCTCTACATTAATGACTCGGTGGACCATTTATCCACTCGTGTTCATAATTGTTCCAGGCTGGGGGTTTGTCAATTCCTGGATTGATATTTGCGGATGATATCATGCTACTTTCCTGTACTCTATCTGGGCTGCAGAACCTGCTGAACAGTTTAGCTGAGCATTGCGATATTAGTGGTATGGAAGTAAATGCTTCCAAAACTAAGAGCATGGTCCTTAAACCCATAAATCATTTAAAGGCGGGTTCTCCATGTGTGGGACAAAGGTCCAGCAGGTAGATCAGTTTGACTATCTGGGAGTGAGGTTCGACAAAAACACCAAATGGAAGGCCCAAACATTATAATCAGAACTCATCTTGCTCCATAATGCTTCAACAGTAACAAAGTGCTATAAAGCTTCTACCCCGAAATCAGTGTCCACAGTCATTGAGATCTATAGGGCAAAGGTGCAGTCAGCCAATCTGTATGGTGCAGAAGTTTGGGGTGCAGAGAATCTTGGTGGGTTGGTTTACAAAGAAAATTGTCTTATTAAATCCAGTTCACCCTTCCGAGAAGCACCCCGACAGTCCCCTTGTTCTTCTTACCAGCCTCAAAAGAATCGAAGACCTAGCCAAGTTAAAACCCTTACTCCACTGGGTTAGACTGTGGTCTACCCCGGAATTGGCCATATATAGATTAGCCTTGGAGGAGGTTGTTAACCTATGGAATAGTACCACCATACCTGTGCTTAGCCATAATAAATTCCAACTGAGAACCCTAGGCTTGGGTACATACTGGTCTAACTCATCTGAAATTAATATTAACTCAAAGTCAGTTGTCAAACAGAAATTTTGGGCCCATAGGATTGACTTATACCATCTTAATGCAAAGACAGGAGGCCTGACGGATGGATTTTCGTCCTTTATAGTTGCTCCATCATTCGAACCCTATATGGATGGTTTTGTACCAGCGTTAACTCGTACCTTGTTGATAAAACTTAGAGTTGGCACACTGCTTGTGAATAAACTCATGCACAAGTGGGACTCCACTAGACCGAAATCGCAAAATTGTTCATTCTGCAATAACTGTCCAGAAGGCGTTGAACATCTACTTTTCTTTTGTCTGGCATATGATAGACCGAGGAGGTCTTGGCTAAGGCCAATCTGCCTCACCCTGGGCACGAGGCACTTTAGTGAAGCTTATCGAATCTTAAGATCAGACCGCAGCATCCCGATGCATTAAGTCTTGGGCGCTATTTGTTAGCTGTTAGGCGTATAAGGAAATCCCTAGGACTTCTGCTGTAGCATGTTAATCTCCTTTTGGATTTGCACAGAGCAGGCTAATGCAACAATGATAAATGGTATGCATGCATTATTTGTTGGTATTGCTGCTACTTCAAATATGGTATTGACGAGAAATGTAATCAATTGCTGCTATGTACTTTGTTTTTATAACATTTTTTTTATAATTTTTACTGTATGTTTTATGGATTTGATCCCGAAATAAGCATTAAAAAAAATGAACAGGAATGTGTCACCCCATTCCACACTAACAACTGAAACTAAATTATTAATTTCATTTGTTAGCATTTTATTTCTTTTTTCCTCCCCCCTCCCCTCCTCACAGCATATGAATGAAAGGTGGCCTCTTTCACCTAGATGCTCTACCTTCCCTTCTCCACCCCGTGCTACCTACTACCTGTTCTCTTTTACGGTGCAGCATCAGCACCTTCATTCCTCCTCGAGACTGTGGCCTTCCTCTCACATAGCCTGGAAGGCAGATTTCCTGCAGAGGTGCTCCTTTGAGAGGTGCATGTCGTGTAAGGTCAGGAAAGATTAGGACCCCCGATGCTAAGTGCAGTTTATGCTGATTGAAGGATGGCGGGGGAGAGCCGGAGTATTGCGCCTGAACTCCAGGGATCTTGTAATTGCATATTTTAATGCCCCTGCCCCGGCAGCGCATCTCTGTCTATGGGATGGAGTTACAGGTGGTGCACTTTTATTTTGAGGCACGCCACTCAATCTCAGTCGGCACCCTAGAAACAGGAGCGGCGGGGGTCAGTGGCGGCCTTAATATACAGCTGTTAGCAATTAACTTTTTTCGAATGGGGAGTTAGGTAAAAAAAAAAGATATATATTTGCCGTCACAATTTTATCTGGCCCCAAAGGAACCACACCAAGTGGAGCCTTAGAAATCGCCGACAAAATTAAACTTCATATATATATATATAATATAAAAACAAAGACAGTGTTTCTGAAAAGCCAGTGTTTTTCCTTTTGATTCGCCATTAAAGGTATTTTAGTTTGTGTACACAGTCTCACAGTCCTTCAAGGGGAAGGACGTTTTCTATATTTTTATTCTACCCGAGACCCGTGCGCAATGTACGGAAACGCTGTCCGAATTAATGGCACGATGCTTTGAAGCTTGGACTGCTTAATCATCTGTTTTCATTCCCCAAAAAGCAGCACTTACACGTTTGACGAGCTCTGAAGTAAAACAGCACATTAGCCGGCGCTTTACAGGCCATATTTAGTTTTAAAGTCTGTTTACTGGTCAGTGGGCGAACAGGAAAACCACCAGCCGCGCTGCACTTTGGGATGTGGCAAAGATGCTAATTTGAGCAGTGGAAGGTCTGCAGTGCTGTTTTCCTGCCCGCTCTTTCCAGATGAGGTGTTCGCCTCACGTTTCTGCTGTGGTTGTTATTGTTATCCTGGCAGATGATCTGTCACTGACACTAGCCTGAGCTAGCTAGAATATTGTTTATCTTTGCTAATTTGGTCTGGAAATGCAGAAAACCGACGCAGTCATGGCTCGCTTCCTGAACTATTCCCATCATTGGAGGCCAATGCCGACCCCCTCCCAGAGCCCAGGCCGCAGGTGTGGCTTCCAAGCTGATCATCTAAGTATTGTATTGTAATTGCATATAAATGGCACTTCATGCCCACGACGAAGTGCCGGAGCCATTAGCAGATGGGTGGCGCGCTACACCATAGGAGATGCTTGCTTGGAAGAGTGTCAGTGCAGCGTGGCCTGTGCGGGAAGCATTTTCCTATTCTGCGTGCTGTTGACCAGACTGAGATCAGCCTCTGTGCTTTAGTGTGTAGGGAGCGGAGGATAGCACGCATGAAACTTATTGTAATTGTAATTGCATTGATATAGCGCTTACTACCCCTGACGAGGCATCAAAGCACTTTTTCGACGAGTAGCACGCTACTCCGGAACCCAAACAGGATTAGTGGTGATTAGTATAGGGAAATATGGAATTAATTTGAGTTGTGGACATGTTAGTCTGTTATTTGGATTGAAAAGGATAGTGGAGGGATAGAAGAGGGAAGGGTTTGCATTTATCTAGCGCTTGCTACCCCTGATGAGGTGTTGAAAAGCTTTTTGGCGGGTAGCACGCTACTCCAGAACCCAAACAGGATTGGTGGGGAATTATTATAGGGAAATATGAAAATAATTTGAGCGGTGGACATGTTAGTCAGTTATTTGGATTGAAAAGGATAGTGGAGGGAAGGGTCTAGAAAGTTTTTTTCTTTTCTTTTTGGAGCTCACAGCAGTAGGAGGAGGTTTAGGATGAGTAAAGGGGAGGTGGAGGGGTGTAAAGTCAAAGGGAAGGGTTAAGAAAGGCTTGTTTGGGGATCTCAATAGTAAAAGAGGTATGGGATGTTGCAAGGAGGGGTAGAGGAGGGAAGAGTCTGAACTGGGTTATTTTGGGGGTCATAGTAGTAGAATGGGATTTGGGATGAGTGAAAGAGTGGAGGTAGAGGATATATTGAGGGAGGTATAGGGTGAGAAATAGGTGAGAGTCTAGAAAGGGTTATTTTGGGGATCACAGTAGTAGAATGGGGTTTGGGATGAGTGAGAGCGTGGAGGTAGAGGATATATTGAGAGAGGTATAGGGTGAGAAATAGGGTAGTGCATTGGAAAGAGTAGTAGAATGAGGTTTGAGATGAGTCAGAGAGTGGAAGTAGAGGATATATTGAGAGAGGTATAGTTACTGATTTAACGTTGTGGTCAGTCGGAAGGGTGTGGGTCATGAGTGGGGCTTTGGTGGGAAGTGTTTTGTGCGTGATGAGAGATAGGGTGCATTTATGCCCGGAGTCGAATGAAGCAATGTTTCTGATAGGGCTACTTGTGTGGTATCTGGTTACTTCCCAAACACTGACTTTCCAGCCTTTCAAAATGGGACTACTTCCTAGAGTTTTTTTTGTAGTCCTCATTTCGTATTCTCTGCAACTCAACACAAGACAATTACGTCTTCTAAACCAATTCGAGCAAGCATATCAGAAGAGAGTGTGTAGCAACCCAGTTGCTTTAATGGGAAAGTGAAAATAACAACGACGACACTAAAATTTTAACTGGAGTTAGTGATCTCTTGTATAATTGTGTGAATGACCAAAATAATGCGAGTTAGCAAATTGTGCACAAACTATTGTACACTGAAGTGTTATGTTGAGCATCATAGTTGGCACCATATAAATAAAGTTGAAATATCTGATCCTTTTTAAAAAGAAAAGTACCTTAAACAGCTGCCATATACATTAGGCTTCCTAACAACTCATCCAGGCTTTTCCAAAGCTGTTTCAGCAAATGATCAATAAAGAATAGTTTACTTCTAAATTTACATTGGTGGGATTCTTTCTGCTTAATGATGAAGGCTAGCAGTGCATTAATCTGCTCAGTGACAATTTTGAGAACTTGTAGTGACTGTGTGCTTGCATGCACAGACAGGAATGCACCTGGGTCCCATGTAGCAGGCAAGCATGGCCCAGCTGAAGACCAGGGACTCCCATTGGTCTGATGACACCCAAAGAGCTGGCAGGTCCAGTCTTGGTAATGAGGCCTCAGTCCTGGCTCTTCTTATTCTTGGAGCAGTGTGGGTTGAGGTAAACTATTCCTCAGGACTTGTAAAAAAGCTCCCAGTTTGACAATGTAATGGGAAATGCCTACAAAAAGCAGTTTGACCTCAAAGCCTAGTCGTAAAGGGCACACATTTTAAGCCTTTTCTAAGCAGATACACATGCACTTTTTCTACAGTGTGACATTAGAATGTTATGAAACAACTTGTTTTCGGCCGACTTAAGTTCCTGGTAGGATGACAGATGTCTTTGGCAGAATCAGCTTTTATTGTTTCTTCCATCCACCTCAAACAGGAAGCCACTGGCAGGGGTGTAGCTTTAGGGGAGGTGCTTGGGGTGTATTACCCCCAAATAAATTCGTTTTTGGCTTGGTAGTTGGGTCTGGGGTCCTGAGTCAGGTCTGCTGTGCCTGTGTCAGTAGTTCTTTTCATTCTGATTTCACTAAGAGATTAGAATTTGTTCATTTTTTGGAACAGACACTTAAATATATATAGTGACCGGCTTACCAACAAAGTAGCTAAAAAGTAGCAAATCTGCACCCACAGAAGTAATCCTTGAAAAGATGCAAATTTACTAGCTATTAGAATTCACAGACATTGGCAGACGTTTGCTGGAAAGCCACACCTGTTTCAGGTTTTCAGGCACACGACTGGCAATCAAACACTCAAAAGGCGATGGGACAAATGCTTGCAAATAGTAAAACCACTGGCAATCCCTATGGGTAGCATTTGAAACCATGGGTTTTTGCTCACAATGCCACCCTAGACAGAGGGTCTGTTTTAGGGTTTGGCAGACGGAGTAAAGGAAGACAGAGTGGCGGAGGACTTTACTGCCTTTACTCCCCTCGCCAAATTTAGAGATGTCCCCCTGTCCCGCAGAAATCTCTATAAATGGGCATGAACCGCCTTCATCGCGGTTCATGTCAGTGTAGGAAAGGTTTAACAGACTGCTTCATAGAGCATGACGGCTGGCCATAAAACTTTACCAATGTTTTTTCAATAACAAACTCCCAAAGCGGGAGTTTATTTTTGAAAAATGATTTTTTTTAAACAAATGACCTCCACAACATGGAAGTTTTTTCCCCATGGTTGGGGGGGGAGGGGGGTGGGGGGAGTCATTTTTCTTTTTTACTGGCTGTGGACAGCAAAAAAAAAACATCCAGCCATTCTTCGAAATAGGGCTGATGGTCGGATGGTTTACCTCTGATGGCACCTACTACATGGGACTGTTGGAGGACGTTTTACATCCATGGAGTAAATTCTACTCTGTCGCTGTAAACCTTGCAGTTCGCCCAAATCAAAATTGGGCGGGCGGCCCTTTAGGTCGGCAGATAGGGTAATCCATTGCCATCGCAGCAGAGTACTTGTCCATCAAACTCTAAATCAGCCCCAGAGGCCCACCTAATGAAAATCAGTTCTGGCCGTGCTCCTCATGGAAACATCCCAAACCTTGGTCACCTCATCCATTCAGCCTGCAGACCACTGCTTTTCTTAGTTGGGGAATTTGAGATTCACAACCTATGAAACTCACTGACTATGCTATGTATCTGACCAATGGGCAGTCAGAACGGAGAAAGGGCACTGTTAGAAATGGGGGTCTCTAGTGGGCAGAGGTAGGTACCTTTGTCAAAGTAGAAACCCTTCTTCCTAGTCAGGGTAAGGGGGAAACACTTCTAAAATAACCCCTGCTCACCCCCTTGGTAGCTTGGCACGAGCAGACAGGCTTATCTCAGAGGCAGTGTGCAAAGCATTTGTGAACACATACAGCAATACAGTGAAAACACTACAAATGGGCACTACACCAGTTTAGAAAAATAGTAAATCTTTATCTAAACCAACAAGACCAAATACGATAAAAATCCAACATACAATACTCTTGAAAAATAGTACTTGTGCAAAATAACCTTAAAATTGCAGGAAAATCAATAAAACACAGTTCCTCCGACTCGGTAGCCCCTCCTGGGGCTACTGCGATACTGAATACGACAGAGTCTAACAGTTCCAGCCGACCGCGTCGATACGGGCCAGCTAAAGCGTCGACAGCCTCGGACACAGTACATTTCTTGTTGCGACCAACACATCAGTGCGAGTTGGTCGCGGCAAACGCCGCGGTCGCGTTGTGAAACGGAGCGTTTCGGCGGACGACGTCCTCACGATTTGGTGCAGACAGCGGCTCATTGACAAAGTCGGTGAGACCAGGGCTTGCGTTGAAGGGTGAGACGATGCTCGCTTCGGTGCTGGCAGGTCACGGTGCAGCAACGGAGCCGGTCGATGTTCAGGTGGGGCAGCGATGGAGTCGGTGTCGTCCTTGCAGCGCGAAGTGAAGCGTTGTGGAGTGCGGTGTCCACAGGACGCGGTGCAAGCAGCGGCTCGTTGATGGAATCGGTGAGACCAGGGTTGCATTGTGAAGCGAGGCGTTGCTCTCGGCGGTGCTTTCAGGACACGGAATCCTGCGATGGACTCAATGACAGAGTCAGTTACCCTTTTTCTTCTGTGGAGACTATCAGAGATGGTGCCCACAGACACGGTGAGGTCTTTGCTGTTCCTGAGCCCTCTAGAACAGGGGACAAGCTCAGCTCAAGCCCTTGGAGATCTTTTCTTCAAGCAGGGGACAAAGCAAGCAGCAAAGTCCTTTTCTCTTTTCCTTGGCAGCAAGTAGCCACTGTAGGCCAACCCCAGACAGCAAACAGCGCAGGGACAGTATTCCTCCTCAGCTTCTCAGGCTCTTCTCCTTCGCAAAGGTTCCTCTTGATTTCCCATAAGTGATCTAAAAGTCTGGGGTCTGGGCCCCAATATTTATATCCCAAAATCCTTTGTTCTCTGGTGGCAGAGAAGCCCTGTGCTTGGCCAAAACCGGTTCTGTCCTCTCTGGTGCAGCTTCCTGGCAGGAGGTGTAGACAGCATTGTCCTTGGCAGACCAGGCCCATTCAGGTGAAAGGAAATCTCCTCCCCCTACTCTAAATGCAGCCCAGGTCTATTCAGCCCAGCCCTGACTCATCAGGCTCTTTGGAACCACTGCCCCTCTCCAGCCCCTGTCATCCAAAAGCCAGACATGCAATACACAAACCAGGCAGAGGCATACTGGATGGCTAAGCAAGAAAATACCTACTTTCTAAAAGTGGTATTTTCAAACACAGAATGTAAAAATCACCCTCACTAAATGATGCATTTTAACATTCTGAGTTCAGGCATACTAAACTTCATTTTCCTACCGTGTTCCCAGTGGTGGTTATGTTTATAAGATGTTATAAGCAAACTCCCTATTCTGTCCTATGGGAACAGGTAGCCTTGCAATAGTGAAAATCGAAATTGGCAGTATTTCAATATCAGCACATGCCACACACATCAGGGCATGTCCTACCTTTCACATACAATGCACCCTGCCCACAGGGGTACCTTGGGCCGACCTTAGGGGTGACTAATATGTAAGAAAAGGGAAGGTTAGGGCCTGGCAAGTGGGTACACTGGCCAAGTCGACATGGCAGTACCAGACTGCACACAGGCTCTGCAATGGCAGGCCAGAGTTACATTTACAGGCTGCTTCTATGGGTGGCACAATCAGTACTGCAAGCCCACTAGCAGCATTTGATTTACAGGCCCTGGGCACACACAGTGCACTGTACTAGGGACTGACTAGTAAATCAAATAGCCAATCATGGAAACACCAATTCATAACAGTAATTTACAGAGGGAGCACTTGCACTTTGGCACTGAACAGCAGTGGCAAAGTGCCCAAAGCATCTAGACCAGCAAAACGAAGACCTACACACAGCAAAAACACAGGAGGAAAAAGCAAAAAATGCAGGGGAGACCCACACCAATGGTGCCAGGTCTAACAGGCACCATATACTGGTCGTGGAGCCGCAAATCTTCTGCAGTCTAATGGAGGGGTAGTAGTCTAACAACTTGGACTAACTAACAAGGTAATTACTCAATATGATTTTTGCCAGCTGATAAATCCTACTTACTAATTTACAAAATGGCAGCTGTTGACACCCTTCACAGCACTTTAAATTATTTCCAACCAGTTCAAAAGTAATGGTGCAGTATCTTACAAGCCTATCTGCTCCAGGGCTTAATCTATCACTGTCTGACAATCACTAACAACACACAAAATCCTTTACATTAAGGTTGCACTCATTAGACAATCATTGTTAATATAATAGTCAATTTTCCAAATATTGTTGTCATAAAAAACTGCTAAAGTGCTTGACTCATGGACAAGTTAGATAAAGTAGACTTTTTTAAATATATTTTCTTCTAACACAGCCAGCACACAGCCAATATGTTTCGTTCCCTTCTTTAGGAACCTCTTCAGGGCATTTTCTCTGGTACAAAAGTAAAGTCTCTCCATCACAACTGATGGGTGTTTGGAACTCATAGCAAGTAGGAATAGTAATGTCAGTTGCACGATGGGGTAACCCTAAATTATATATGGAACACGAGCAATGAGGGAGGGGTTCTACCCAAACTCCCTCTGCTCACTCATCAGGTAGAGCACTGGGAGAGGGCAGCAGGCCCAGTTGGCTGAGGTTAATATGGTTTTAGAGATTTTAACTGATTTATAAAGGGTTGTAACTAACACACTTAAAGTATGGCAAGTAGTAAGGTTGTTGGGAATCTATATGGCTATGCACAACACATTTTGACCTTTCAAACTAATTTTACTTAATGTAAGAGGCCTGAATGCCTGAACTAAGAGACAAAAGTTACAGCAATGTCTGCAGGAATACGACCCAGATACATTCTTCATACAGAAACTCATCTCTTACAGGCAGACCAATTTAGAATGAGGCACAGATCATATTTTCTTCTGTACTTGGCCTCAGTTCATTCAAAAAGTGCAGCAGTAGCCACACTATGTAAGGGTACATTATTGGGAGATGAGGTGAGAATTCATAAACACCCAAGCGGTGATCAGAATAAGTACAATTATAGTGGGTTCTAAGCCTTATCAACCTCATAAACCTCTATGCTCCCAAATGTGACCTGGGATAGGTTTCTGAAACATTTGATTGAGAAACTGATGGAAGGTGTCGTAGGCGAGATGGTAGTGGGAGGTGACTTTAACTTGGTTTGGGACCCACAAATAGACATGTTGTGCAGTGTGGACGGGCATAAAGAGGCAGGTTAAGGAACTGGGTCTTGTAGATGCACTGTGCACACTGCATCTCGAGGATATGGATTTTTCTTATCAACTCCCATTTCCATTGATTGTATTTGTGTATACAGTACAAATTTGTGATGCAAGACCAGCTACACACTTTGATCACGGCAGAAATTTCAGACATCTCACCCCAAATCATGCACAGATAGTGGAAAGTGAAACAAAAGTAGGGGAAGAGGGGGATGTAAACTAGGGACAGATTGCTAAGAGACCCTAGGGTTACTAAGAGACACAATATATAAAGCAGAAATTGTGAAGGAAATATGATATTTATTTAGATCAATCGGGCCAAAGACATAGCCCATCCAACAAACTGGGATGGCAATTACTAGGGCAATTAAAATAGCAAGAGACAAAAAGCTTGCACATACCAAGTTGGTTGAAGAGCTCGAAGACTTGAAGAAACAAAGTAAGTATGGGATTACTTTAGCAAGGCGCCGTAAGTCAGCAGAACTCAGGGGCCAGTTGAATAAGTTGATACTGAAGTGTGCAGAATTTATTCTCTTGCAATCGGGTCAAACCTACTATGAGAAAGGAAATCAATTGGGTGGACTTCAGGTTAGGAGACTGAGAGTCCAGAGAGCTCGCAAGGGGAGCATAACAAGAGACGATGGCACTCAGGCATGTAGGGACAAAGAGAAATAGACTACCTTTCAGGACTTCTATTAGTGGCTCCACCCCATGGCGAATAGGATAAGAGGGCAATAGTGGATTATGTACAGTCCAGTGCCCTATTCTCCATCACACCTAAAATGGTCGAGGAGTTAGACAAGCCCTAGAAATATTGAAAATGAGTTAGGTAATCAGAGAGATGCTGCAAAATAAATAACCAAACCTAGGCTATCCTGTTTTAGATTTAAACCTATAATAACTGATGAAACCCCACCAAAAGAGAAATAGCCGTTACCAGTGTAAACATATAAACACTGAAAAAACACCTGCACAACCACAAACTAAATACCATTCAAAAAAAGGAAAAGGAGAGTGAAAGTCATTTTTATTTCTTCCGGGAGAGGCCAATACAATGTAACTTTGTTAAACAAGGTAGCAGCAAGAAAGACTGGGCTAACATTATTCTGTTTGAGTTTTGTTCTTTAGGGATGTCACTAAAATATTGTTTCTTCTTCCTTTTTTGTTTTTTTCACTTTTCTTTTTATTGATGACTGCATTTAGGCATTACAATCATACTAGCAAATCATTGTACAGAGCAATACGTTAACTGGGAATCATACTTTATCACATCTAATTCTATCGTCTTCGATTCGTATACACTGTCCCGAAGTTGTTTTGTTTATTCGGTGAACGAGGTAAGGTGGCGCGTCGTCTGCGGAGGCTCGTAGATATTTCCTCTGTATTCATTCCATTTTCCCCATATTTGTGACCATTTTGTGGGACAGCCCCTAGATTCATATATTGTTCTCTCCATCAACATGCACCAATCCAAATCCCTCTTCCATGCTGTGATTGTTGGTGTTTCTTGTGAACCCCATAGTTGTGGCAATGTTACGTTTAGCGATCTTCTTCCTTTTTTCAATTTTGTGGTCTTTGGTCTAAAGATGCAGGGTTTAGAGGCATGTTTTAGGTCTTATTTAATTGTTTTATAAACTGTATAGAATCAGGAAATATCAAAATCAATTTGATGTTTTAGCTAAATTTGATTCTTTCACTGATTGGTAAAATGGCTGCTTTCATAAGAATCTTTCCCAATATGTACCATCACATTTACCCACAGAAAATGAGTGAAACCCTTTGATACATCAGCTCCCTTTTCTAGTGAGGCAGTATTAATAGAAGATGAATTGCAAACACTCCAGACTTTAAACATTCAATGCAAGGTGTAGTGAAAGGTTTATGTGAAAAGAGTGCTGTCAACAAGCATCTGGGATACTGGTGAAAACATGACACCAGACTGTTGGAAAACATGGAACGCAGTATCACTTGGAATGCTTCTGCAAAAAGTTCATACCAAGTTCAACAAACATTTGAGTGATATTGTTTATATTTGCAGTTATTCAGTTATGTAATTGTGTGATGAACTGACAAAAATCGATACCTGAGCTGAAGTGCCTCCCTGTAAGAGAACCATGCCACTTGCTAGATGGTATGCTGAAAGCATCTTTACAATCTTCAGAGTGAATGAAGAATGCTATTGACTTTGTAGTTCATTCTGATCATTCCAACGGTGTCATTTAGCCGGTGGTTCTCAGTCCTAGAGGCCATGAATGCTATATTATCCATGTGGCTACAGTTTACAAAATGTTTGCTTAGTGATGCTGGCAAAGGCAAGAAAGGTGAGGATCTTCGGTCGCATATTGATAGTGATGTTAAAAAGTACACTCTACTGCATTCTTAGATTTTTATAGGAAAATATGACTGCTGTAGTGGACATAATCAAAAAAGTAGTGTGAAAACACCCTTGTCTACCAAGTGTTCAGTGTTAATTGGTGTAGATATGAAACATCTCCTTCAGAGTAGGCTGGGCGACACTTTAAGTGACTTTGGCACTGCAAAATATTCCATGTTAGAATGCTTGCCACTTGGGCAAAGAAATGTTGAGGAGAAATTCGGAAATTTATTTTTTACAATGCATTAGAAATGGCTTGCAATTATGCATAGAAATGCCCCTTCACCAACCATGGTATTTGAAGTCAGTGAAGCCTCACTGTGGTACTCTGCACAAGTTCTAGATCCCTTCCGTAAATGGGAATTTTCTACGGACTTTGAAAAGTACTGCTTCATTTTTTATCGCTTCAATAACCTTGAGGGCATATGCGCCCAGTTCAACGCATATGTTGCTGAACCTGTCCCACAGAATCGCAATCTTTAGGTACACCAGTATTGGCATGGAAAGCTATGTCAGTGGCTAGAGTTAGCAAATTGTGTACTGGCTGTTTTGGCGTTGCCCGTCTCAAGTGCCAATGGTGAGAGGGCCTTTTCACACATAAAAGTTTACAATAGAAGGAAAGAGCAAGCGTGCATTACCAAAGATTCATAGAAGAAGTATTGTATGGTGTACTAGAATAAGATTGAATTGTAAAAATTTATGTGGACCTCATATACACTGTACGTACACTGTCTACATACCATGCACTATCAGTGCAGAAAGCAAGCAATAATAACAAAATGTTCCATAAACACTGGAAAAACACTGTTACTGTTGTTTTTAATTGTGCAAAAATGTGTAACCACTGATAACCACTGTAATTTTAAGGTACTGAAAACACGGAAAAAACCCCACCAGAATTTACAAAAAATAGAAACTGAAAACAGGAAAGCCTAACCATACCCAATGGATTGCCAGCGCACAACTACAAGATATTCTCAAGTTTCTTCCAGAGGCACTGGTCAGCCTTTTCAATGCTATAGAACAGGAGAGTGGGCTGTCACTGAACATGAAAGAGGCAGTCGTTACCCTTCTACTCAAACTCGGGAAGAACCCAGAAGACTGCACATCATACAGTACAATAGCACTCCTAAAGACGGACGCTAAGATCTTCACTGAGATGTCAGTCAACAGTCTTGAAAATATTATGCCTTATCTAGTAGACTTTAGGCTTTATTAGGGGTGGACAGGGCCACACTAACCTATGACAATAGTGCACCTGAGGTCGCATTACACATGCAGCGCATTTTCTTTCATTGCGCCGGGCGCACCTTTAAAAAGGTGCGCCTGGTGCAAGGAAGGAAAATGTGCCGCATTATGGGGAATGCACTGCCCCAGGGCAGCAGAGAGCTCGTGCTATATTAGGGCAGCGCATTCCTGTGAAATACAGAGCTGCTGCTTTACAGCCGCTCCGTGTTTCACTGTGCAGGCGGCAACCAACCTGCACTTTTGAAGGGGATTATAGATCCCCTTGCAGGTGGGTGCAGTCAGTGACTGCACCTGCCTACAAGGGGATGTTTGGGGGGGTCCATAGGACCCGCTTTGCCCCCTGCAGAGGGCTGCTCTCAGAAGGCGCACTGACAGTGTGCCTCCTAAGGGCTTCTTTGCCTCTGTGCCCACGTCGGTCATACGGTGTGGGCCCAGAGGCAAAGAGGTTTGCTCATTTGCATGGGACACGCCCCCATGCAAATGAGGGAATGCCCCCTTGAAGATAGCGCTGGTGCTTTATGTGCACCAGCACTATTGGTATTACAGAAGGGGCTGCACAAGCATCTGCGGCTCCTTCTGTAATACCAAAGTGACCCGGGCGTGCGCAAAGCAGGCGCAAATGCTCGTTGTGCCCCCGGGGCACTTTATGTAATACAGGCCCTGGTTCAGAAACACTCTAGGAAAAACATCCCAAAAAGCATTTAACCGGGTGAGCTAGTGCTTTTGGGGGAGGTCAACAGGGGTAGAGGACTAGGTCCCAATATGACTAATAGGATCTTGGCATGGTACTAAGCTCCAGATGAAACGGTCATAGTGAATGCAGGCATTCTGGAAGTTTCGTCCTTCAAAGAACAACGATACTGGTATAGCCCCTTTCCCTGCTCCTCTTCGCCTTGGCAGTGGAGCCGCTGGCTGATAGATTCAAGAGGCACCCGGGTATTGTGAGTATACCCTTTGATCAGGAGGAACAAAAGCATGCCTCTTTGTGGACGATATTTAATTACCCTAATAGACCTCAAGTACTCCATCCCAGAGACAGTGAAAGTGTTAAAAAGATTTGAAGTAGTTTCAGGATTTATGATTATTAAACAACAATCATAAATCCTAGGTATAGCAATCCTGGAAGTGATGAGACATCACACAAGTAAAGAATGACCTTTTTGCTTCACAGTCAAGACTTTACGAGAATTAGGAGTGCAGTACACGCTCAGTTCAGTTCATAGTATGCAGTCCATTGTCTGACGTTGTGCTCACATATTCCCAACGACCTCATGAGGTGGTGCTTATTACATCTGACGTGGCTAGGGAGAATTAATGTTCTAAAAATGAACATTCTACCCTGCCTATTAGATCTATTACAGTCCCTCCCAACAGCCATTTGTGGAAAGGTTCCTTTGGGATCTGCCATAGCTTGCCAAGTCACAGCAGCTGTGAAATGTCTACCTGGCTGTCCGAATAAAGACAGTGATAAACATTTGGGGCAGTACCTCAGGTGGGAGGGCTATCACCTTTCCTTCCCCCGATTCTTCTCTGTTTGATAGTTCTCAATTCACCCCAGAAATAGAGGTGGAGCGATTTAAGATATGGAGGGAGGGGAGTGCAAGACAATGTCAGACCTTTGCCTTCAGAGCAGGAGTTAAGCATGCATGAGAGCCAGAGGCTCAAATGCTTACAAGCCAGGCAATGAGTTCTTGAGCCACCGGTCAAAGAGGCAAGCATAAAAGAATGAAAGAGAATGGAAATATTTGTGAGGACAAACCTGAGTTCAAGAGGCCTCGCTTCACGGCTCTACAGTGGAGGTATAGGTTACAATAAGTGGGACTATCAGAAGAGATGGGAAGCCACTCTAAAAAATGGTATTCCAAACAAGGAGTGGCAAAGGATGTGATGGGAAATTCCAAACATCTTCAGGGGTATTCCTCTAATGGTGATGGCATATAAAATGAAGATTCAATGGTATCTGACCACCGATAAACTGCATAGTATATACCATGGAACACTCCATATATGGTGAGCTTGACCAAGGGTTGCAAGTTCTGAAAAGAACTTAAACAATGTTCTGGTATATCCTGTCCCAGAGGAACCGGGGCTGGTTTTAATCAGAGTAGGAAAGTGTGCAGGTGGAGACATTATCAATAGGGGTGACAGTCCATTTTTCCGACCAGTGTTTCGGAGATGCTTAATCTCCTACTGCTCTGAACTGGAAGAAGAGAGACACTCTCAGTGTCTAGTTTAACACTTTGTGGTAATTAAAGGCCTTTGAGAAACTCTCACTTAGCCCGTAGCATGATTATTATTGTTTCAAGAAGAGATTGGGGCCCTGGATAGCATTGGTAGCAAACCCCCTTTTGTACAGGGGATCACATATGCACTTCTTACAGGCTGAGGCACTGCAATTGTTTGACTGGTAAGAGAAATGGTTAAGAACTAGAACTCACTAGGTTTAACATCATTGGTGGGAGGGCTTAGGATAAACTTTTATGTTATGGAACGGTATGGAAGATGTGCTGGCAAAAATTCTACCAGTATAAACTGTAAATATGCTGGTCTGGAGGATGTGGGGGTTAAGTTGTACCTTTGCACTGTTCGTTGATATTTTAAGTTCACTGTTGGTAATAAAAACCCATTAAAAGAATATGTATATAAAGAAATAGAGCATTTACTTGATAACAGAAGTGGGGCTGCTGAAATAGGCACTATGGAATCAATAGCATTTCATATGCAGCAGATGGCAATCACTTTGAAAAATATGGGCTTTAGTCGTACTTTTTAAAATTGCCTATTGAGCCCTTTCATAAATCAAATCGCTGCAAAACCTTCACGCTTAGTCCTATGCTTATAATTACTCTAACATATACTTTCTCCTACTTCTACACTAAGTCCTTCTCATAAGCTTTCTCTTACTTCTACACTTATTACACTTACTTCTCCTTCCACCTACTTCCGCCTACTCTCACTCTACTCTTACTCTACTTACTCTTACACGTACCCTTACTCCTATTTTCTCATAATCTTATTCTTACTTAAACCTACTCTCACTCCTACTTATGACTACTCTTACTCCTACTTTTATACTTACTCATACTTGCTCCTACATGCTTCTGCTCTTCCTCCTACTCACACCTCTTACTTTTGTTTACTCGTACGCCTACCCATACTTCCAGTCAGACCTACTTTCCCTTATTTATATCTATCAAGGCAGCTTCATGGATACTTCATCCACACTCAATCAACCACATATCAATCCTTCTATGCCATGCATTAATTTATTAACCCACACCTCAGCATTCCACCAACCGCCCACAGTCGCATCCATTAAGCTATGTAACCACACCCATCCATGGATTGCATCCACCCATAGCCATCCTGCTGTCCGTATATCCCTGTATATAACCACGGAACCATGAATCCATCTGATGGAGCCCAGATTTCACCTATAAGATTTATGTATTACTATATGACTAAAAGCTGCTTTAAGTTTCAGACAAACTGCATTAAAAAAAAAAATGGCACGCAGAGTTTTGGTGCAAGTGAAAATATGAATGAGGCCTGCTAATGAATCATGTAAAACCATGCTCAATAATTTAATTCATGGTTTAAGTGTGTTTAGTTTAGATTTGACCTCACTATAGAATGTGCATTTAATTTATAAAATGTGTTTTGAACTTTCAAAGAAGCATATATTTGTGCTGAATTAACGCGCATTTTACAGTGTAGAAAGGCTGAATTTGCTTTGACAGGCTCAGCTCACTGCGGCTTTCGGCCTTGAGATAAGAAAGGAATGCTTTGCTCCTTGTTCCTCCCGTCTCATGAAAGACCTTTCTTATAATTTACGCCTCCTGTTTCTGTCTCTTCATGAAAAGACCTTCGCTTGTTGCATACTTTTACCTCCATGCAGTTTGTTTAGACAATGCTTTATTCACTCCATAACGTGGAGTGAAAAACTGCAAAGCATACATTTTTCTTATAATATGTATTCTCTGTTTCCGCATAATTAATACTTTTTGTTGCAGAAAATGTAATTGTTTTTAGGATGTTAGGATGAAATCATTTAGCACAAGACTCAAATGTGTTGCAAGAACTCACCTGATTGATGACGTGTCCAGTCAGCCCATGGGGTGTCGATGTGTTCTGAAGCTCCAATTGGACAAGCTACGAAGACCAAGTCATGTGTATTTCTGTTCGAAATATTGGTTGTTAGCTGAGAGGTGTTGGCTTTTTGCTCATTTTTTTAGCAGGACGCGAGGCAGAACACACAGTTTTTTTTAAAGTTCTGCGAAGAGAGAGAAAGGAGGGGCTCATTCATGAGCAACTTCTGTGTCAGACACAGAGAGGCAGAGGTGAACAGCGCGAAGCAGAGAGATCAGCTGAGAGATCAGGACAGGTTTAGATGCTAAAATTCTGTGTTTTATGCTAACTAGTTTGTAAAGACTTACTTATCCTATGCATTTTATTTCTCTTTATGGGAGATTTTCTGCTATTATTAATTATTGATTTAGCCTACTCACTCTATTTTTCCTGAAACTCTTTATGAGTTTCTGACTGACATTTTATGCCTCATTCCCTTCCTTTATGAAGTGCTTTATATGCAATCTATAATATGTTCTGTGTTAATTCTATTTTTTCCTATTTTTCAATTCTGTAACCTGATTGATATTTGACTAATGAATAAAGAGTCAGAGAACCTTAACTTTTGACTAGAAAATAAAACCCTTTAAAACTACTCATAACTCTCATTATTGCCTTAAATATTATTTGCATTTGATTTTTTTCATGTTTATGCAAAGTCTCCTAATTGGTGATACACGGTGGCAAAGGTTCATCCCCTTTAAACGGTAAACAAGAGGTAATGATGTTTTGCATTGAGAAATTACCGTGAAATTACCGCTCCATCAGTTTGGTAGCAGAGTTAAGGTTAAACACCATCACCAAAAGGAGCATAGTTTAGTTTAATGCCTAAATAGCGCTACAAAATAATTGCCCAAGTTAGATAAATGTCCAGATCCTCAAAAAGTCCTGATTCCAATGCTCAGAATTTGAAGACTGGCAAGGCGGTACCGGAAGGTAATGCAAGAAGGAGATTGCTGGAGTGGTGTGAGTATCAATAGGGTTGTCAAATGTTGTTAATGTGCTAAAGGGATTTTTAGTAGTGTTGAAAAAATAGTAAGGGTTTTGACTGTTGATGACAATTTTGCTCATTTTTACTTGATGGTTTTATTGATTAAATTGGTAATTTCATAGGACAGAATTATTGATTTTATGTTTCTAACATGAAAAGTTAGTGTCCTGTTCTATGTTGTCTAGAAGTACAGGTACGGAGCTGCCTGATGGAAATTTAGCCTGAAATAGGCAGAAGAAGAGTGTGGATAAAGTAATCACACTGCAGAAGTACTTTGTCTGTTGTTATAATACTGTACGGCGGAAGGCTGTAGGTGTTATATTTAGGGAAAATTTCGTATGTGAGTAGAGTGTCAGAAATAGTGAAGGGTCCACTTCCGAAACTCTGGCCATATCCCCAGGGGAGTAACAAGACATCTTTAAATAAAGTCCTCGTTTGAAACTTTAGCCTTATCCCTAGAGGAGTACCAAGTCCGCCTGTAGCTTGTTTGGGTGTAAAATAGCACTGGTCGTTGTTTTACTTGAAGTGAAAGAATTTCTCTTTGAAAAGTGAAGACTATCTCTTTATTTAGTGGAGCAGACAAGGTAGCATTGTTTTATGTTGTTTCTAACAAAATCTTGGTTAAGAAAAAAACTAGGAAATACATTGCTGTGTAATTTTGTAAAGGGAGGGTCAGTACTAGGAGTTAAACTGACTGAAATTGTCAACTGTGGCAGGATTGGAGAAAATAAATTGCATTGAACTATTGCAGAAATGAAATTGTTTAAAAGTTTTAAGAAACTGTTAGGAGGTAATGTGAAAAATTTGTTTTTAATTGGTGATGCTCCTGAGTGAACACCTGTGCATTTTATGTCTACCAATTTGGGACAAAATTCATGTATGTGGGTTCACCAATGGTGCAAGATTACTAAAAAAGAGGGTCCTTTGAGATCTCCAAAAGATGGTACTTTTGAATTGCAAATTATTGACAAATTAAGGGAAGTGTTATGTGAAATAAAGACACCATCTAGAGCTACACAGTTTGAAGCTTTAAGCATGTGGGAAAAAACAGCAAGAGACAAAGCAAGAGAGGATAAAAAGGTAAAAGATCAGATACAGGAGAAGGGAATTAATGATGACAAAAAGCTTCAAATGAATAATGATTCAGGGGATGAAATATTTGATGCATTGTTAACTGAGTGTCCACCACTTTATGTGGTCCCCACTAAAAATACTGATAATAGTGTACCAGCAAGTACTACAGTGGCTACTGCTTCTGTTGAACACAGAGAAATACAATTGAGAGAACTGTGCAGACATTTCAAATTGACCCACCGCCTGTTGATTCAGCACTGACAGTGATACCTCCAGGTGTTACTGCTTCAATTGCGACAGATTCAGTGCAAATACTACAAACTGCAGTTGCACAGACAGTGCCTAGACAAATTGTGACTGTCCTAATTAATATGGTTCCTACTCAAAAAGTTCAAAAAGCTGCAGAAGGAGTAATTATGTCAGAGTTTATTTCAGAAACTCAGAATTCACAGATTATTGAACAGAAACTACCCCAGACAGTCCAAGCATTGAAAAGTGGGGGGAAAATGGTCTTTACAACACCCACTGCGCAAGATAAAATGAATATATTTGGAGATGGGATTTTTCAAACCTACTTTGAGGAAGCAGCAGTGATTAAAAAGATAGAGAGCATGGGGGAACCAATTAACCTAGACCCTGAAAAAGAGAGAGAGCTTAATGTTTCAAATTTAAAATTTGAACATGAAGAAATTAACAGTCCCTGCTGTTTAAACATGAAAATGAGAATCAGTTTCAGGAAAAAGAATTAATTTCCCTGAGTAAGGAAACTACATGTGCAGTAACTACACATGATAGACTGACTGATTTGGCTCAAAAATATGAAATTGATGTTTCAGGAAGTTTTCCATTTCAGAAAAGTTTCAGGGTACATATGGATGATGAAGCAGATGAGACAATGAGTTCTTCAGGAATCCAATTACACATTGCAGAAATAATGAAATATATTTTCAAATGCAATGGGTTTGAGAAATTAGGAGACAAATGGGCAAGAAAACATGAGAAGAAAAAGAAACCACCAGACCTAGCAAGGAAACTGGATAAGAAAAAGAAACCACCAGATCTTGTTGAGGAAAATAATAAACAGGATGAGGGAGAAGCTTTTGCTTACTCATTAAGAGAAATGGTGGGAGAAGTGCATGTTCATGTGCCACGGAACAAAAGTGAACTTGCAGCATTTCTGAACACATTCCCAAAGTTGAGAGACAGGCCTATGCTGTGGTACCCACAAGTTGATGGATTTGTTGACATTTCAAAGGAGTTGTGTATTGATTTGAAAATGTTCTTTGACACTGCCATGCAGACTGAATTGTGGTTTGAATCTAAAGTTGTTGTACAAGGGTCAGATGGGGAGACAATGAAAAATATGTGCATGAATGCACCACCATTTTCTGTTGTTATGGAGAAAAACGAAGTAATGATTACTTTTCTGAAGGGCAGAGTGCCAGCAAAAGATGTTATTTGGGTACAGATTAAAAGAACCACCCAAGAGCTAAAAGAATTGGTTCATGAGTTTTGTGAAAGTGTGTGTCTGGAGTTTCAGCAACACAGTGGGAGAGAATGTCCTGATGCCAGTGGCATGAGATTCTTTGTGACTCAGTTGGTTATTGGATTAATGTTCTCTGATCAGATCAGTGTGCACGTACAGCAAATATTGGTTTGTTTGCAAAGAAAGCTGATAGATGGTTTTCTGAAGGATGAAGGGTACTATAGTGCTGGACAAGGAATGAAGCAGAAAGAGTTTGAGGAAAAACCTATGATGGTTCAGAGGGGGTTTGCTCAGAAAAGTTTTCAGAATCAGTTGTTTGCAGTGAATGGAAGTGAGTTACAAGGTACTGTTTCACAAGCAGAAATTAAAGGTGCTCAAGCAAAATCTGGTGTTACACAGGCTAGAGGTAGAGGTGTTTTGGTTTGTGCAAATTCAGGTGTGGATGTCACAGTGTTGGAAAAAGTGTCCTTTTGCCATCTTTGTAACAGATTTGAGCATTGGAAGAAGAAATGTAAATTTAAACTAGACGCAGCAAATGGAAATGCGCAAACACAGAGAGAAATGCAGGTGCAAAATGTACCAGCTCAGCAAATGCAAATGTCAATTCAGAAACAGGTACCAATGACAGGAATTGTTCAAACTCAGATTGTCCCACACAACATGAAAATGCTCAAATTAACTTAAATCAGTTGTCCAGAGCAAGTGTGAATTGTTTCCAGAAACAAAATCAGAACCTGTTTCAACAGTTTGCTGTATTCGAAAATGAGAGTTTTAGTACTAACAATTCTGAAATCACCAAGTCCATTGTGAAAACAGTGGAAGGTCCAGACTTAGTTGTAGGCATTTTAAACAGAGAAATTACAAACCCCGTTTTAGAGAAGGTTGCAGCAAAAATAGGTCCATTTGAGAAAAGTTACCAATTTGTTGTTTGTGACTCATGCCTGACAGGAAAATATTTGTTTTGCGAATTAAACAGCACAGATTACTGTACACTAGATGATGTTAAAAATCAGATTCTTGATGAGGACGCACAGTTAAAAATGGCCCAACAAGAGACAGCTGTAGCATTGTTTTCAGAAATGACAGGTGAAAAATTACCCTCTGATTTGGAAAACATAGAGAATACAGAAGTAAGGGAGTTCACAGAAAAAGATGACAGATTAATAAAACATGCAGAACATGTCTTATTCAAATTAGAACCAGATGACATGTATTCAAGAACACCATCAGTTGCAGAAATTTCACCCATAATTGGAGATAAACTGAGTAAAGGATTTTTGATGGAATTGATTGGAAGTCTATGTAACTTTCTGATCACAGGTTTACAGAAACCAAATGAAAAGAACAGAAAAGTACAGGAGATTAGCAGCATAACTGTTCCATGTTGTCCTATGGTACCGAATCCACCCAACATATTTTTTCACATTTCATGTGCTGAAGAATGGCTTACTGTTATTGATTTTTGTCAAGTTCATGTCCTAGTGCCATTGCATGAGAATAGTCAGGAGTACTGTCAAAAAGAAGATGAATGTT
Organism: Calotriton arnoldi; assembly: GCA_963921515.1. Classification (NCBI taxonomy): domain Eukaryota; kingdom Metazoa; phylum Chordata; class Amphibia; order Caudata; family Salamandridae; genus Calotriton; species Calotriton arnoldi. Next base: position 49,517 of record CAWUFW010000867.1, read on the forward strand.
TGGGACACATAATTGGAAAAGGAGCTAGAAAGGTGTCACCAGAGAGAGTGGAAGTAATTCACCAGATGAATCCACCTCAAATTAAGAAAGAAGTCAGGATGTTTTTGGGAATGGTTGGCTGCTGTAGTCAGTGGTTACCAAACCTTTCCCTAGTGGCTAAGCCTTTACTGAGGCTGACACACAAGGATGTGTCTGATCCGCTTCCATTGGACAACAATTGCACAAAAGCATTCCTAGAGTTGAAAGAGAAAAAGTGTCGCTCCCCGGCACTAGGGATGCAAGTGTATTTAAAAGAGAATACACCAATGTGCAGTGAGACGGAGGGCTGCGCTCTCTCAGTGCCTGTTCAAAAACATGAATGTGTTCAAAAGTCTGTGACGTATTTCCAAATGACCCTTGACCCCAACGTCACAGAAATACCCAGCTGCCTTAACTTAGTAGCTGTGGTAGATGTCAGTCATAAAAAGAGTGAGAATATAATGATGGAATTTCCAATTACTGAAATGGTCCCTTCCTTTGTGGAGTTGCTACTGGAAAATACTGTGATCAAGAAATGTCTAAATTCAATGTATTGAGCTTACTACCAGCAAATGAAATTGTCTGTGATGAAACTGAACCTGAATGTCTAGGTGTCATGAATCTATGCATGAAACCAAGGTTAGACTTTAATGATGAACGTCTGATTGAGCCCAACAATGTCCATTTTGTAGATGGCCCATGTTTGAAAGGTAACAATGACACTTTAGGAGCAGCACATGCTGTGCTCCCTATACATTATGTTGTCAAAGCTTCATGGCGTCATGGTAGTTACCTCAGCCCAAAATTCAAAATGGATTGCCCTTACCTTAACATGCAGTATAACTGCTCAAATAGGAGTCACTATTGTCATGGGAGAGAGAAATGCTAATTCAGTTGTACAATATTGTGTCCTGTTAGCCTCTACTTTCAATGGACTTTTTTTATCTAATGCTGATGTTAATGACTTACACTTGGAAATAATTAAAAGAGGCTCAAGAAAATGTTTCAGAGGCAGAACAACAAGGTATCAAAACAGATTTTGAGAAAAATGACAATTGCATAGTAGCAAATGTGTTATTGCAAAAAACTGATGCCCAGGTATAGATTGCCAGTTTCTCTGAAATCAGATCATAATGAGGTCTCAAAGATGATATGTGCGGAACCACAGAATGGACAAAGATTGGATTGTAGCTATCTGCCTGAAGTGGTGTTACACAAAGACAGCACAGAGTCTCACTTTGCAAAAGACTGTGTCTCAGTATCACTGAAGTGGCTTGAATATGTACATGCAAATGCACTTGTGAAAACCACAGATGAGAAGACTAGCCATTACTGTGAAGGATTGGCTGATGTGGAGCGTGTAGTTTCTCACCAGATTGCAATTGCTACACAAGATCTGCATAATGGATGGTGCCAAAACTTTGATCTGATAGATGTGAAATGGAAAGTCCTGTTCCAAATGATCCTGGCAATGACTGTTGTGAAGTGTGGTGGCCTTCCAAATTGGGTGCATGCCTCTCATACACGTATGGTCCCATGTCCCCTTGATAAAACAGCTCCTCTTCAAGAAAAGATGCCAGCAGTGGTCAAAAGTACACAGAAGAGGGTCAGTCAAGCTGTAAGGGAACACACAGAGTCTGAAGCAGCACTAAAGCAAACTCAACTGGAAAAGCAAAAAGTGGAAACTGGCTCAGATGAAAGCAGTGTCAAAAGGGTGAATGAGTCAGGTGCAGCCTCTGAAGAAGGAATTAGTGCTGTGGGCCTAAGAGTGGAGGTAGAAAAAAGCTGGCTGAAAGGGTATCCAAAACGTCTACAGTGGTCCCTTGAAAAATCATTTGCACCCATAGCTGAAACGTCTGAATCTGAACAAGGTAAAAATAAAAGTGAAAGGCTTGGATTGAAGACGTGCAAAGAATTGATGATGCTCTATCAGAGTTTTCCAGCACCTGAGTGGTCAAAATGCATGGAAAAAGTACAGAATGCCACATTGAATGAACTGTGTAATGCGAGGCTTGAACTGTATGAGCCACCTTGATGGCAAGCTGGTGACAAAGAGCCAAGAAATGCTGTAACAATAACTGAGAACTGTCAAGAGCTGAAGAGAAAAGAATCATTCAATGATGAAAGAAAACGAAGAAAAGAGGAAAAATATATAGAAAATAGAACTGTTCCGTTGAATTTTCCTTTTTATTATTTTAGTTACTTATTTTAGAGAAAACTAACTGTTCCAAGAAGCTACTTACAGAACTCTGCACTAAACCTTTTGAGCTTGGCAATATATGATCTGATTACAGACACAATTTGTGTTGCCTTAGAAATAGAAGTAAAATTATTATATGCTCAGCTTTTGTAATAACAAGTGATAATGAACATACTCATTTTAGTAGGGTTTTTCTTTACATACCTGTGTGAAATTAAAGTGTGCTAATGAAATTACCATGTCTACATACACTAAAGATGAGTAGTAATATTTTAGTTAGAGAAAAATATATTTATATTAGACTGAACTAATAATGAGTGTGCTCTTTGAACAAATGTTACCTGTGAAATTAAATAAGTTTGATAATTAACAAATCATTTGAGGTATCATGACTTGTTTATTATCAAAGGGGTATTGATGGAGCCCAGATTTCACCTATAAGATTTATGTATTACTATATGACTAAAAGCTGCTTTAAGTTTCAGACAAACGGCATTAAAAAAAAAAAATGGCACACAGAGTTTTGGTGCAAGTGAAAACATGAATGAGGCCTGCTAATGAATCATGTAAAACCATGCTCAATAATTTAATTCATGGTTTAAGTGTGTTTAGTTTAGATTTGACCTCACTATAGAATGTGCATTTAATTTATAAAATGTGTTTTGAACTTTCAAAGTAGCATATATTTGTGCTGAATTAACACGGATTTTACAGTGTAGAAAGGCTGAATTTGCTTTGACAGGCTCAGCTCACTGCGGCTTTCGGCCTTGAGATAAGAAAGGAATGCTTTGCTCCTTGTTCCTCCCGTCTCATGAAAGACCTTTCTTATAATTTACGCCTCCTGTTTCTGTCTCTTCATTAAAATACCTTCGCTTATTGCATACTTTTATCTCCATGAAGTTTGTTTAGACAATGCTTTATTCACTTCATAACGTGGAGTGAAAAACTGCAAAGCACACATTTTTCTTATAATATGTATTCTCTGTTTCCGCATAATTCATACTTTTTGTTGCAGAAAATGTAACTGTTGTTAGGATGTTAGGATGAAATCATTTAGCACAAGACTCAAATGTGTTACAAGAACTCGCCTGATTGATGACGTGTCCAGTCAGCCGAAGGGGTGTCAATGTTTTCTGAAGCTCCAATACACAAGCTACGAAGACCAAGTCACGTGTATTTTTGTTAGAAATATTGGTTGCTAGCTGAGAGGTGTTGGCTTTTTGCTAATTTTTTTTAGCAGGACGCAAGGCAGAACACACAGTTTTTTTTAAAGTTTTGCGAAGAGAGAGAAAGGAGGGGCTCATTCATGAGCAGCTTCTGTGTCAGACACAGAGAGGCAGAGATGAACAGTGCGAAGCAGAGAGATCAGCTGAGCGATCAAGACAGGTTTAGATGCTACAATTCTGAGTTTTATGCTAACTAGTTTGTAAAGTAAACTTATCCTATGCATTTTATTTCTCTTTATGGGAGATTTTCTGCTATTATTAATTATTGATTTAGCCTACTCACTCTATTTTTCCTGAAACTCTGTATGAATTTCTGACTGACATTTTATGCCTCATTCCCTTCCTTTATGAAGTGCTTTATATGCAATCTATAATATGTTCTGTGTTAATTCTATTTTTTCCTATTTTTCAATTCTGTAACCTGATTGATATTTGACTAATGAATACAGAGTCAGAGAACCTTAACTTTTGACTGGAAAATAAAACCCTTTAAAATTACTCATAACTCTCATTATTGCCTTAAATATTATTTGCATTTGATTTTTTTCATGTTTATGCAAAGTCTCCTAATTGGTGATACACGGTGGCAAAGGTCCATCCCCTCTAAGCGGTAAACAAGAGGTAATGATGTTTTGCATTGAGAAATTACAGTGAAATTACCGCTCCATTACATCTATGCATTTAACCAATATCAACCTATATTTATTTGTGCTGGTGTTGGACCTGGCATCCTTGGCATGGTCTTCCCCTAACGTTTTTCCTTCAGACTTCCTGTTTTTGCTAGCCTTAGGGCACTGCGCACTTTACCACTACTAATTACTAAAGTGCTTGTGCTTTCTCCCTATAACATATTAAATTGGCTTATACCCAATTGGCATATTTAATTTACCTGAAAGTCCCTAGTAAAGTGGCACTACCTGTGCCCAGGGCCTGTAAATTAAATGCTACTAGTGGACCTGCAGCACTGATTGTGCCTCATACTTAAGTAGCCCTTTAAATATTCTCAGGCCTGTCGTTGCAGCCTGTGTGGATGCAGTTATAAAAAAACTGCCATTTCGACCTGGCAAAGTAAACCTTTTGGGGTGCCCACACCTTCCTTTTTTAATACATATAAATCATCCCTAGGGTCAATCAATCAACTCTGATTTATAGAGCGCGGCTAATCACCCCAGAGGCATCCAGGTGCAAGGTTCTTGCTGGGCTCAGTCAAAAAGCCATGTCTTGAGTACTTTTTGGAATTCCTGCAGGGAGGATGCTTTTCGGAGGTGGAGGTCGTTCCAGGACTTGGCGGCGAGGTAGGAGAAGGATCGTCCTCCACTGTAGCTTTGGTGGATGTGGGGAGTGTGTGTGGGGGCAAGGGAGGCAGAGCGCAGGTTTCTGGACGGTTGGTGGAAGTTCAGGCTGTGGTTGATGTATGCTGGTCCAGGTCGTGGACGGCCTTGTAGGCATGTGTCAACATCTTGAAGAGCCATCTTTTCCTGGATGGGAGTCAGTGGAGGTTCCTGAGGTGGGGGTTGATGTGGGATCTGTTTGGGGAGGTCGAGGTTGAGTCTAGCAGCTCTGTTCTGAATGGTCTGGAGTCTCTTCAGATTTGGGTGGTGATTCCTGAGTACAGCATGTCGCCGTAGTGCAGCCGGCTTGTAACTAGGGCTTGAGTGGCGGTTTTCCTGGTGTTTACGGGGAGCCATCAGAAATTCTTTCAGGGCATGTGGAGGATGTGGAAGCAGGTGGAAGAGCCTGTTTGAACTGTATGAGCCACCTTGATGGCAAGCTGGTGACAAAGAGCCAAGGTAATTTCATGGTGAGTTTGCTCTCCAGGATGATGCAGAGATTGCAGGTGTGGTCTGTGGATGTGGGCGTGGGTCTGAGTTCTGAGGGCCCCCAGGTGGCGTCCCACAGAGAGGTGTTGTTCCCAAAGATCAGCACTTCAGTCGTATCTGTGTTGTGCTTCAGGCAGTTGGTCTTCATCCAGTTGGCAACGCTCTTCATGCAATTGTGGAAGTAGGTCCTAGTGGTGGAGGGGTCTTCTGAGAGCGAGGTGATGAACTAGGTGTCGTCTGCATAGGATATGCTGTTAAGGCCATGGGTTCTGATGATGTTGACTAGGGGTGTCATGTAAGTGTTGAACAGGGTGGGGCTGAGCAATGACCCTTGAGGGATGCCACAGATGGTGCTCTTGGGTTCCGAGGTGAAGTGTGTTAGGTGGATTCTCTGGGTTCGTACTGTGATGAATGATGCGATCCATTTGACGGCGTCTCCTGATGTGGTGGAGTTTCTTGATGAGGGTGTGGTGGGACATGGTGTCGAATGCTGCAAAGACATCAAGGAGGAGCAGGGCCGCTGTTTCCCCCCTATCATAAAGGGTTCTGATGTTGTCAGTGGCAGTGATCAGGGCGGTCTCGGTGCTGTGGTTGGCACGGAAACTGGATTGGGAGGTGTCCAGCAGGATGTTTCTTTCCAGGTGTTTGGTGAGTTGGCGGTTGATGGCCTTCTCGAGTACTTTGGCAAGGAAGGGGAGCAGAGAGATGGGGCTGTAGTTTTTGAGTTTGTTGGAGTCGGCAGATTGTTCTTGAGGTTGGGTCTGACCTCGGTGTGCTTCCATCCGTCGGGGAAGGTGGCCATGGTGATGGATGCGTTGAGAATGGCGGTGAGTTTACAGCTCAATCAATCAATCAATTAATCAGGGGTTTTATAAAGCGTGCTACTCACCCGTGAGGTTCTCAAGGCGCTGGGGGGGGGGCGAGCAGCTCCGGATCAGTCGAAGAGCCAGGTCTTGAGGTCCTTCCTGAACGTGTGCAGGGTCGGGGAGCGTCTGATGTTCACCGGGAGCTCGTTCCAGGTCTTGGCTGTGATGTAGGAGAAGGCTCTCCCGCCTGCTCTGTTTCTGCGGATGCGGGGGACTTCTGCCAGGGCGAGGTCGGCGGAGCGGAGGTTCCTCTTGGGAACGTGGAAGGATACTCTCTCGTTGAGGTATTTGGGTCCGATGTTGTAGAGGGATTTATAGGTGAGGGTGAGGAGCTTGAAAGTGATTCTCTTCTCGACGGGGAGCCAGTGAATGTCTCGTAGGTGTTGGGTCATGTGTTCGTGACGCGGTGTCCCAAGCACGAGTCTGGCTGCGGCGTTCTGGATGGTTTGAAGTTTGTGTAGAAGAGTTCTGTTGATTCTGGCGTATAGGGCGTTGCCGTAGTCCAGTCTGCTGGTTATGAGCACATGGGTGACGGTCCTTCTGCAACCGGGGGGGAACCATTTGAAGGTTTTGCGGAGGATGCGCAGGCAATTGAAACTGGTGGAGGCGACGGCGTTGATCTGGCGGTTCATGGTCTTGGAGCTCTAGGAGGAGTATCTGTGGGTGGCCGGAGGGTCATGGTTCTTGGAGCTGTGCATGGTCCAGGAGTGGACACGCACAAATGGGCTTGCCTTTGGCAAACCAGCGGCATGCCCGCTGCTCGCAGTCGCGCTGTGATCTCCATTAAGTAGGTCCTGGGAGGTGGGAGTGCTGCTGGGGGGCAGTGGGTGGGGCCAATGGGAGACGGGAAGCAGGCGGGAAAGCGGTGGAAAGGAAGCAGGTGTTGGGGGACACAGAAACAGGAAAAACAAAAGAATCAGGCAATAGGCAAAAGACAAATAACCAACAAACAGATACCAGGCAAACAATCAGAGAGTAAAATACTCACAAGGAAACAGGTAATGGGCAAAAGACAATAAAGCAATGGGCAAAAGACAAAAAAAACAATGAGCAATAGACAAATAACCAACAAACGGACAGATACCAAGCGGACAATCAGAGAGCAAAACAAGACAAGGAAACAGGCAATGGACAAAAGACAAAATAGCAAACAATAACCAGGCAACACGACTGAGGCAGCAAGGGGCAGGGGACATGAGAACCTGCTCAGGTGGGCCGTGGACAGCGCAGAGGGCAGGGTGAAATTTATTTTAAAAGTAGGGCAAGCAGTGGCGGCTGGCATTGCTCGCCGGTGGCGGGGCTGGCGCAGAGATGGTGGCGGGGGTAAATATAAAGAAACATTAAAAAAATAATTTACCTTGCCACCGGGTCCCACGTCTCTGCCCCTGCTCTCCTCATGGAACTCGAGGAACAGGAAGCACAGCGGCCCCCACTGACCAATCATGACGCTGCAAAGCAGCATTGTGATTAGTAAGCACCCAGGCTCCAAAACGAAAATGCAGCAGGCAGCATTTTGGTTTCTTGTTGTCCTTGTTGTTCTGCTGATGCTCGACTGGAGGAAAGTCAGCCAGCGCCTCCGGAAGGCACTCCGAATTTTGATATGTATGTGAAGCATGGCCTTGGCCCTATTATGTTTAGTACGTTAAGGCACAAATATACGAGGGACAGTGCCGAGTTGCAGTGGCCTTTGACGGGCACTTTCGATGAACAGAAAATGGCTTTCTTACAGGAGAAGTTGTATGCAAGAAGAAGCAGGCAGTCTATGTTTGATTACCTCAGAATTTGGCAAAAGGAGGTTAAACAGAAGCGAATGAAAGCAGAGAAAGAGGCTCAGAAGGGGAGAATGCAAACATTGACTCAGAAAGCTGTAGCACATGATAGAGAGAAACAAGAAATAGGGATTGAACTCTAAGATAGAAGATTCCGATTACAAATTGATAAATCTTATGTGGCCCAAGAAGAAAATGATACGTTTATGGAAGAATTGTTAGATACTAGACCCCCGCCTCCATATGCCCTGCAGAGGATATATCCCACTCTTCCCTCACAGGCCCAGCTACCCGGTCCTTCTGTCTCTGCTGTTTCTGCTTCTGTTACTGTTGATCAGATTGCCTTGGCCACGGCACCTCCTGTCCTTTCCTTGCCCTCGCCGTCTGTGGCAACTGTGACTGTTAGTACTCCTGCAACACCTATTGCTTCGGCGTCTCTCTCTCCAGCCCTTACCCCCATGACGCAGCCGACAATGACGTTAGTGCCTGCTCCCTCTGTTGTTACCCCCACTGTGTTCCTCCATTCCCCGACCTTGCTGAGTAGTGGGACACCGGTACATGGCCCTGAGGATAGATAGTGGACAAAATTTAAGGAACGTAGGGAGCGGACGTTGGTCCGATCTGATGTGGGAGATGCAGAGAAACAGGTGGTGGCTAATCAGGCTGCGCAGTGGGCTCTCAACCCCATTTACGGTGTGGAAGATGTGTGGAGTGTCATGAAAGATTATGAGCCTTTTGTACAACAACATGCTCTTAAGCATATGTCGGCTACTCTGATCGGTCTTTGGGAGCAGTATTTCAAGGGTGCAGCGCCACAGATCATATACGACATAAGGGATCATGTGTCCATTACTGATATGGAGCCTGCTCATGTCTTTGGCAATGTTGCGACATTGGTTGCTTATCGGGAAAGGCTCCTCGAGAAGAGCCCCACCCCGGTAACGCAGTTTCCGATGCGGGTGGTTCATCCTATCTACCATCCCGAGATACCAGAGCTAAGGGATCAGCATGATCATGTGACCAGGCCAAGGGTAGAGGCCCGTTTCCAAAACAATCGGTTTACACCCCATGGAAAAGGAGTGAGGTTTTGTCCCTCAAGACTCAGTTACCTGACCCTAGGAAAAATCCTACTGCTTATTATAAAGAGTTGACTGAGGCTGCCTATTCTACGGTGAGGACGCTTGCTGATATTGAAATGTTCTTTGGTTTGTTAGTCCCGGTGGATATTTGGAGACAGGTACACACACAGGATCATGTTGCGGAATTGGGTGGTACATGGGACCAGATTAAAGCATGGGATCAGGAACGGAAGCCAGATGATAAGCCAAGAGCAGAGATACTTGCGTTGCCTGGTCGCATAATCACGTATATGCATTCTATTATCCCTCCGAGGAAAGTTGATTGGGACAAGCTATCGGCTTGCCGCCAGAATAAATATGAGAGTGTGTTGGATTTCTTCACTCGGTTTGAAGGTGTGTTCTTAGACTATAGTGGACAGGATTTGTCGATTGAAGGGGGTGTGCGGCTGTTTGTTAATAAATTTGTTTCCAATTTGCTTCCTGAGATTTCGACTCAATTGCAGGTTTCTGAGAGCACTTGGTCCACCTCTTCCCCTTCCGTTATTTTGAATATGGCACAGTATTATGAGCACAGGGAAAATGAGGAGAAAGAGAAGACAGAAAAGAAACACAAAGATTTGAAGACGAAGGTGTTGTTGCAGCAGGCTTCTAGGGGGAACGGTAGATGACGAGGTGGTTTGGCCCGGCAGCTTCCGCGTACTAGCAGGAATAGTATGCCTGTAGGGCCGAATCAGTGCGCGTATTGTAAAGAGGAGGGACACTGGTGTAGCGAGTGTCCTGTGCTTTTGCAGAAGGTGGCGGTTCCGAGAGGACGAGGTTCTCGTGGACGGGGTCGTGGAGCTGGTGGCCAAGACAGGGCTCCGAATGCTGTGACCCCGCAGGGTCGCTCAGACCAGAATTATTTCGATGACCCTCGGGGAGGACAGTATTATCATGATGATTAAGACACAGATGAGGTGACAGGAATGTCTTACAGCTAGGACAGCCAGGGACAGAGTGAGGGACCAGTTTCGATACCTGTAGATCAACGTGGTCCGTACATCAGTGCGGATGTGCATGGTTCAACTAAGGAGTTTTTGGTGGATACAGGTGCAACGAACAGTTCTATTTCTCATTCCTTGGTCCCTGGGGCGGCTTTGTCTCGCCATAATAATGTTTCGGTAGGTTTTTCTGGTGTACCGGTTGTGAGCCCCATTTCAAAACCCCTTGCGTTGACTATTGGCAGTGCTTTAAATGGAAAAAAATAAGTGCAGGTACTCACCAACTTGAGACGTGGACTAGGGGGCGGGGCTTTGGGGGCAGGGCTTTGGGGGCGGGGCTAAGGGCAGTGCAAAGGGATCCGGCCAGGGGCACACATTTAATTTGATTGAGATTTAATTGGTGTGCAGATGTGCATAATGATACGAAAGCATTTCTGGTATATTTTGATTATTCCATTTCCCTTATACGTACAAAAGGGTACATTTATCGTTAAAGTGGGCTTCTCATGGTGCAACACGTAGATCACATATGACTTGCACAAGATATTTTTCTTAACATTTTTTGGAAAGGTTTAACTATGGTTAACCCTCTTATCTCATTGCCACTTAGCAGACATCACCCAGCCCCTCCTATGCGGCAGAGCTTTGCCTCAAAGCTCCTTACCTGCTGTAAAGTTTGATTCCCTCTTTCTGGAGTCGGGCAAGCTGCTGAAAGCTTGAGCTAGGATGCCTGGGTCTAGCTCTGTTCCAGGCTCTCTTGCACTCTCAAGCCAAAAATAAACTGAACTGTGATAGTGTATGTGCCTGCTAACCAAACTCTAATCTCATGTGCAAAGAATAAAGACAAAATAGTGACCTCAATTGCAATACAGGAGAGAAAGAAAGATGAAGCCATCTAGAGGCTGAATTGCACAATGTGATAGCAGAAATTCTGGGATCAATGCCAGCTTCCCCACCTGACCAAATTGTGTGATAGCAGACAAATATTTTATCTCACCAAGCCTCCATTTTCTTTGTTAGCACATACGATAGTATATTCAAATGCACAAGTTCCAGATGTGTGCGGTACAATCCCATCTTGTGTTAGATTTAATACACTATAATGTTGCTTAATTCATGAAATGAAAATAGGCCATATACGATATACACCTGAATAGTGACCTGTTTCCTAGATCACTAATGGCATTGTCCTCATGGTGGGAGCACAAACTCCTCTCAATGCTGTAATATAAGCTTATGCACCAAGGTTAAATGCTTCCACATGAAACAAATACACTTTTATTTCAATGGTAATGTTTTCAGGGCTGGACTTATATATGAGCTTTTAAGGCCAAGCCAGACTTCCTAGTTCGGCTCTGACTGGGCTTGCCTTGTTAATTTGTTGGTTCACCCACCTCTACCCTTCCCAGAGCCCCTCCATTAACCCAAAACGGCCTGTAAAAAACAAAATACAATTGTGTTGAAACACTGCTGAGAAAGTAGATCTGCACTGAGTGGCCTTGCACTAGCTACCAGCGCACCCTTTCACATGAGCTTCATGGGCAGGGTGTGGTAATACAGGGCTTGTCGGGTTTCAAACTATATATCTACAGTGCTGGACCCTGCAGACAACACTCACTCATGCAAGAACACACACAGGGACATTTGTGCACGCACCCAGGGCATTTAGTACCTGTGTTTTAGAAGCGCTTACATTATTTATTTATTTTTATTTTTTTTGCAGTTTTATATAGCGCAAACTCAACCCGAAGGTATCAGAGCGCTTTACATGAGCACCACTTGCATTACAGACAGACAAATTCAGTTTTAGGCACAGGGAGATTAAGTGATTTTTTCAGAATCACAGGATGCTTGAGTCTCCGCCAAGATTCGAACCTGGTTCCTCTGCTTCAAGGTTGGCCGCTCTAGCCGTTAAGCCACACCCGCTCTCTGTTGCTTTGCCGGTTCCACTGTCCTTCTCTATGTTGCTTCCATTCTCCCCCACTCCTGCTTGCTTTAAAAGAAAAAAACACTTTTGCATTTTTATTTTATTTTTAGTTACCAATCCAACCCGGATCAGTAACTAAAAAGAAAAAAGAACGACTGCATAATTTTGTAGGCGAGCACATGCTGTGGCGGGCACTTCTACAAAATCATACAAGGTGCCCCATTAAAGTTTTAAAAAAAACTTTAGCCACTTTGCGCCGCATCTGGGATGCTGCACTTTGTGGCAAAAAAACTTTGACAAAGCCAATAGGTCACTACATTGGGACCTATTTGGTATGCCAATGCTAGTTGCTACTTTTTTCCTAACATTGGCAAAGCACATAAGACAAACTGTAATGTCATAAGCAGCATGTAAGTGTGCAATGCATGTAAGTGTGCAATGCATGTAAGTGTACAATGCATGTAAATAGCATTTGTGACTGTCTGTGTTTATAAGCCTTGGTACATTGAAGCCAGATCTGCAGATGTGGCCAAAGCTGGTTTATATACAGTGTTCCCATATCTATTAAGTGAGCCCCTGCCCTGGGGACGACTTTTAGACAGCCCTGATTCTGCAGCCAACAGCACAAAAACAATGTCACCCCATTCCAGCTCATTCCCCATTGCCACGCGCTTCACCTTCCAATGGGAGGAGCTGTTAAAAGGTCAATGTAGACACAAATGAAAGTCTATTGGGTAGCGATCCCCAGGAGAATAATACAGAAGGCAATCCCGTGCAAAACACTCATAGGAAAGAGCAGCCACGTCTTCCCATAACTTGGAGGGCTAAGCTGCAGTGTATGATAGGATGACTAACACTACACCTGCAACATAGCTGTAAACGAACAACAACACATACACGTATGGAGTGAATGGAAGACCACAATGATGCAACAAGAACACCCATTTGTGGTCCGCCATATGCAATAAACTCATGCACAACTTGAAAGAACCTGGGAAATACATCTGGAAGCCTGCAAACCACTGTGACAAGGCCCAGCAATTACTGAAACTCACAAATAGTTAACTACAAACGCTAAGTAAAGATGTGTTCAAGCACAGTGCTTGTACATATGCCTAGCCCATTTTTAAGCTTCACTTAAGAGTTGGGGCACAGTTAGCTAAAGCAAGTTGCCCAGAATCACACAATGAGCTCAAATGGTGAAGATCAAGTTCTTCTGTTCGCACGGCCAGCAACTCGGCGACCAGCCTTCATCTCTACTCAATATCAAACAGCTTTCACAGTAAGACAAGGGCATGATCTTACTCTGTGTAGGTTTAACACCAAAAATACACATTGTGCACGAATAGCCAGCATTCCTTAGCATCCTCTAGGGCATACACACTACACGTGAAATAGTACTGTATGCATTCTGAAACCAGAACATTCCACTCACACAAAATTAGACAATCAGCGTATATTTGTTTTAGAAAAAAAGATAATTACTTTTGAATGAGACATTTCCTGTCTATTAACACAAGAAGAATCTCGGCATAATTAGCTGCTGCCCACATTACTAAACCTTAATTCCCAGTGCTGTGCTACAGCGTCACTGTCACCACCTTCCTCCTAGCTCTGGCTCCAAACAAGTGCTGCTGTACTCTGCTATGACAGCAGGAAGACTTCTCTTCGATTTTCCGAGAGTCAGGAGATTGAGTACCCTTTGTTGATAGATTACCTGTGCCAGTTAACTGAAAATCTGCGTTCTATTCACCAACAGATTTGAGAGTCACTCCCACCCATACCAGACGGGCCCGGTCACAACATCCAGCCTGGGGACTGGATTTTGCTCCGAAATTTTCAGCAGAAGAAAAGCTTGGAGCCGCATTGCAAGGGGCCCGAGCAGGTACTCCTCGCTACCCGGACCGCTGTGAAAGTCGCTGGCCGAAAGAATTAGATTCATTCCAGCCATTGCCTCAAGATACCATTACCCTTACCCTATGACGACTGGGTGAGGGACGGTATTGGGGATGCTGAGGGTGAGAAGGTACCTCACTTGTCCCCATTAGTGACGCAAAGCTTACATGGACCCAAACGGATCCTGAGAAAAATTACGTGCTAAATGCAGCGGTCCCTCCGGAGATTAGAGCCATCAAGGAGCAATTGTTTGTCGACCCCTCTGTGCCTGGAGTCACCAGGTACAATTTGCGTCCTCGGCTAAGGAATGGTGCACCAAAGGAAAAGTCAGATTAGCTAGGGATGGACTGTGCAAATCAGGGTGTACTTTGCTATAGTACCAACAGTGTTAGTTTAGGGAGAGGCGAGATTGGTGCACTGTTCTGACATTGGGCAGGAAAAATTAAACCTGCTCCCTAGTAGGGGGGTACGCTATCCTGTGCGACGTGGGATTCATCGAGAGCTAGGACTGAGCAGCTCCACCGCCGGTGCTCAAGAGCGCCAATGTTGATGAACAATAGGAGCCTCTACCAGTGAGGCTCAGACGGACCCTGGGAACAATTGCCTCTGTTATCAGTTTTATTGCATCCCCTTTTCTTGCTTCATAATGTATCCGTTTGGTCGGCCTATTAATGAGGAGGAGGAGCAGCCATTTGCATCACCGCGACTAGCGCAGGGCTGGTCCACAAAGAGCAAAATAGTTTTCCTATTGATAATTGTGATTGCGTTAATAACTGTACTTGGAATAGCCTGGTTTCTAGAGGAAAAGTATCCTGTGCATTCCTTAGTTGGTACAACGCCAACTTCCCCTGAGCATATGTTTGTCACTTTGGCCCCTCACAAAGGGGAGCATAGAAAGACTTACACAGACAATGTATTTATACAGATGTTGCATCAAGCCCATGATGTGTCAAATACAACGAATTGTTGGGTTTGTGGATTGCTTCCTTAAGTTACTCACAAGAGCGATAATTTGTTGTCCGTGCCATTGTCATATATTGTCAGCTGCGAAGCTTGGTTTGAATTGCTCGTTATGGTGCACTATCATTTCCAACTCTCCACTCAGGTTATGGCATCCGCTGACTCTCGCACTGTGGTAGAGTATATAAGTTTTCATCACAGATTTACTCCAATAGGAAAAGCAGGGAATGGGACTTCCGGTACATTGTCCACAAAAACCTGTACGAGAATGTATGATAAACTGAAGAACGAAACCTGGCTTAGGATGGAAATGGCTGATTTCCAAAGGTTCAACACCTCTGAGTACTTTCAATCATTCCAAGATCGTAATGTTACTAAGGACAAACCGATGCCGATATCTGTGGTCAACACCACGGCTAGTTTCTGTATCCAGGGGACAGGGCAGGTAGAAGTAGGGGAAAGTAATTGCAATTTCACCTAAAGACTGAGCACGCTTAACAGTCCACCCTTGATCCTACCCCAGAATGTTTATTTTGTCTGTGGCTCCCAAGCTCATGTCTGGCTTCCGAGGGGGTGGTCTGGCAGATGTTACCTCTCTTTCCTTCTTCCCCCTGTGTATGTTGCCCCGTCCAATTACCATAAAGACCATCGGCTGCAACGTAGGAGTATATACTTGCCCTGAGTCAGGAGGGTTGTTGACACTGCGGATATAGATCAGACAGATACCACCTGGCAACAGTTTGACGATGCTGCAAGCGTCTTCTACCCTTCTGGGGCCCTATGGCTAGTAGTCTCCAGCTTCGTCGGCTAACAAGAGTTGTGGAAGGAGTTATTAATACAACAGCTGGGATACTGACAAACATTACTGCTGAGCTTCAGGCTACGAGTACAATATTGCTTCATGCCATGTATACAATATTGCACATATGTTGTAAATATGTTATATATTATTGTATATAATTGTTGTGTGGGCTGTCTCTAGATTTGATTGTCTTTGACTTCCCAATGAGTCTATGTGCGTCATCTCTAAGTTGATTTGTTTTACTCTGTAGATACCTTAGAGTTCTACATGTGTACATATATTTTTGGTAATTGTGTTTTGTCTTTTATGTTTTTCATGTGTGAATATTTATACTGTGTCTTATGTCATTGTTTCAGCCCTGATGAAGTTCCTTTGGTCGAAGGAACGAAACACGTTGGCTGATGGCCATTTTTACTTTTGTCATCAATAAAACTAACTAAATGGACTAAAGTATATGACTCCGACTTCATTTGTGGGGCACCTTCCATTTCTACAAAGATCTCAGACACATTGCTTTATTTTCCTGTGCCTCCACGTTCTTCCATGACAAAGTTAGGGCAACCCAGTACCAAATACAATATAGAAATGTACAAATGCATTCAACGTCTATTTATGCATTTATAATCACTTGTCGGATGCTGTTTTTCTCATAGTTTACTCTCCTTTTATAAACACTCCTAAATCTGATGCCACCCAGTAGCAGTGCTCCGGAACCTGTCTTAGAAAGATATTACAACGAACCAATGGGATTTTCTCCCCCGTGATATTTATTCATAAGGGAAGGTAGTTATAACTGTGGATTATTCTCCGAATCTCACAAAATGGGCAGATTTTTTATTACCCCGCAACTGTTAATTGGTCCAAAGGGGCAGAAGTAAAGAAATGTGGTAGGACTGCCCCAGAGGCAGTGTGACACAGGAAGCAAATCCCCACACTGGCGAAGGAGAGTCTGCCATATTCCGAGATCTGATCTAGCGGCTGTTTCTTCTGGCATGGCAGATGCCAGCCTGGGGGAAACACCCTACTGTGGCAATACCACCATAGCCATTTGGCAAGTGTGTATACATTTCCAGTCGCCACATTACACATGATTCTGATGTGCTGTTACTTTTCTCTCTGCACATCAGGACAGGGCAGCTTCTTATGCATGGGCATGTCCTGCAGAGAAAGCTGTGGGGATACCAACACCTGTTCTCTCCTTTGCGACCCCTCCTCCTCCCTGCACCCCCAGGCATGCTAGCAGCACGTATAATCACACAATCTCACTCGCACACTGTCACGTGCACGCACAGTCACATATGCTCACACAGACACATGTTCACCCACAGGCACGTGCGTGTACAATCTACTCTCCACACTCCCGGTAGTGATCCTGGCGCCATTGCCCCAGGGTCTTCATCCCAGCTTATGCGGTCCTCTCAGGTGGCACCAGTGGTGGTTGAAGGATGAATGAATGTATGCATGAGACATTTGTGCAGTAGACACCAAGACAAAAGGCAGAGGAGCGCTGGACTGGGTGAAAGGCAAAGATGTAGCCAACGAATGATCGGAGGGGTAACTGAGTTTTGGGAGCAGAAGAGGGTTGTTACTCGTTCTGGGGTAGTGGTTTTTAAGGCATTTATTCAGCCTTTTCCTAAATCGAAGCAAGGTTAGTAACAGGCTTTGACACAGCTCAGGAGATGGAAACCTGCATCAACTGAGGTCCGAGAAGGCCTAGTACCACATGGAGTCAGAACTATAGTATTAGTCCAGGACACCGTGGAACCAAGAGTATTTTTCAAAAGTGCTTTATGCTGTCTAAATACGAAGTACTATCCCTTGTAGCTATGCAGCTATACTGAATACTAGGGGTGTGCAGAGTATATATTCTACCTGCAGCATTATGTGAGGTCCCTGATTCTGTCCTTTCTGAAACTTTAAATCGTTCTCACCGAAGGTGGAAAACATTCCTGCTAAAACCCCTCCCAGGCACGAGCCCTCCCTCCCCCTCCTGTCCAACTGACTGCGTCCCTTTCACCTTTGAATTACACCACTGACAACGTGATTTGTTGCATTAAAAGGTCGCAGTTTATTCAAACATAATATGGTTGTACATTTACAATTTATTTGTCATTCAACACATCCATGTTACTGTATACTTTCATTGTCTTGTACATTTCTTGTCGTTATGTGCCCTTAGACAGCACAGTTCTGCGGGGGGCCCCTTTTGGGCGGGCCTCTGTGTTTGCGGTTCTAGGCTTCAACTAGCTACCGAGTTTAGTGGGTGTCCGTCAGGACCTGCCCGGACTACAAGTGCCGTTCCGCTTGCCCTGGGCCCTTTGCTGGCCCCTCGCTTGCTCCTCAGGGGCCCTGCCGTGTGGCATCCCAAGGACCCTGTGAGAGCCTTTCCTCTACTCTGCCTGCGGCTGTGTCCTTGTTATTTCACTCCATCAGTACCCCTGCCGTGAGGCATCCCAAGGGCCCTGTGGGAGCATCCCATCTACTCTATCTGTGGTTGTGTGCCATCATTCGCTCCCTCAGTGCCCCTGCCGTGAGGCATCCCAAGGACACTGTGTGAGCTTTCCATCTACCTCTAGTAATTTTTCTCTATTTTCAATCTTTCTTGGGTTTCTTCCGCCACAATACCTACGGTTTTACGATCAGAGGGAGCTTCCCCTGCTCTCCCTACCCTTCTTCACTTACGAGAAACCCATCTGCTCTAAGACCCCTACTATGTTTATCAGGAACATGTCCATCCCCACCCCTGTCAGGTGTACCCCATCGTCCAAATGATAACCCGGGGATCTCAGGTTGACAAACCCCCCGCCGTTGGCCCTGCATAATTTCATCATGGTGATATTCTCCACCGCCCCCAGGTCCACGGCCCCTCTCCATGCTTTGGGCACTATTATCTCTGAAAAGATAACCTCGGCCGGGCGGACTAGTCTTGCTATGGCTGTGAGGCCTGCCTGCATTTTTTCCAGGAGGCCCCTCCTCCCTATTGCTGCCAGGTCATTCCCTCCCAGGTGGATAACTACAGCATCCGGTTTGCCACCTTGCCCCAATGCTTCCCACACTGCGGGGAGCAGTTGGTCCCATTTCATTCCTGGTTGTCCCCGCCAGATTTCTTCCGTGTCCCGCAGCCATATTCCGCCGAATTCTCGCCTGGCCACTGCCCACCGGTGAGCTCGTGTTACGTATGAGTGACCCACAATCCAGACTCAGTATATCGTGGGGCGTATGTAGCACTTAAACGCGCCAGATGCCCAGCGCCCTATCGCATTGATTTTTCCCGGTCCTAAACCCAGTTGTCCAGCATCATCCTTAACCCAGGTCCACCCATGCCCAGGCCTCTTCCGGCACCGGGGTCATCCCCTGGTCCGCATCCGGGGTGAGCTCTCGGAATCTGCCCCACTGAAAACGAGAAATGGCATCCGCAATTGAGTTGTCTAACCCCGGGATGTGCCGTGCCCTAAGTGCAATATTTGCTTTTAACTAGCAGTCGATGAGTTTCCGCAGCAGGTTGACCACTGCCGGGCATTGAGCTGTACCTGTATTGATTGCCTGCACTACCGCCTGGTTGTCTGACAAGAGAATTATTTGTCTGTCTGCCAGTGTCTGTGCCCATATATGGAAGGCCACCACAATGGGGAATAACTCCACTAGGGATATGTTAGCCGTGACCCCTATTTTCTGCCATCTCACCGGCCATGCTCCTGCCGTCCACGCTTTTCCTAGGATGACCCCAAAGCCGTAGCCTCCTGCTGAGTCAGTGTACAGCTCAAGTTGGTTGGCGTGCACCCATGGCTCTCGCCACATGAGGGTGCCGTTGAAATTGGTCAGGAAAGCTTCCCACTGCTCTAAGTCATCCCTCACCCCTTGCGTCAGGCAAACCCTGTGGTGTTTCTGTGTCATGCCCCGTGTTAGCCAGGCAAGGCTTCTGGCAAAGGGGCGCCCTGCGGGAACTACTCTAGTGGCAAAATTCAGCTTTTCCAGCAGCTGCAGTATTTCCCCTAGTGTCGCTTTCTTCTGTTGCTTCAGCCTGCCAATGATCTGTCTTAGCTCTGCCACTTTCTCAGGTGGCAGTTTGCATGTCCCCGCCACGGAGTCCAATTCTATTCCGAGGAAGGACAGTTTTGTGGTGGGGCCCTCGGTCTTGTCCTTAGCTAGGGGGACCCGCAATTCTTGCGCCAGGTCTATGAATAGGCAGAAGAGGTTTGCGCATTCCCCTGTACCTGCCCCACCAATGAAGAGGAAGTCATCCAAGTATTAGAGTGAGCGTGTCACTAGTTCCCACTCCAGGAACCCACTGAAGGCCTCGAAGTAAGCACAGGATATGGAGCAGCCCATTGGTAGGCATCTGTCGTAATAGTATTGTCCGTCCAGCTGGAAACCTAGCAAGTGGTAGCTATCTGGGTGAACTGGCAGGAGGCGAAAAGCTGATTCTATGTCAGTTTTTGCCAGCAGGGCCCCCCTACCCACCGGTCTTATTAAGTCTACTGCGTCGTCTACTGATGCGTATGCCACTGAGCAACTCTCCTGCTCAAGCCAGTCGTTGATGGAGTCCCCGTGGGGGTGTGACAGGTGGTGTATTAACCTGAACTTGCCCACTTCCTTTTTTGGCACTGTGCCCAGCGGGGATACTACCAAATCTTTTAGTGGGGGGCTGTGAACGGGCCTGCTACCCTTCCAAGCTGCACTTCTTTTTCCACTTTCAGCCTAGCTGCCCCCGGGTTGTCTTGCACTGACTTCAGGTTACGGCTCTCCCGTGCACCCGCCAGTCCTTTGTAAGGGATGAAGAAACCCCTTGTGAAACCTTCTGCTAATCTGTGTCTGCTCGATGTCTTGGGGTACCGTCCTAATTAATACAATAGTCTGCTTGTCTTTATGGGGGTGGGTAAGGGGGCCCCCTGCCCTCCTCCCCTTCATCCCTTTCTGCGGCCCCCACCTCCTTACTTTTTGGGCCTCCCTTTTCTTTGTTGGCCCTTGCCCCTTGGGCCTGTCTGCAGCGTAAGGCAGGATGGTTGCTACCGCAGGTCCT
Source organism: Calotriton arnoldi (assembly GCA_963921515.1). NCBI lineage: Eukaryota > Metazoa > Chordata > Amphibia > Caudata > Salamandridae > Calotriton > Calotriton arnoldi. The sequence goes on from CAWUFW010000867.1 coordinate 70,080, forward strand.
GCAAGCGTGTTTGAACCTACAGGCGGCCCCACACTTACATTCGTCCTTGTCGTATTTCCAACACGACTTTCCTGAACTGTTTCCATTTTGGGCCTTCCCTTTGAGAGACTGACCTTGCCCTTCGTATTTACCGTGTGCCCCGTAGGGATGAAAAGTGGGCTCCTTCGAGCTCACCCCTTCTCTAGCCACTACCATGTGAGTTGTGAACCCTTCCATGTCCTGGCAATCCCACTCAATCACTGGCCTTGTTTGCATCTTCTCCCTGAAGCCCTCATCAAATTTTAACCAAGCGTCACCCTGGTATTTTTGTTGTGCATCATGTATCCTCTTCTCGTATAGAATTAAGGCTGCTGCCCTCTGGGAGAATGTTTCTATGACTACACAGGCCAGTGTCCTAAATGCCTTTAGCCAATTTTCGATTGACACCTCTACTCTGGGCTTGCGCCTGTCCCTCCTGTCCTCATCCTTTTTGTCCTGCGTAGTCAGGTCCAAGCCTGCCTGGCGCACCTCTAGCAATGAAAAAAAATGTCTATAAATTCTTTCCTCCAGATTCGCTCCTTCATGGTCAGGGGGATGAGGTTGGCCAGCCCTAGAAGCTTTGCAGTGGTAGGGGGGTCTCCTAGGGAGGGGCGGAGGTATTCGCTGGCCGGTTTCCCCCTTGGGTCCAAGCCCTCACCTACCCTGTCTTTCTTTGCAGCGTCACCCTCTGGAGCTGCCCCCCCCCCTAGTGGGGCCCCTTCGGCCCTTGTCTCCCCGTTCTGTTTCTCCTGTTGGGGGTTCTCCTGTCCCCCAACCCTCTTCCCCTTTGGGTCCCCTTTTCTCTTTGACGTTTGCTCTGGCCCTTGGCTCATCCCACTGCCATCTGTATTCCATTGGGGACCTCCCTCAAAGGGGGGTCCCGCCCCTGGCCATTGTCACCAGGGGACCCATACTGCTGGGTGACCTGGTCTCTGCCCCCATGCCTCACCCTGGAATCCCAGTTGTTCTTTCGTTGGCCTGTCCAGCATGGTGGTTGGAGAAGCCAGGTCCCCTGCATCGCTAGATTGTTTACCCCTAGCTGTGTTCCCATGTTCACTATTTGCCCTGGCCCACCATTTTGCACCCTTTTGCTTTTTCCCCTTACCCTTTTTGCATGGTGCTTACCATTGCCATTGTCCGCCGGGATGCTCCGAACTCTGCGCCGTTCTTGAGAGGCCGCCGTGCTGGCTACAGACCCATCATCGCTGCTGCTCTCATCCGTGTCCGAGCCCGACAATACCTCCGGGGGTGATGTTTCTCTCTGTTGGACCCGGGCCCTGCTCCTGCCCCTGGTGCCCTTCGCCTTTACGACAGCAGCCTCCTTTGGTCCTGCCTGGTTTGATTTACGGGGGCCGCCGTCTTGGCTGCATGCCCCCTGCCCCCAGGTCCCTTGGGTGGTGGTGATGTAGGGGGCGCCTGCCGTGGCTTTTTCCCCTTCCCATGGGGATCCCCCTGGATGTGTTGGTCCATCCATGATTTCCCTTTTAGGGCCACCAGAGCCCTGGCTTTATCCAACATGGCCTGTAAGTCTGCGTCTAGCTCAGGCCCTGCATCCACCCGAGGCCTCTTCTGCCCCCTCTGGGGGGCCTCTGTGTGCCCCTGTGCTTCCCGGAATCTTGCTGGCATCCGGGTCTCCCTGCCCGTTGCCCTTCTCCTTCCTGCCGTTCTGGTAGCCTTTGTTCACTAGCTCTTGACTTGCAATTGTCTTTTAAACACTTTATCGTGTGAGAGGTCAAGCCTTCCTTGAGATCACTGCCTTACTCGGTGGCGAGCAAACAACCCCACTGAGCCAATCTGCAGGCACTGTTGTCAGCAATCCTGTAGTCAGGTCGTTGCCCGTAGGTAGCCTTTCTCCCTGGCTTCCTACAGGCTTGTGGCTTTGCTTCACCCAATTCCTTTGATGGGCGTTTCCCGCTGCTCTTTGCCACACTTAAATGGACCCCTGGAGCCGGCAGGCAGACAAAGGGTTACTCGCGTCCCCTCAATGCCCCGATGCGCCAGCCCCGCCCGCCGAATGCTCCTTGTAGGCCCTCTGCATCTGCCGGAAGAAAAAGGGTGCTCGTTCCCCTTTAAATACCCGACGCTCCAGCCATGCCTGCCAAAACTCCCCCGCAGCTCTTGTCCTCTTTCCGGCTGCTGTTGAGGACGCTGGTCTTCCGCTGCCGGTCCTCCGATGTGAGTCTCGTTGTGTGGGGGTTAGGGAGGAGCGCCTACCAGACTCCCAGGCCGCTGTCAGCCCAAGCCGGTTCCCGCCGGATGATTCCTGTTCCCAGCCGGCGCTTGACTTCAGCTTGTCCCCGCTTCCCTCCGGGCACCAACCGATCTCCTCTGCTGCTCCTCTGGTCCTTGGGAATCGCTGCACTCGCTCTGCTCCAGACAGCCAGGATCAGCCGCGCCGTTGACGCCACCTTAGGTCCGGTCCTACGCTGATCCCACGCAGTCCTCAGGTCGGCAGTCCTTGCGGCGATTCCTTCTTTCTTCAAGCCAGGAAGGGGGGGTTGTGTGTTCCTTATGGGCCTTGCGCCCTTACTTAACCCCCCCTCTGGCTTGCCAGCTCGCCCCCTGATTGTGGGGGCTGTTGGCTACCTCGGGCGACCAGGATCTGGTCGCCCCCTTTTTCGCGGGCTTCTCGCTGGGGGGGGGGGGGTGTTTCCCGCCTCCGGGCCCCTATCGGGTCCTGCTGCGCCTTCCCCGTCCCAGGCTACATCTTCTGCCAATCAATGTGCCATGAACCGAAATTTGGATTGTGCATCTTTTTCTCTTTGTACAATTACTTTAGCAGGCTAAGAGCATTCGTGCATCTATAGGTTGATATTTCTAAAGTGCACCCTTGCTTAGGAGCACTGCACCTGGTATTATTCTAGGTGTAAGGCTATGCCACAGTGGGTTTCAGTATTTTCAGACTGTATACCCTGGCGAGCGAGAGGGTAGATGCCTGTCGTTATGTTAGAAGAGAGAGGAACTAGGAATTGTTGAACTCTGGCATTGTTCGCCAGCATGGAGAAGTTCAAAACATGCAGTACATCCTCCTCCTTTCTTACCACTAACTCTGATTTATCAGGCATGATTTCTGAAAATAAGAGGTGGAGCAGTATGGGTACGAGCCCTAACTCTGTCCCTCAAGTGGGTAATTTGATATTTCAGACTCTCATGGGTTTCATTTTAAAACCTCACAAGTTTGCATAGGTAGTTGCAACTATCACAGTATACACAGATTCGTATTTTTACCTGATGGAACCAAACCAATAGTCATGAGCCCTTGGCCAATGCTTTGGTCATTCAAAGGCACTGGAGTTGAATTGCATTAGGATGTTGACAGCCATATGAGATCTACATGCACTGGGCATAGCATTAGTTGCATTCTGCCAAAAGGCCAGTATGGGTGTGGGGGCTGCTCTTTTATTAAATGTTGTGTGTTTAGTACGTTGTCTGCAGATACACAAATAGTCAGAAGTCTGCCACTGTTCCTAATAAATGGTGGGCACAATTCTGTCATATTTTCATTTTCAAAAAGGGAGTGATAGAGTGCACACCAATTTATTCCTTTTCGTCAAATAGTTTGTTCAGTATTTCTTCCGTTCGCGTGCAAGCCCAGAATCGTGGTCTGCCCAGATCCACGTACTTGTGAGACACATGAAAAAATGGGGTGAAATTACACCCCAGTACCAGACGCACAGCGTTGCATTAAGCATGACAAAATTGCCAAGTTGTTCCAATTTCACCAAGTTTTATTCCGTTTTCATCAAAAGCTTCTCCTTATTCATTACTTATGTTGTTGTCACAAGAGAGGTATTCACGTATACACTGTGTCCTTAATGCAGCAGAAATGCCAACGGGCCTTATCCTGAAGCCAGGAGTGTGCGTAAATAATCCTCAAAAGTTAATCATTGTCACCCAATGCATTTCGGGCCTTTCATGGCCCTTCATCAGGGGTTCTCTACAAATTCAAAAAACATTCATGTTAGACTGTGTTTTTAAACCGCTTAAAACATATTCTATGTTGCGCTTAACGTTAAACGTTTATACCTTAAGTTCCAGCTCGCCCTATAACCGATGTTTTCCCGCTAGAATCGTAGCTCAACACTACCACTAAGTAGGTGCCCAGATCTGCCTCCCCTCGAACTTCCTCAATTTAACTCGTATTTCACATTCTAGACTCTCCCTGTTCAGTTCACATTCAAACAAAAACAGCCCCTCTTCCAATTTAATTATCCCTCCAACACTCTGTTTATCTACACTATCCATACCTTCAAAATCTGTTCTTGTTGACGTCTTCCCAGCGTGTATGTAACCATCATAGTCCTCCGCTCTCTACTCCAACTGCCTTTTAAGCACCTGTGGCTTGTCCCCGTCCCTCCATACTGCCTTTTAAGGCAGTTGGAGTAGAGAGCGGAGGACTATGATGGTTACATACACGCTGGGAAGACGTCAACAAGACAGATTTTGAAGGTATGGATAGTGTAGATAAACGAGTGTTGGAGGATAATTAAATTGGAAGAGGGGCTGTTTTTGTTTGAATGTGAGCTGAACAGGAGAGTCTAGAATGTGAAATACGAGTTAAGTTGAGGAGTTCGAGGAGGCAGATCTGGGCACCTACTTAGTGGTAGTGTTGAGCTACGATTCTAGCGGGAAAACATCGGTTATAAGGCGAGCTGAACTAAGGTATAAACGTTTAGCGTTAAGCGCAACATAGAATATGTTTTAAGCGGTTTAAAACACAGTCTAACATGAATGTTTTTGAATTTGTAGAGAACCCTGATGAAGGGCCATGAAAGGCCCGAAATGCATTGGGTGACAATGATTGACTTTGAGGATTATTTACGCACACTCCTGGCTTCAGGATAAGGCCGTTAGCATTTCTGCTGCATAGGACACAGTGTATACGTGAATACTCTCTTGTGACAACAACATAAGTAATGAATGAGAAGCTTTGATGAAAACGGAATAACACTTGGTGAAATTGGAACAACTTGGCAATTTTGTCATGCTTAATGCAACGCTGTGCGTCTGGTACTGGGGTGTAATTTCACCCCATTTTTTCATATTTTCATTTTCAACAGGTGAACACCTCCTACTGTGCAGATGAGGAGCAGCAACTGTGAAGAAAGTTGTGTTACTTCTCATACTGCACAAACAGCCTTGGCATGTTGTGTATCATTCAGCCACCTTACCAATGGGGTAAATTTAATAAAAGTTGTCCCAAAAATAGTACAAACCTCAGTTTATTTATAGCCCCCAAAGCTCCTCTTCCAGAGAGATTACACAACTGCTTTGACCTCAAATGAATGACTGTAAGGGTTAAACTGGACATACCCTTGAGGGCAGTGGGACAGCTAGATGTAAATCCTTGACAACATGTCCACCAATGCGTTCAAGCTGCCTAGATCCAAGAGAAACATCTGGAAAAAATTTAAATACAAATAGAAGAAAGCGTTCGACATGTAAAATAAGCGTCTTCAAAATGAAAAAAATCTTCCACTGCACTAAAGGATCAACCCAAAAGGAACAAAGACGTTCCACATGTGCAACACAGGATATTGACAGTCCCTATAGAGTTATGTGGCGAAAAAGACTGAAAACACTGCCCAACTGAATGGAAGCAGCCCAGTATGAGCCATTAACACCTTCCACACTCCTTCATTCTCACCTTCCTCCAAGTCTTCCTTTCTCTATTAATAACAATAACAAAAACAATAATAATAATAATACTCTATTTGAGTTTAACGTTGGTTTGTTTAAACCATGCAAACAATAAATAAAATATCAACATTCATAACAATATTAAAATATTAAAATACAATAATATAACCTACCAAATCAATTTCATCACGGTGCCCAAAGTAGATCCTAAAATCAAGCAGGAGCTTCACATAACCCTATGGCATTTATCAAGAACCAAGTCACTTGTAGGCGTTTCACTTGGCACTCGACTTTTTTCAGTGCCCAGAACACACCATGCCAAGGGTACCTAACAGAGAACCCATAGGCACCCAAAATATGTGTCATTGGAATATACCTAAATGTAGCCAGGACCACACATCTTGTAATAATATGATGAGTCAACTTCCGGGCACTCACACAAAGACTGCAGAACCTTGCCTAACTACCCATGTCTGACCATGCACCAGTAATCTCCAGAAAGAGTAAACCACATAGGCAGAAAAACATATAGCCACGCCTGGCATTAGGCTCAAGGATATTTCTACACATGGCTGGGTCTGTACCAAATTACAACAGTTGGCAAAGAAAAACAAGATGCACATCACCTTCAAACAGGACAAATCCTCATGCTTTGCGATTCAATATGTGACCGCAATAAAGTTTTGAATTGAAGCTTTGTGTGGGTTTCATCAGCAGATATCTCCTACTGGCCAAACAATCCCAGAATTAATGCAAGCTCTTTTTTTCCCAATCTGATCATTCCAATGGCCAAGAATTGTGCAAACTCTGCACCTTCCTCCGGCTTCTGCCTTGCCTACTTTCCATGTCTCTCCCTTTTGGCTTCCTTCTGCTTTATTCAGCATTCTTCCCCTGCTTCCTCTTGTATTGTTCCTGTTTGTGCTTAAGGCCATGGTAGGAAACTGAACACAGACCACTGGACTGTCAGAACCTTTCAAGGTGCAATGGGGCAAGCAGGGGTTACTATACTCGGCCTGAACCATGGTGTCTTTCATCACTGGTGTCTTTACGTGCGCCAATCAGAACTTGACTCTCAGTGCAGCAAGGGTGAGCAGTCTGAGGCATCTCATGGAAGTAGCGTAGGCATTGTGGGGGTTAGAGGCTCAGAACTCTGCAATCAAACAATAGAAGAAATAAGTTAATGTTCAGCTAAACGCTTTTCTTTTAAGAAAAGAGAAGAACTTTAATCACATCATAACGTAATATGATACATCAAGAAAAGGGAACAGTACCATGATGCACACTATGGGGTCCACAGTGTTCACTGCACAAAGAGAAAGTCTTAGACTTAAGCACAGGTGCAAGCTCATTAGGATGAAGTAGAGCAGCTTTTCTGTACTCTGTCACCCTTCCATAGTCTTTTACTGTGCAGTTCTTGTATCCAGGTTGCAGCTATCTTTAAATGTCCCACCAAAATCTCTTTAGCCAACTTAAAAGTGAATGTCTCTCCGGATCTGGTGTTTACTGCTATAGAGCGCACTAAGGGATTCCAAGACTGGCTGTTCAGATTTTGTCAGCATGAGGAGTGGTGACACCTGAGACCACCAGGGTTCCTTCAGACAGCCCCACCTACTTCTCTCCACATTAGGCCGGTGAAGATTGTAGTGTCTCGGGAATGCACTTTGGGTCGGAGGTTCCAGAACTCTTGTTTGAGGGATCCTTAACTCCAGTTGTTGCAGGACGTTCCATGGGATGTGATGAAGTAAGACTCAGCACAGGTCATCTGTCTTTCTTTATGGCAACTGCTGGAGTGGTCTCTCTGGTGAATCGTTGGGCAGCCAAAAGTCAAACCTGTTATTTGGTAGGACAGGGAGGCCAGGAACCACTCGAGTTCAAGCAGGCCAGCAGCAGACACACTCCATTGCCAATCTGTCTCATCTGGCTGCTCTTCTCTTTTTGTTCTCTCTGCACTCAGTGCAGTACTTAATTTGTAAAAGAGCCAAGGATCTCGTCAGGATGCCAGTGCAGCTTGCACTACACGTTGCCCCTCCCAGCACCACCAATAATAGTAACAACACAGCTACAAACCATAACATGTGTGACAATTCGGACTATTCCGGGCACCCAAGCTATTAGAATGGCGTGGGCAGTAGGTAAAAGTCATTTTTAATGAGTAATGAATGAATAACTAACTGTTGTTTTGGTCATCTCCAAATTAGCCAGACAGCGTCGCCTTGTGGCAGACTGTCACAAGCGCGGGTGCTGACAAACAAGTAAGTGCTAGTTCCGAGCACCGGAAACCACCGGCACAAATTAATCACTGACTCAGTGGCTGGGCTTCTCCTCCTCATGAATACTGGTCCTGTGGAACAAGGCGCTTCCTTCTCACTTCAAACACAATTTTGTGTGTGCGGTGCCAGAAAGAAAGTTAGGATACCAGATTCACTTGAAGTTTGGTGACTCAGGGCAGGTGTGCATGTCCATTTACCATGCAGGGGAAATTCCCATCCCAATGGAGAATCTATTCCTTTTAATACTTCCTAATTAACCCAGGCCTTTATAAGCGCATTAGGTGCATGTGTTGTCAGTCAGAGGACACAATGACTAGCAGATGAATGTAGGTCGCCCCTTTTGTTGAGGCGCAGAGAAGCTTAAAAGAAAGGAACATAATACACCCAGAGAAACTACTGGTACTTCCAAATGATTAAAACATTTCCATCATTTATTATTTTGTTGTAGAATTGTACCAGTTCTGCAGATCAAGGAGCGCATGCCGCTTTGCACATAATCAGCTCGTAGCTTTTAAAAATTGATAGATTCTTATAAAACTCGGGGCACGTTGACATAACAAGCATTGAGAAATCCAAGGTTGGCTTTTTGTATATTGCATGCACACATTGGTAACTGCATAGCTACACATGCACATACAGAGCATGTCCAGAACACACACACACCAACATACCTACCTAGTTTATGTGGTAGGGTAATGCAGGCCTTTTTACTTTCACAAAATCTAACACACATACAGGTAACCATGCACATACATCTAGTCATTCATACACCTGTTCATTATAAAAGCCAGACAAGAAATTAAGAATGTATTTTTAATTGTATTTAATGGTAAAACAAACTTTTCAAGACTCAGTCTGCATAGTTCTATTTGCAGCCATGCACATTGGGGGTTTCCCAGCTAATCAAAATAGAAAACAGTATATTTTCTTTTAATTACAACTTAACGTATGTTTTTTGGCCGCTTTAAAGTCTAGATTTTATAGATTTTTTAATAAACAAGTAAACTGTTGTAGTGGAAATGAGAAAGATAACAGAGACTTGCTGAACATAGTTGCTATCAGGCAATGCACTTAATCCAAAGAAACTCAAACTCCACTAGAGTGCTCGATTTTGGTGAGGAGCTAGTTACATATTATTACTGCAAATTCAATTGCCAGTCGATAACCAAAAAATAAGAGGCTTGCTGAATATTGTTGCTATCGGGCTATGCACTGCCTGACTTAAATGATGTCTTTGAAGGCAAGATTTCTCCATTACCTTTTTGTTGTTTCGATGTGATACCCTAAGTGCAACATGTATGCCCAGACATGTGTCCTGTTCTCGCGCCGGCATAGGATCCAAGTTGCATCTTACTGGTGAGGTTCAACAAGGGCTACTCCTGTCCCGTGGGAAACAGTGTCATTCAATGAGGTTCAGGCAAAAAGATTACACACTCCAGGGTGAGTGACTAACATTACGTGGCAGTGATTGCACCTTATTGTCGGTGAGCACCATACTGAGGTCGGATAGCTTCCTTCCCTCACACCAGGCGCGCAAAGCCCATAGGGCTTAAAGGGCTTCAGCCCCCCGCCCCCGGTTGTGTGTCTCAGCCTGGGCTGCTGCAGCTTGAGCTGCTGTGGGCTCGGCTGGGCAGTGTCTGGAGTCTTATCTCTGACACACCCTAGTTTTTCACAGGTCTTTAAAGACCAATTGCATATTTACATACCTTTGTAAACTGGTTACCAAGGCTTAGTTTTTTTTTCTGGTTCCTGTACCCCCTGAGCCCCCACTCTGCCTATTCCTTAAATTTGTATTTTACATTTACTGCCGTAGTGTGAGAGGGCATTTCATGAAATGGAATATAAAGTAGGGTTGCCAAAAGAAAAATGCCAGCCATGTGTTGCTTAAAGAGCCTGCAAAGATCTCGTCTTGACACTAAATAGAGTTATAAATAAAAAAGTGTGTATTCATTTGTAATGTGACTTTTCTGTCTTTGTTCCCTTTAATTATCAGTCATGGATTATTCAGGCAGTCCTAGAACACAATTAAAAGTGCTTTCTATTTATATTTGCTGTTCGGAGTTTGCACAGATAAGTGCTGAAAATACGGCTTTAGGTGAATGCTTATTTTTGTACCGTTTGGTACATCAAAATAATGAGCTGGCAATCCTAATCCTAAAACTGGAAGTTTGTTGCAGGATCAGCACATTATTTATTTCCTCCACCCTCGATCCCTGATTAATGCCATAATAGCAATAGTTTAACTTATATCTGAAACCCTACGCCGCCGTCAATAACATGCTGAATTACTTCAAGTGTCTGGGAATGCACCCTGCATTCTGACAACTCACTCCTCATTCTCGCCCTTCACTTTCACACTCACCCTGCTCACAGCGATCACAATGCACTCACACTGATCACCATGCACTCACACCATTCACCCACTCACCCTGCACTCACAGTGATCACTCTGCACTCACAATGCACTTGCGCTGTTCACCCTGTACTTCACCCTGCAGTCACACGAGCACACTACTCACCTTGTACTCATGTGACACTTCACTCACCTGTCCACCTCACTGCTCAATCTGCTAAACAAGCCCATCACTAACCATGCATTCATTTGTTCCACTCTGCATTTACATCCGCACCCAAATTCATATGGTCACCTCACTCACCCTGCATTGACTCATCTTACCCTACTATCATACTGTTGCATCGCTCACCGGGCACTCACATGGGCACTCTTGTCACCCACACAGCGCAGAGAGTTAATGTGCCTGCTACAAAGAATGTGTACCATGCAGATTACAGAACTGAGTGTGAGTAAACTATGAGTAGCGCTATAAAAAAATGAAATGTTTGTCAGAAAGGTGCTATCGAGAGATGAGGTGCATTGTTGGTGAGAGGTAGTGAGGGAATTCATGGAGAAGGAGGAAATGGGGGAGGGGCTGACAAAAAAGACTATTACACTGTGTGCGCAAGCAGTGCGGGCGCCAAAAAAGACTGCTGCACCGTGTGCGAGCAGTGCTAGGGCCAGCCCTAGCTGGGAGTGTGCCCCCCCTCCTGCCCCCCACCCCCAAAGTTCAGGTCTAGTTGCGCCCCTGCCTCACACCACTTCCAGTTTCCGAGATTTCATCGTATGGTGCATGAAAAGTGAGTAGTGTGCCTTTGCAAGTATGATGCTTCCCTCAACTTCCAAAAAGTGGCAGAAATGAGTATGCATCAAACTACTAATGAGCCTGCTACATCCAGCCTGGGCACTTCATAAGATACTGGTTCACTTCCGGTAAGATTAACCCCAGCAGAGGCCTCTTTATAAAACGCGTTCGAAGTTTCATCGTGCAGGCCAGCTTGCATTCCCTTCTCCCCCACCCCACATCCTGGAGGCTCCCCCGCCCGCGCCTTGCCAGCCGGCCTCCTGTTCTATTCGTTGCCCGTCCGAGAGAGAAGTGCTGGATGGAGCCTGTTGACAATGGCGGCCACACAGGCTCTGACAGAGTAGACGTCTGCCGAGGCTGGCGCTGCGCACTTCAAGGCCACACCTGTGAGTTCTCCTGTGTCACGATGAAAGAGCCAGTGCAGTGGGTCAGCGCTCTCGTGCTGTGTCTCTGGGTCCCGCGAGGGTTCGAGGGTTTCAGGCGTGAAATATGAGCGGGAAGCGCGGCTTTTGTGCTGTAATAGTGCTGCACTGGGACACTTCGAGAAGGAAATTTGAGAATACTGACCTGCTGAAAATCTGATTAGACTTTTTAAATGGGAAGGAATTTGTATCCTTTGCGGCGCAGCTCCAAACGCCAGTGCCTGCTACTGTACGAATGTATTACTGAAATGGATCACAGATACACGAAGAGTACGTCTTCTGACTGGAAAGTTATTCGGGACAAAAATGAATAAATATGTTAGCGACTGGGCTCTGAAGACGAAAACACGGACAGTGCTTTAACAGAGGTCTCTTAGCACATGTGTTTCGTCACTAGGGCCTGACAGGAAAGCTATGCAGAAATAATCAAGTCATCCCTCCATGCCTTTCAGCTGTAGGTCAGTCTGAGGTCATATGTCCGGGGAGAGGCTGGGCCCGCAAGGATTGATAAGCAGAGGACACAACAAACTGCTACACACACTATGGGTCGGCAGGCCTTTCCTTAGCGAAGCTTAGCATAACAAGCTTAGTTTTAGAGTGAACCTTCATACTGAGGGCTCTCTTGACACCACTGACAGATAATCAGACATTCATTGGGTGCTCTTACCTCTCAGGTTCACAATTCCATCTGCATGGAAGGAGGAACATCAAGGCCAGGCGAGCATGACTGAGCATGTGTACAAAGTAGACAACATGAAGGGTTCTTTATCAAAGCTGAATTAAATTAACCAAATCTCACTCAAAAATGGAATCTTTTATCAAAGAACCCTTGCATTTAATTATAAAAGATAACCACACAAAACTATATCCATTGAATGGAATGAGTTTGATCTGACCAAAGTTACACTTATACATTACTTCCTTGGGTACATTAATGAATTCTAGTAAGGAAACCACTGTTCATTCTGCTTCACAGGAACTTATATAACCTGTAAGCGACAATAGGGCAGTTTATTTCATTTAGTTCACTATTTAGCGGTTATTGCACTGCATGTTCAACTTATGTCCAACATAAGGTAGTGCCTGGAAATATAACACGATTTTTGTATTCTCATAAACCTAATAAACGAAGGGGTATATTTACAAAGAAATGACGCAGCGCGGCAAGCAATTTTGCAGCGCCACGCCATTTCAAAAACGCAGTCATGCGCCGTATTCACAAGAATACAGCGCACCCCCTTGCGCTGGCACCCCCTTGCGCTGGCGCTAAACAAAATGCCTAGTGCCAACGCAGACACCCTCTCGTCATGGTCAAAGGGTGCCTGCATTGCAAGTATGAATGTTTATGTGCAGGAAGGCCTTCCTGCACATAAACAATCATTAAAGGCGATTTGCTTCCTCTATGTGTGCTGAAGAATGCAGCGCACATAGAAAGAGCAAAAAACGAGTAGAGGTAAAAGTATTTCTCCTCGTTGCGCCACTCTAACGCTTGCTTTTCAGTGGCGTTAGTTTTTGTTACTGCTTCATATTTATAGATCTATGTAAATCTGCGGCAGCGCAAAAAAGCAATGGGTGTTGCGGTGGAATGCCCACAGCAACACCCATTGCACGCCCCTTTCACGCAAAGTGATGCATGAAAAGGGGCCGTATTTACAAGGCCTTAAAAAGCCACGCAGGGTGACTTTACATGGCCTTGTAAATATGGGCAAGTGCACAGGGCCACCGGAGCGTCCAAAAAAGTGATTCTCCGGTGGCGCAAGGGGCTTGTAAATAAGCCCCTAAGTTTCCTGTATGTATGCTGTCTGCATAAACAACTTATGGAGCGTGTAAGGGTCATGGAGACAGAAGAGCTTTTGAAAATACCACCGTGATTTCACTGCCTACGGCCTGCAAATTAAAATATTCAAAAGGTAACTGTTAATTGCCATCACTCAGCAGCAGTAACCAAGAAGAGGTCCTTTAAATTATGACTTGTGCCCTCATTAGGATTTACCTCTGTACAAGGAAGTTCAAGTCATCTAATTACTAAAATTATTAAATAAGAACTCCATCAGGAGCTGCGGCATCATTATCATTCCCAGCGGAATTGTTTCAGGAGATTCTAAAACACATACATTCTCCACGAGATACATGTTTCTATTAAGTTGTTCTTTCCTTACACACAGAAATTGAATATTTAATATATATTAGGTTTGTTGTTAGGTTTTTAAAAAATTATTTTACTGCCTGACTTGCATATTTATGTTAAATGCTAGAAAATTATGTGATATCTTGCTATCTAATTTTTAATGTTCATCCTTCAAAAGTTGCATTAAATTAGATAAATCTAACACCTATTTACTTAGAAATGACAACATCTGTGCTATATAACAAGATTTTACTATTATTGAACCAGATATTTGAGACCGTTTTAGCAATCAGCTGGAAATACCTTGGCACTCTGTCTTCCACCCCAAGGTACCAGCTTTATGAATGGTTATGTCGGACCTCTAATTCCAACAATAATAAACACAGAGGAGCACCATTTCATCTAAACAATTCCAACTAATCATGTCATTTTAGCGTCAGTACCTGCCAAGTGGGCTCATGTCATCTGTGACTTCTCCAGCTATTCCTGAGTTTTTACCTAAAAGCACATTTCTTGCTGGTACCCAAAGCCCCCCCCAATATAATGGAAAAATTAAAGCTACTACTCCCAGAATGCAAAGTGCCCATGTAGAGAAAGGATTGGGTACATATATTCTCCATTATACGAGGCCTCTTGTCTTCCATAAACACATCCAAACACCACTCTAACTAGAGAGCGACTGCAAGAAGTGCACTGATCATAGCCCACATTAAATACTGGTGCTTTCCAGAGACTGGAATGACTACAGAGTCAGGCTGCAAGCTTGCCACTTACACCTAACCAGAAAAGACTCATTAACCTCTCCTCTACTTCTTGTACCCACACTCACAATAAAAAGCGGCACACTGGCTTTCAGCAAACAGTGCAATTCAAAATCCTCTTCACAAATCCCAACGTTTACTGTGGCGAGACTCGCGAAAGCCTCAAATCTGACCTTGCACCACATCCTCACTGGCAGGGCAATGGCACTGCTGAGTGGTGTGTAAAATATCAAACTAATAGGAAATGCCCTACAAGTCATAGAGCCAAAATTCTGAATGACATTACAGTCAAGCTAACAACATTTCACAAAAAATATTTATTTTTGAGCTGTTTATGATCCATGCTGACATTTTAAAAGCCCCTGTATTAACAGATGTGTCTACCTTTAACTCTTCACTGTTTAGTTCATTTTCAGAAATGTCATTGCCAGCACTGCATCGGAGGGCATTATAGCACTATGCAAAACAATGAGAAATAAAGAAATAAATATGAGAGCGCACGTGTTTACAGAAAATGTGGCATGGGCTCGAAATATCACAAAGGAACATCACTCTTAGGAGCAGATTATTACACCGGGCATTTTATCCCTGCAAATCCTGGTCATATTAAAATATGACGACTCCAAGAGCTCTCTGATGACTTCCATTACCTAGACTTTCCACATTATTCTTTCACTCAGTATTCAGTTTGCAGGTAATCTTTGTATTTCATCTTACGGACAAGGAAAGTTGCTTCGTTATGAATTGTTTGTAGTATTTGTTGGTATGGCTTGGATACAGCTGGTATGCCAGCCTCACAGTTTCTAAAAAATACATAACAATACATAATCATACATAGGGAAATAAACTTTAGATTAGTTTTTTTGCCATTGGTTGGTTTGACCATCAGCTCCAGCACTAAACATAGAATGTGGGAAAGGGTCATCCTTTGCTAGCAATTGGCTTTCGGGGCAGTGTTAGCTTTATTTTTGTTTTGTTGAAACAACAGCCATTTGACAATTTCCCTGTCTTTTAAACTACATGACTGCATTTTGCTGAGACATATGAGAGCACTAATGTATTGGCTGGTGGCGATGTATTCATGCATTTAAGCACCAAGAAAGTTGGTTATTGTTTTTTCTTTTTACTTGTATTTTTTTCAAGTTGTATTCACATTTATGTCTATCTATCTATCTATCTATCTATCTATCTATCTATTTATCCCTCACTGTGTCTATCTTTCTCTGTCTAACTATTCCTGTTTCTGTTCCTTTATCTGTCTCTACCTGCTTCTCTGTATATGTGCCTTTACCCACCACTATTGTTCCAAGGGCAATCATTTAGTAACAGATAGGTATGTCCAACGGGTTCCTACTGACAAAGATTGAAAAAGTAAGAAAATATTCCCAAAAAAGCATTCACATGTAATGATTGGATTAATCATATTTAAAATCCTCAGATGACAATTCCAACAGGTGATAAGGTGCTACATGTGACGGCGCAGTGCAAAGTGAAGTTAAGTGAAGTGGTGTGCATAAATATATACTGTGCACAAAACACAGATTGAGAGCTCAACCAACTGGACATAATTTAAAAGCTCAAGAGTATAAAATCTCGTCACAGTATGGTTTTTAGAAAGGGTCCTTTCAATGGAGGAACATGTGATTGAGACGTATTGGTCAATGTTTCGACTCCAGAGACTAAAATTTAACAGGGTCTTCCTCAGGACAAACGTAACAACCTGACCTAGCTGGAGGCTATGTCTCACAAATGAGACTGATTTGAAAAAATGAGAATGCTCGAGGAGTACATCAAAGGACAACTCCTCAGGAATCAGGAGTGAATAGGAAGCTTGGTACCTTCACGCTTTCCTCGAAGTTGGGATGATTTTTCCTGTTCACGTGCGGTTCGGCGGTGTCACAGCACATGGACAGGAAGGATCGTCCCTTAACTTCACTTTGCACTGCTCCATCACATGTAGCACCTTATCACCTGTTGGAATTGTCATATGCAGTTTATAAATATGATTACTTAAATCATGGCATTTGAATGATTTTTTTCATATTTTCTTACTTTTTCATTCTTTGTCAGTAGGGACCATTTGGACCTACCTATCTGTACTTCCTTGTAAATGATTGCCCTTGGAACACTTGTGATAATAATGGCTTGTGTAACCTAGTTCCTTGGGAGCATAGGGTTTGTTCCCCGTTTTGTTATTGATCTACCCACCACTAGCCAACTATATTTGTCAATATTCTTTTCTGTTTCTGTTTTTCCTTTGTCTTTATAACTACCTCCACCTCTATCTGTCTGTAGTTATCTGTCTGTGTCTATTTCTATCTGTCTCTGTGTATCTGACTCTTTCTTCGGCTCTCTGTCTTTACCTGTATCTGTGTGTCTCTATCAGCCTCTTTCTATCCATCTCTCTCTGTCTGTTACTATCTATCTTTATGAATCCCACTGAATCGCTAACTGACGATCTATTGTTTAGTATTTATCCCCACTTAAGTGCCTACCTGACTGTGTCTGTCTCTATCAATCTGTCTCTACCTCAATATCTCTGTTTGTCTCTGTCTGTCCATATCTGGCTCTATCTGTATACCTCGCTATCTGTCTCGAGCCCTGTCTCTGTCTGTCTCTGCCTATATTTGTTTGTCTGTCTTGATCTATCTCCCTGCCTATCTCTATTTATCACATTCTATTTAAGTCTTTATCTGTTTCACTATATATGCATCTAGCCATTTCTATCACTCAGTTTCTATAGCGATCTCTCTCTTTCGGTCTCTATTTACCTGCCCATGTCCCTTTCTATCCCTACATCTTATTGTCTATCTGTGTCTCTCTCTTTATCTCTCTCGCTGTCTCTCTCTACCTGTCTAGCGTTCCCTTTTTACCTGTTTGTCGCTAGAGCTCGCTGAACCTATCAATTTGCCACTCTGCTTCACCTATCTATCTATGCCTCTGTATGTCTTAGGTTAATCTATCTGTCCCCTTTTGCAAATAATGTTTTTTGCTTATTTGTCTTTTTGTCTCATCTTTCTCATCCAGTCTCTTGAAACTTTCACTTACTAACAACACCATTTTTGCTACATTTTGATTCTAAAAATCGTTTTCTCATTTAGACATTCCTGTCATTTATTGAAAATTAACAACATATTGTTAGACTTGGCATCTTTTGGCGTGTTTCCCCTGTCTTTTTGCTTTCTGACCTCCCGGTTTTGACTCTGTTTTTGCTGGTTTAGTGTCTCTGTGCACTTTCTCACTGCTGTTCAGTGTTAAAGTTCAAGTGCCTCTGTTGTAAATTGTTGTTATGGATTGGTGATTCCATGATTGGTTATTTGATTTACTAGTCAGTCCCTGTTACAGTACACTGTGTGTGCCCAGGGCCTGTAAATCAAATGCTGCTAGTGGGCTTGCAGCACTGGTTGTGCCACCCACACAAGCAGCCCTTCAAAGGTAACTCAGACCTGCCACTGCAGTGTCTGTGTGCAGTCTAGTACTGCCATGGCGACTTGGAAAGTGCACCCACTTGCCAGGCCCCAACCTTCCCTTTTCTTACATGTAAGTCACCCCTAAGGTAGGCCCAAGGTACCCCTGTGGGCAGGGTGCAGTGTATGTGAAAGGTAGGACATGCCCTAATGTGTGTGGCATGTCCTCATAGTGAAATACTGCCAATTTCGTTTCTCACTATTGAAAGGCTACCTGGCCCATAGCAAAGCATGGGAGTTAATTTATGACATCTTATAAATATAACTTCCCATTGGGACCAGATAGGAAAATAAAGTTTAGTATGCCTGAACTCAGAATCTAAAGATAAATCTTTTAGTAAAGGTGATGTTTACATTCTGTGTTTGAAAATGCCACTTTTAGAAAGTAGGTATTTTCTTGCTTAGCCATCCTGTGTGCCTCTGCTAGGATGTGTATTGACTGTCTGGCTTTAGAGTGACAGGGGCTGGGGATGTACAGTGGCTCCAGAGAGTCTGGATGAGTCAGGGCTGGGCTGAATAGACCTGGGCTGCATTTAGAGTAGTGGGAGGAGATTTCCTTGCACCTGAATGGGCCTGGTCTGCTGTAGACAATGCTGCCTCCGCCTCCTGCTGGGAAGCTGGGCCAGAAAAGACCAAACTGGTTTGGACTAAGCACAGACACTCTCTGCCTCAGAGGACAAAGGAATTTGGAGTATAAATATTGGGTCCCAGACCCCAGAACTTTAAAACTCTTTTGGAACCAAGAAGACTGCCAAGAAGAAGAGCTGGAGAAGCTGTGAGGAGGGACTACCCCTTTGCTGTGTGCTTTGCTGTGTTGGCCTGCAGTGGCTGCTTCTGTCTTGGGCAGTGAAAAGACTGGACTGAACTTTCCGCAACTTCCTTTTTGTGAGTTTCTCCAAGGGCTTGAGGTAGAGCTTGCCCCCTGTTCAAAAAGTCTCAGGAACAGCAAAGACTTCAAGTTCATCTGTTAACAGCACCGGGGACTGTGTATTTTGTGCTACAACAGAAGAAAAAGCAACCCGATGCTGTCAACGATGCAGCTGCCAACTCCGTGTCCTGAAGGCACCGCAGAGGGCAACGCCGCACTTTGCACCACCACCCTGGTCTCACTGACGATGCCACCTGACTACGTCACTGAGCCGCTGCATGCACCGCGACCTGGGGGCACCGCACTCCGCACCAGCTCACTTCATGCTGCCGCCCTGGTATCACCGACGTTGTCGCTCTATGCCGACATCGAAGCCGCTGCTTGCACTGTGGTTCGAGGGCACCGCTCGTAAGTTACACAACGCACCGTCCTCATCCCGCACCGCAGACTTGGTCTACCGACGCAGGCACCATCGACTCCAGTTTGTCAACCGACGACAGCGCTTCAGCAGCGATGATGCCGCTGCTTGCACCGTGACCTGTCAGCACCGCAACGAGCACCCCATCACTTCGCACCGCAGCCCTGGTCTCACCGACACCGCTGGATGACCGTCACCGAGCCGCTGCCTGCACCGCGACCTGAGGGCAACGCACGCCACACCGCTGCACTTCGCACCGCATCCCCAAAGCCCGCCAGTGCTTCTGACTTCAACCACGAGGAGTTCAATCTGCAATGTGTGTGACTTCAAGGGCCAGACGACTCCTGCACCGAACTCCGGAACCGACGCCTGCGGACGCTGGCTCTTCGGGGCTCATCAAGAGGTCGCCGACGCCCTGCATTTCTAAAGGTACCATTTTGTGGGTCTTCCCAACACCGTAGCTTGCTCGCGACGCCCCGGTCAGCCAGAACTGTTTGGATTTGTTGTTCACGACGCTGTGATAGCCCCAGACAGAGCTATCGACTTCAAGGAACTGTATTTCAAGTCTATTTTGATTACTGAAGATTTCTGAGAACTGTACGGTGGATTTTTATCATTTTTGGTCTTTTTTGGGATATATAAAAATATTGGATATTTTTCTAAACTGGTGTGGTGTCCTTTTGTAGTGTCTTCACTGTATTACTGTTGGTCATGTGCAAATGCTTTACACACTGCCTCTAGGATAAGCCTGACTGTTCGTGCCAACCTACCAAGGGGGTGAGCAGGGATTATTTTAGGAGTGTAACTCCCTTATCCTGACTAGAAGGAAGGGTCCCTACTTGGACAAAGGTACAAACCCTTGCCAACTAGAGACCTCCATTTCTAAAACATATTTAAAAGAAAACATTTTCATACAGTCAAAGACGTTTTACAAAAAAGAAACCTTTCCAGATACCTCTTTCTTTGCCATTTGAATATTTTAAAAAACCCATCAACTATAACAACTTTTACAAACCAATTCAAAGTATGGTCCAACATATTACAAAAACCAAGAGTCTCTTATGTCGCTGCATTTAAAAACAATAAACAAAACATAGTAATCACACTGTCCTGGCCAGACCTTTTAACTTTGTCAATACTTTATGCGAATGATGTACCAATGCAGATGGTATTGCAATAGTCTACCCTGGACATAAAGAAGGACCTACTCATATTTTACTCTTATTTATGCCAAGTTTGGGTAAATTCTAATGGCAAATAAACCTCAAATAAATATTGACTGACATCCTAGCTAATAGTTATAGAATGAGGTTATGTTTAAGGTTCTCAGTCTGAAACTAAAAAAGTGCAGAGGAAAAAGGGTTTTCTTAGGAGCTTGTCATGATGTTGCTGAAAGCTGGGGTTGCCAAACACTCATTCTGCCTATTCATACCTTTCTTCCACCACCCTTAACTTCCTGTCTGTATCTCACTATTAATGGTTCTTTTTCATCCCAGCTTTCTACCTTTGTCATTGATGCCTAACTTCCTTTTCCTCCATCCTTCTCAATTTTCTGCCTTTCCAGCTTTTGCTCTGGGTCAACGTCCGATGATGAAAAAGTAGTCCTTGTTAGCAAGAAATTAGTGTTAATGCGCACTACCTGCAGCCCCCAGCACAAATTCAGGATTGAGTAGGAGGCATAGACTAGCTCTGTGTCAGTAGATTACAAGAAAGCCAGAACTTTGAGATTTCAGGCACCAACTCATTTGGCCTTGCTCAAATTTCAGAAAGTAAGTTATGGGAATAAGATCTCTAGTGGTGCTGGGATTGCTGCTTTGAAAGGTCATATGTGATAATGTCTTATGTAGAAATGTAGATTGCAAGAGTGTAGACTCAGAGATGTTACGCTTACAATTTCAAAATGAACACTGTAGCTGTGTTATCCAAAAATGTGTAGTTCTCGTTTCTCCTTGACGGGGATCAGCACTCTGATCCCTGCCTTGATTTCTTCTTCTTCTTTGCCGGTACCTGCCCAGCTCATGTCTCATTACGCTCTTGGCACTTCCTCAGAAGAGAGCACACATCTCCACGTGGCCCCATTCTTCCCATCCTCTCAGATGCTATTACAATGTCAGTTCTATGGTATATAGAACGTAGAATGTAAATAATGCTGTAAGGTTTCTGGCAGTTGATGACCAGGTTTTGATGGATGAGGTGCTTCTAATAAACCTCCATCTGAAGCTTATTTCGGCGTGCTGCTTCATTATTTAGAGGATCTTTTACTGGCGATGATGATGGGATGTGTTGAGAGGGAGCACCTCAACATCAACAATACATGTTTAAAAGAAGTATGGCTGCTGACTCTGCGTGCTGACACTGCATCTGAAAGTTATTTGAGGAAACTGACAACGGTAATTTAAGAGAACTCATACGTTGGACTTTCTCTACTCAAGAAAGCGGGTGGATCGGACTCGTAAGGTACTGTTCAGTTAATTTACTTTTGGTGTTTGCAAGTTACTGGAGAGATATGGCAGTTTTCGTGGCTCGAGGAGGGTGTTGCCATGGTAGCAGCGTGAGAGAGCAGCGCGAGAGGCATAATGGAAAGGGCATGTGTACAGCATGTATTTATGGACTTGTGTGTGAGCGTCTGAACGGAGTTCTACATGACGCGCATAAATCACAAGTCTCAGTGCTGAGCATTAATCAAGCAGATTTAAAGAAAGTCAGTTTATAAAAAAAAAAAAGAAAAGAAACGTGGTTATTTTACTTACTGTGTTCTTGGCATGACTCTGCACAGATCGCACGGAAGTCTACGCTTCTGAGGTCTTCGGCTCCCTCTGAGACAACGCGGAAGTCAGAGCACAGCAAGGAGTCTGATTGGAAACGTGCGCGCTAAGGTAGTGGGGGAAAAAAAACGTTGGCACGGTGATGCGCACACCAAAGGGAGCCTTCTCATTTTCTGAGTCAAGTGTAACTTTATCGACCAGTTTGTAAGGAACACTATCAACATCAAGTGTTCAACGGTGATAGGCACACCTGTGTCTGCATTGGTGACAGGCACACCTGTCACAATATTGTTTTCTTATGATTTAATACATATAAAAAGAAAAAATATATTTTAATTATTTAACAAAATGTTTTAATTGACATAATTATAAGTGGTCAACATATGTATAATTAATTTCTTGCAGCTTCTAGTCTTGTTTTGTTCTTGATATTGTTTCATTATTTTTACATGCGTCAGGCAAAATGTACCGGCACCTCCGTTCTTTTTGAGCAGTCCAGGGGAACCTGTAATTAAGTGGAGCAAATGGAAGAAAATATTTGGGCCTTATGCGCATGTATGTGGTACTAATTTAAGTGCAGAGAGGAAACATTCATTGTTACTACACTGTCTTGGTGGTGAGGAAATGGAAGTGTTAGAAAATTTACCAGATTTATCTGCAGAAGAACAAAGGTGGTTAAATGAATATGAAATAAGCATAGCACAACTAGATAGACATTATTTACCCAGAGTGAGTACTATAATGGAGAGATACCATTTTGGGTTAAGGGAACAGGGAAAGGATGAGTCAGTTGAAGAATATTTAACTAGTTTGAGGAAACTTGCATCAAGTTGTAAGTTTAGAGCAGCTAATGAAGAACGTATCAGGGATCAATTTGTTTTAAAGTGTAGAGACGATAACATTCGTGAAGAAGTGTGGCTTAAGGATAAACCTCCGTTAGAAGAGGTGATTTTAATAGCAAAAAGGGTCGAACATATGCTAAAATGTGTAACTGAATTGAAGAGTGAAAAAAATAAAAATCAACCAAGTGTAGAAGAATTGGAGGAAAATGTATGTCTTATAAAAAATGAAAAGTCAACATCTAAAGAGGTTGTGAAAGAAGAAGCTTAAAAAAATTATTTTGAATGTTTTCGTTGTGGGAGAAGTGGTCAAAAGGCAAATCCTAAGATGTGTCCTGCTTTGAGTGTTATCTGTCATGGGTGTGGAAAAAGGGGACATTTTATAAGATATTGTAGAAATAAACAAAAAAGATTTCAAGGTAAGGAAATAAAATAGATTATATGTCAGGTAATAGAGTCCAAAAGTCAAGATCATCCTGTTGGTTATGTAAAAATTGATGGAGTTGATTTGGAGTTGAAATTTTATTCATGCTCTCATCTCACTATTATTTCAAAAGATACATTCAGCAAGTGGTTTCAAGAGAAAAACAAGCTGCATAATATGGATGTACGTCCTGGAGGTTATGGTGGTCAACCCATAAGTATGCTGGGATATTTCAATGCCTGTATAGAGTTGGGCAAGAAATTAGTGGTTGGGAAAATATATGTATCAAAAAAGGAGATGGTTTGCTTGGATGGCCACGCCAACGTTTATTGGGGGTTTCTTTGAATCCAAATGCAGAACCGCAGGTACAGATACAGAAGGTTGAAACCAAATGTAGTGATTTTGTTTCATAATTCCCACATTTATTTAAAGAAGGTTTAGGATGTTTAAAAGGATATAAACATTGCATTAAACTGAAAAATGGGGCTGTACCGACAGTGGCTAAAGTAAGGAGAATTCCGATTGCGTTACAAGAAAAAGTAGAACAAGAATTGGACAATCTTTTAAAACAAGAAATCATAACACCAGTGGAGGCCACTGAATGGTTGGCACCAGTTGTTGTTGCTAACAAGGCCAATGGCGAAATTAGATTATGTGTTGACCTCAGGTCATTAAATAAAGAGTTGGTAGTGGATAGATTTCTGCTTCCAAATATAGATGAAATGATGTCAACTTTAGCTGGGGCGAAGTTTTTCATGACTCTTGATCTTACGCAGGCATATCATCAGGTAGAGTTAACTCAAAGTCCTCAAGATTTGACAGCATTCATTACACCAATGGGTGCTTTCAAGTACAGAAGAATGCCATTTGGCCTAGTGTCGGCTGCCTCTGTTTTTCAGAGAGTGATGTCATCTATTTAAAAAGGGGTGAAAGGGATCAAGTGTTATCAGGATGATTTGTTAATATTTGGTATGACTCAACAAGAGCATGATATCAGAGTAAGTAAGAGTGGTGTTAGAAAAACTTCAAAAGGCTGGTCTCACGTTAAAATTTGAGAAATGTAAATTTTCTGTTCAGGAGGTAAACTATCTGGGCCATCACATCACCGGTACAGGTGTTGTTCCAAAGAAAGAACTGCTGGATACTATTATCAAGTTAGCAACACCTAATTCTAAAGAAGAAGTTGTCTCATTTTTGGGAATGGTTGAATATTATGGAAAGTTCATAAATAATCTGGCCAGTAAGTCCAATAACATGAGACAACCACTTGGTAAGAACAAAGAGTTTAAATGGACTCAAGAATGTCAAGGTGAGTTTGTAGAGTTGAAGAATAATTTGAAGGGTGCTCCCAATCTGCAAGCTTTTGTTCCAGGAAATGAAACTACGGTGGTTACTGATGCAAGTTCAAAAGGTTTGGGGGCAATTTTAAAACAAAGAAGGGATGGTAAAGAACAACTTATTGCTTGTGCATCAAGAAGTTTGCGAGGAGAAGAGTTAAATTACTCTGTAGTGGAAAGGGAGGCGTTGGCCTTTATTGGGCACTTAATAAGTTTCGTAATTTTATTTGGGGAACTTATTTTAGAGTGTGTTCAGATCACAAACCTCTTAAAGAGATTTTTTTAAAAAAAGTCTTGATTTTATTTCCTCTAGGATTACGCGTTGGGAGATTGGCTTACAAGATTTCAATTTTTCGGTTGAGCACTTACCAGGTGTTGACAATGTATCTGCTGATTGTCTTTCACGGTTAGTTTCTGATGTTGAGGAAGATCAGTCTATGGAAGATATTCTAGAGGAAGAAGTTAGGGTCTGTGAAGTTACGTCAGATGTTATAAATGAAGAAGAATGGAAAGATGACTTGTTAAAAGACAATGAGTTGATGAAAGTTATAAACAATATTCATTCAGGATTGGTTTTTGATAAATCCTTATCGAAGAATTGGCAGTTGATTTTTGACGAATTGTCTGTAGACAAAGGCATTCTGTTGAGAGGAACGAAATTGGTTTCTCCTTTGTCACTAAGGAAGAAGATGATAGAGGAAGCACATCAAGGACATTTAGATATTGTGAAGACTAAAGAAAGATTGAGAGCCAGTTTCTGGTGGCCTGGGATGGATTTGGAAATAGAACGTGAGGTTAAGGAATACATGCATTGTAAGATCAGTGACAAAATTCTTACTCCACAGACCATGCCCATGGTTTGTCGCAGGTTACCTGATAGTCCTTGGCAAGACATTGCCATTGATATTATTGGTCCACTTAATGGAGAGCATTGTACTCCATATTTAATTGTTTTGATTGATCTTTACTCTAGATGGGTGGAGGTTTCATGTGTGTCTGAAGTGACTTCTGCTAGTGTAATAAAGTTTTTACAAGATGTGTTTAAAAGGGAAAGTTTTCCTAACACGCTTTTGTATGACAATGGTCCTCAGTTTTGTTCGAAACAGATGGATGATTTTTTGACAATGTGTGGTATTCAACACAAAAAATGTTCAATTTATCATCCTGAGACAAATGGGGCAGTTGAGAGATTTAATGGGGTAATAAAGGAGAACATTCAACTGTCTAGGATAAATGCTTTAAATTGGAAGGAAGAGTTACAAAAATGTATCCAGACTCATCGTTTGACACCTCATACAACTACTCGTAAGTCTCCTTTTGAGTTGTTCAAAGGTAGGACTCCTAACACTAAATTGTGTCCTGGTTGGATGACTTGGGGTAAAGGTATCAAGGATAATGGTATAGGTGCTTGGAGAGATCGCGAAGAAAGATTGCAGTTAAAAAATAAGAAACACTTTCATGAAAGGAAAAGAGTCAAACAGGTTTCTGTAGGAGTAGGTGACTTGGTGTCTGTGAAAGCTCCTGTACATGCAATGTCTTGGTCAAGATATTCCAAACCTATTTGTGTGATTAAATGCTTTAAAAATGCTGTTAAAGTAGAAGATGGAAGGGTTTGGAATCTGAGTTGTGTGGTTGTACTCAAATCAAATCTGGAGATAGAAAAGTACAGAAAAAATAAGTTAAGTATTTCAGAGAGGTTTTCATGTCCTGATGTTAGAAGAAGTGGGCGTAATACAAATATACCATCTTATCTTAAAGACTATGTTAAATAGATATCATTGTTGTTGCATGAGGTTTCATATTGTTTTCTTTCTTTTGAACTTTGTAGTTTACAGTTTTATGTTAAAGATAAAAATAATCTATTGTGCATTTCATTCTCAGTAATGTATATTTTTGTATATTTCAATATAAGAAGGGAGATGTGTGGTATCTGTCTTCATTACATGTTCACAATGTCAGTTCTATGGAATATAGAACTTAGAATGTAAATAATGCTGAAAGGTTTCTGGCAGTTGACCAGGTTTTGATGGATGAGGTACTTCTAATAAACCTCCATCTGAAGCTGCTTCATTATTTAGAGGATCTTTTACTATCTGCTCGGCCTTACTCAGTCCTCACCCTGGTATTCTTACTGTGCTGGTATTTATTTCATGGGGGTAACGTCCCACAGTGTCCTTAGCGTTCTGTTATTACCTTCTTCTCCCCGCGCTCTTCCAGTGCTGGTGGCCTTTACTTGCTATAAGCTGCCCTGTCTCCGCCACTGCCTTCCTCTTAACAAGTAGTGTTCTTTGTGATGAAGCCTCTCTTGCTCTTTTCTAATGTGGTGGACATCTTTATATAATATAAAAGGGATATTTTGCTTTTTTTCTACAAGGTAGCTTTGAAATGCCGTTATGGGTTAATTCCACTAGTTTTTTCTTCAATATTTTTCAGTTGACTACATGGATAATTAGTTTTTTTTGTGGCACCAATGCTTTTATGTTCATTATTACTGCAAATACTGGCGTAACCTTGGATCTATGCCACATCAGCAAATGTAAGGTGACAATGTCTCTTTTAAGAAGATTTTAAAGACATATCTGTTCTAACAGGCCTTTCCTCAGCAAGTCTTTGCTTTTGATGTAGCGATCTCTGGGCCTCATGTACTAATATTCGAAACACAAAATCATAAATTGCAAATCATAATGATTCGCAATTTGCGATTTCTTTTTTGGAATGTATTAAAATGTATTCATTAGAAGTGGTTGCAATTTCTACACCAACTTCTACCAAATGCATTTGTATTTTGTAAACCAACCTATGTATTAATATGTTGGTTTGCAAAATACCGAATCGTGGTGGGTCACAATTCGACCTACTCAATTAATATGCATGAGGTAGGTCACAAATTGCGACCAAATACAATTGGCTAGAGTCACAGCCATGGTTGCCTGCTGAGGTCAGCAGACCACTGGTCTGTGATTGCTTTTAAATGAAGCAACCATTTTTTTAAAATGCAGCCTGTTTTCTTAAAAAGCAACCATTTTTTAAAAGTAGGATTCCTAAAAATGTTTTTGTCCATATTAACAAAGGGAAAGGATTCACTTGGGGGCCCTTGGGGACCCTTCCTATTTGTGATTAATTACCACCTCCTTTGATTTAGTGGTAAAATATTAATGTTTTGATCAGATTTTGGTTGCAAAACAATAATACATAAGTTAAAGAAACAGTAGTTTGCAGGGAAGCCTTTTACACTCCCTTTCCAAATACCGATTCGGTATTTACTCCCAAACCCAAATTACGATTCAATACCGAATCACAAATTGGGCTTTGTACATTTAAAAATGGCATTTTGCGGTTGCAAAGGCTCTAATTTGACATTTGTGACTGTAAAATTGCTTTGTAATGAGGTCCTCTGCATTTATATTAGATAAAGTATTCAAATTTCAATTATTTAGAATGATTTTGTTTGAAAATAATTTATTTAAAAAAATGATTTTTTACACACAGTATGTTTTATTTTACTTTTTCCATTTTCTATTTTTAGAACTCACAGACTCACAAAACTCATCTCCCCTCTCTTCTACTCTTAACTTTTACCCTTCATTCTATCCTCCCCTTCCATGGCTGGGTATTGCTTCTTAGGAGTATCTTATTTTGCCTCGATTTCCCTCGTGCTTCTTTAATCATCCATACCTTTTACCTTTTCTAAACCACTTTCATTTACTCTCCCACATTAGGGGCCTGCTTTAAAGTTGTTTGGCAGTGGATAATCCTATGATTTCTGCAGAAAGCGCCATATCTGGTGATGGCTACACTTGCTGGATTTCAGCCACCATGCTATCCCCATGTTGGAGGAAATGCAACCTGTGGATTCTCCTCCAGATTTAGCACTGCCTCCAAAAATCACAGTATATTCTACAACCACCCAAGTCTAAAACAGGCTCTGAGTGTCTCCCTTCTGAAGGAGAAGGGAGACACTCAGGGGCGTATTTACAAGCCCCTATCACCACCACAACGTCACTTTCAGTGACATTGTCATGGCGATGGGGGCCTTGCCTTATTTACAAGGCAGCGTTAAGCCACTTAACGTGGCTTAACGCTGCCTTGTAAATGAGGCACCCTTTCACTCTGTATTTAGCGTGAAAGGGGAGGGCAATGGGTGTTGCGGTGAGCGTTCCACCGCAACACACATTGATTTTGACGCTGCCTCCTATTTACAAGGGCAGCGTCAGTACGAGGCCGCGCCAAAATTAAGACCTGGGAAAACCTGGTCTTAAACAGGCGAAACGAGGAGAAATGCTTTATTTCTCCTAGTTTTTGCTGTTTCCATGTGTGCTGCCTTGTGCAGCACACATAGAAACAGCAAATTGCCTATGGCTGTTTATGTGCAGGAAGGTCCCTCTTCCTGCGCATAAACAATCTTTTTAAAAAAAGGCCGTTTTGCAATTTCTATGTGTGCTGCATTGAGCAGCTCACATAAAAGTTACAAAACGGCATTTAAAGATTGTTTATGTGCAGGAAGAGGGACCTTCCTGCACATAAACAATCTTCCACTCAACACAAGCACCCTTGCACTATGGTGCAAAGGTACCTGCGTTGGCGCTAGGCAGCTAAAGTTAGCGCCAGCGCAGGGGGAAACGAAGGGCTGCACCATATTCTAGTAAATATGGTGCAGCCCTGTGTTTCTAAAGTGACGAAGCGTGTCGTTAGGCTTCTTGACTTGACGACACGCTTTGTTACTTTATTGTAAATATGCCCCTCAGAGCCTGATTTTTGGAGGGTTTCGAAGGGTTCGTCGATGGTCCAGTTTCTCTCCTTTGTTTACTTACCTCTTTTGCTGTTTCTCTCTGAAGAGTTGAAAGTGTAAAATGTAATGCATGTGACGTTTCTTTAAAGTAAACATGCTTGTGAGAAGCTGGCCTGGTATATGATGTCCACTTATGTAAGTGGGCACCTTGCACCTGTCCAGACAACCCTTATGGTGATTTAAGAGGTCTTAGACAACCTTAGAGAGCTCTCTAAGTGGTAGCTGTGGAGAGCAGCCTTCAGGCTTAGTCCAGAAGGAGTGTAAAGCAGCTTGTTTTACCAGAATGCAATCTTATAGTATAGATTAAGTGAAAAAGAACCACACCAAGTATTTATAAAAATATGTATTTATTATATAACACTCTTTAATACATTCAGAAATCTCTTACACAGAGATAAACACAATGCACACAATACTTTAGCAAAGAAACAGTAAACAGCACAGAATACACAGTGGACCCCATGGGGATCAAACCATATACTAAAAAACGGGTATAAGAACCACGACTCGGGTCAAGACAAGGTCGAGAGAACGTAGAAGTGCTGGGGACCCAAGGAACCACCCAAGGTGAGTAGATGGGGACTCCATGGAGAGCGTGTGCAGTGTGGGAACACAACCACGGGCTCCGTACAACTCTACGTGTAAGTCGCGGTCGGATTTTTAAAGTTTAAGGACCCTTCCTAGTGGACCCTGAAGAAACCCTGTGGAAGACAGAAGGTTGGAGAGCCACCCCACCCGTGGATACCCTACCACCCACGTTGCCTACACCAGGGAAGCCGGGTGCATACGTGTGAAGTGGTGTCAGAAACCGTTGTCTAACCCAATGGAGGACTTCAGGAAAGTGCTGCTGCTGACGTAGGAGAAAGTGTCCAATGGAATCCGAAGGTGGATTCTAGGTGAGAGGTACCTGCAAGCAGTGGGGACAGAGTCTATGTCACTCAGGGTGACCAGGAGACTTGGAAGACGAATGCCCTCCGATATCGGGTGTTGCAGGATGGGTGACGATGACCTTGACTCTGCAGCTGTGAGGACCAGGCAATGCTGAGGAGGACCAGGAGCCGTGCACAAGCTGTCCCACGAAGGATGTTGAGTGCTGAGGGGTCGGTGTCCTTCGGGAGCACCAACAAGCCTTGGCAAATGTAACCAATGCAGGAATTGAAGAAGAAGCAACGTCGGGACCAGCAACGTCCAGGAGACTCACCACAAGCAGGGGAGTCAGGGCAGGCCCGAGCAATCAGGAGAGCACAAGAGAAGCAAAAGTGGCCCTCAAATGGGCCCACAGGCCGGAGGCACTGGAGTCGCGAGGGGACCTCAAGCAGCTCACCAAAAGATGCAGGCCACAATGCACACGATGTGGTGTGGCCCAAGATTCTGGTCACTGGAGGTGCTCGAGGTTGGGGCTACTTGGAGCCCGAAGATCTTCTTGGAAGGAAGTCAACAAGCCTTTGCAACTGCAAGTTGACGGGGTGCACAGGGGTTCGGTTATTGCAGCCTCCACAAGGTATACTGGTCTCAAACTTGGTAAGAGGGCAGGACAGACCTCGAAAGCTTTGGAAAACCACCACCTGTGTTGCAGAACCTTTCGGAGTCCGGAGGAGATCAGGATTAGCAGACCGGTCGACTTAGTTGCGGTGCCTGCGAATGCAGGGGAGTGACTCCTTCATTCCAAGGGAGATTCCTTCAAGTGTCTTTGATGCTTCACAGGCCTTGGAAGGTTCCTGTATGATGCACAGCCGATGCAGCAGACTGGAAGGGAGACGAAGTCAGGCCCAAACGAAGTCCAGCGAAGTCCAGAGTGCCCAGATAGTAGAAGAAGAAGTGGTGTCTGATCTGAATCTTATCACACCATGAATCTAGGGACCTACACCCAGGTAAGCCCTTCAGTACCCTAGGGAAAGGGTTGGGACGATTCAGAGGACCCTACCAGGAGAGGGTCTGGACAGGGGGTAGGTTACGCCCATGTCCTTTGTCCAGTTTCGCGTCAGAGCGGGAGCCAACGGCTCCCAGGACTGGTTTGAATTGGACTATGCACAGGGACAACAAATGTGCCCCTCATGCAGACTGAGTGGCGCTGGAAAGCGCACCCACCCTACCTCAGTACACTAAATCCTGTCTGGGAGGTGGTCACACCTCCCTGTGACAGAATGCCTATTGTTCTGCCTTCCCCTGCTCGAGCTTGACTCAGCAGCAGGAGGGCATAATCGTGTCTCTGGTCGCCAGCAACTATTTTGTGCTGTCCGGGTCAAGAAGGCTGGTACCGGCAACATTGAGAGCCTAACGGAGGGCTCTTCCAGTGCTTGGAATCATACCTCCCACACCGTTTACGGTGAGGGAGGTATGATTCCAACATGTTTGATAGCAAACATGATAGGATTTGTTGCAGCCGTTTTCGAGATGGTCATCGCGTAATTACGCGGTGCCCCTCTATATAGTATATGGCTGCTTCACTGACAACCCGGGAGAATGGACTTCGTAGGCTGTAGGGGTGTCCTGCTCATGCAGGGGCACCCTCTCACTTAGAATCAAGCACCCTGCCTTCAGGATTGCAAAGGCCTGCTATAGGGGTGGCTTATAGGTTTTAAGTGCAGTGACCCTAGATATAGGAACCCTATATCTTTAGTAAGTGGTGCAAGCACCAGCTTACACAGGCTGCAATGGCAGGCCTGTAGTTCCATTTTGAATGGTCTTTCATGGGTGGCATAATGCATGCTTCAGCCCATGGGGGACCTTTGGGGTACCTATGCCCTGGGTACATGGGTACCATATACTAGGGACTTATAAGGGTACCCCAGTATCCAATCTGGGGTGTACCTACGTACTGAACATAACAATTTAGGGAGAAAGCAGATAGACTGGGGTCCTGATTAGCAGGAACCCAGTCAGACTAGTCAAATACAGCTTAGCATCAGGCAAAAATTAGGGGTAACCATAGAAGCAGATCCTACTTTCCTACAATGCTTTTCAATTAAATTGCATTTCATATGAGTGTAGTCTTGTTCTAACTGCTGTTCAGTAACTGTTTTGAACAAACTGTTTACTATCAGTTTGAATGCAAGGATTTTAGCTATCACCAGATCCTACACTGTCTGAGGGTTATGACAGTGGACCCTGAGGTAAACCCCGTTACATTCCTTGAAAGGGCCATGGCCACAATCCATTGCTATCAGAAAGGGATGAATTAGGGTGACTCAGTTCTCCCTGAATCTTTCTTTTCCTTCCCAAGTGGCCCACCAGCTGGATATCTGGGGGAGTGTCACCCAGTGGACGCATATAGTTGTTGAATCAAAGGGTCCACCACAAAAAAGGATTCCTTGTGTGAGAGAAGGGATGGCCAGGCATCATTAATTTTCACTATAAATAAATAGCATTACTTTTGTGTATTTGCTTGTGTGCAGGGAGCGGTTAAAATATGGAGAGGCCTAGCTTTGTCAGGGGTCCCAGCAAGTACATTTATTGAAAAGAGAGGTATCAAAGTAGGCAACAAAGGTGTGAACTACGGAAGAACTGGTCAGTCTTGGACAAGAGGCCTTGTCTTCAGGCCTAGTGGCCGATGAAGTGGCTTTCCATTGGTTTCTCTAGTCCGTATTAGAGATTTCCCTTTATTGTTGCTCCAAGCTTGGTGGCTTTAGATGACGCCTTGCCCGGTTCCCTACACAGCAGCCTAATGTGTGAAAAGTTAAGAACATGAAGTTTATCTCAAGGTTGACGCAGGACAACTGATTGTGCAGAACAGACAGAAGTGTCGCAGTGGGGAAAATAACTCCTGTCAGCTCTTCAGCAGCCACATTAAGGAGCACATCAAATTAAGCCAGTCTGCAGCCTTTTACTCGCAGATAATAGGGCCCTGTCTACAGGCAAATCATTCCCAGACACTACACATGTTAACAGTAGTACTTTCCAGACTGTGAAACTGCAGGCCATTTTATGCCGAAACACTCAATCAATAGCTGGCGCGGAGCTGGCATTTCAGAGGACTGCTCAGGTCTGCTTCTTCAATAAGAGGTAAAGGGAGAGCCTGAACATCTGCTTTCACTTGCTGGCTGTACTTTGCGAGATGAGATGATTATGTCTCATGTAACAAAGGGCCTCTGGGCATTGTTAGCTTTTTCCCCAGAAGTATGTCACCTTTGTTACTGGTGCAGATTGATGAAGTCATGTGAATGAGTCATCTGAGCTACTGTATTTGCTCTCAAAAATATCACAGATATTGAGGCCATCACGCAAAATATTCATACGATGGCATGGCGGCTTAGTGACAAAATATGCTGTTTTGACCTGCAGAAATAAAAGTGCACAGCAAAACCCCCGAGCTTCTAAATAATCTATCAGTTAGTGCGGCCCCTAGGGAGGTGCTGCTGCATGACATGTCCTGCAGGGCACTACAGGAAGTAATGTTTTTTATGTTTCGCCTGCACAACGCTTGTGCTGAGCTTGTGAAATATATTGTATTTGCTTCTTATTGCTCCTTGTGCTTGTCACTTTACTTTTCCTCGGTTCTATTGGTTGTAGGGTTCTATTTCCTTTTAAGGTAGCAAGCAACCAGAAAAACAAAATAAAACCTAACAAGAGCAACATTCTTGCTTTAATGTTACAGCGCTGCCCGAGTGCAGTGGGCTTAGCACGCTGTTATTAACTTGGTGGTGATCCAGCGATCAGGGATCAATAATTTTCACAATCATAGGCCCATTTACACTACCCAACTAATCCCTTCACGCTAGGGTTCAGTGTGATGCTAGTTTATTCCTAATTCACTAAATACACTTCAGAAACCTGCATTTCTCCTAACAAATAAATGTGTCGATGGACCTAAAGTTGAGTAATTGATGTCAATAATATGTACTATCTATGCATCTATATTTCTAAATAATAACAGACTCAATATGTAGTTTTATGTTGTTTATCGTAAAATAAGGTAAGTAAATAATGCTCATCAACTACAGTTACACGAATGCAAATCATGAATTATCACAGAGAGAAAACATTGGCAATGTATAAATTCAAACTCTTATCAATTAAACAATGCATTGAGGAGTGGATAGACGAAGAGAGAAAAGTTTCTGAGACAAATACATTTGCAAATGAATATGCAAATTCAGTAGATTATCTATACTAACCCAAGTAAGAATCGGGAAAACTACCCCACTGGCCAGTTAGGGCAGCAAGGCCACTCAAGTAGAGATGAATGGCAAAGATTAAGTCAGGAGTCAAGGAAACAGGTAGGCCTCTATCTGGAAACAGCAAACCGACGACAGCGACGATCTCCCGCTAGCTAAACACCAGCCGACCCAAACCACTACCACCAGGGACCTTCAGTTATACCCTAAAACCTAAATGACCAACCCACATTTGTTTCATTTTCAACCAAATTCTGTCCCTCATTGGCTAATATTGGGGGTGTTCTGTCACACCACTCTCAGCGTGATCATTCTATTCACTAACTTATTGTTTAGTTTTTCTAACATGACGACAGATCCTTTTCAAGAAACATTTTTGAAAAAAATCATATTATATTTTCTTCATGTTGCGAATCTCTACGCTTCCATTGTTCGGCTCTGCCATCTCACAAGGAAGTTGTACTCTTCTTCTTGATTATCAGTATCTTCCTTCTTCCGTAACCTTGGCAGACAGTCAATGCATCATGAAGGACATTCTTCATGCTCTTGCGTTCTCTCCTCATTCAGAACCCTTTTAAATCATTTTATTTCTTTTAGCGAGAATTAACCCAAAACTGGCATGCAGGAAAGTAGGCCCATACTTGTATTTCTACGAGAACAGAATACAAACATTTATTATTTTCATGAAATGTAATTTCATTTTGCGCACCATCCCAACACTTGCACTAACCCATGCACAACCCGTGTTATTCCTAGCGAAATATTATTAACGTGCATAAAAGCAGCATTAGTTTTTATTATTGAAGCAAAATTTGCGGCCTGGTCGCATGCATTTAGTACACACATTAGTTTACGCATGCGCATAAGCATTTCCCCATGTTTTAGCATTTATTAAAAAATCTTCACTGCACACTGTTAATAAATGTACCTGAGGGTTTAATCCGAGCAGGTTTTATTTACGCAAAACCCTGCTCTATCAGTGGAGATCCTCTGACCTGCCTTTTATTTCTTCTCTGCACTCCGGAGGAGGCAAGCACTACCTAGTCCCCCCATGGCACAAGCAGGCATCCACTTCACTACTTGTTTGTTTAGCTAACTGCACGCATTTGAAGTATTCTTGTCTTATGCCCTGCGTGCTGTGGTGAGGGTCTTGAAAGGCTGCCCCCTCGCTGTGAAGCCCGCTTGAGGACGGCCTGTGCTTCAAGTGGTGGTGTGAGCGATGCTTCCCCAGGTTGGGAGGGCATTAGGTAGGGAGCGTTGTGCTTATTGTGTAGTTGGGGCGGGGGCGGGGCCGGGATAGGCTGCCAGACTTCAGGGACAGGAGGGCGGTATAGTCTATAGAACGAGAATGCTGTAGTGTGTTTGTATTTTGCAACCACAATTGTGGCAGAATCCGGTTACAAAGTACTGCCTAACACAGTCCCATGATGTAGACAGTGTGTGCATTACAACATTTGTTTTATTCTTGAAATGCGTTCTTTAAATTATAATTTCACATGCTGAAAAAAATATTTAAATTAAATCACTTAAACATTTTGATTTTGCCTCATCCCGCAAGTCTGCACTTTGGATTCAATGAATATTTACCATTACTAAAATGGATAACTCATTCGCCTGACCATGGCCTAGGTTCCTCGTCCTTTCTTCATGTTGTGTACCTATTCTTAGCGAGTCACTCAGACTATCGGTGCTGACTCTGTCCTGATCTGCTCCAGAAGCGCTCTCTCTGAAGCTGGGTCTTGCAGTGTTTCTTGTGCCTCCGCATATTTCCACAGACGAGCCACTGGCCATCTTTGCACGGGGTGTCGTCTATAGCTGCAATCATTTGCCAAAACCATGGCTGTGATAGTGGGCATGTTGGAATGGGACAAAAAGTACAAGAGCTCTTCGCTAGTTGGCATCTGTTTTAGGATTGCTTTTCTTGGATGCAGTGGCGGCTCCTCTGCTAAGGTGGAGGAGCGTCGCCCCACTGCTCAAAAGGAAAATGAAAATGAAAATAGCAAATGTTATTATCATTTTATTTTTCCTATTGAAGTCAGTGGCTCTCTGGGCGGGGCTTGCCAGATCAGGGAGAGGAGTGGTTTACACTCCTTAAGTACTCTTGACAACTTGGCCGGCCCTCTCGGGCTGGCCAAACAGTTTTGCGCACTTTGAATCTTACCCACCAGGCTTGCTTTACACAGTCTGGTAAGGAACATGCAAAGCCTCCCATTCCCCATCTGAGTGTCGATCCACGGTGCTCAGACCAATCACAACGCTGCATTGCAGCGTTGTGACTGGCTATGGGGAGCCTGAGAGCCAGAGTGCTTCCAGTTTCCAGCGGAGACAGGAAGAAGAGGACGGAGGAAGGAGACAGCGGCTGGCCAGCCCAGGTAAGTGTTTTTTTTCCCCATTTTCTTCATCCCCCCCCCTCCCATCCGGAAGCAACCGCTACTGCTTGGATGTTGTTGCTAAAAATAGTTTATTGTGTTTGTACTTGCTGTGGCAAATCAGTTTGTAATTCGGTTGTCACAGTGCCCTGGTCCAATAAATTTAACCGTATGTATTTTCCCATTAAAAAATCAATATAAACGAAGTTTTATCCACCACAACCTTGCCATCTCTGTAGTGGTGGCCTTATTCTTGATAGCATTTTGCTAACTGGCCACAGCACCCTCTGGAGACCAGGTGAGTCTGGAGGCTGCCGCTAGCTTGCACAGTGAAACAGAGGAGCGTTACTGCTTAAACCGTTTGACACAGTCAATCATTCAGTTCGCAACGGCTGAGGGCAAGTGGGATTCGAGACAGCGCATTGGCCCTCCTTACCTCGTTTCTGTCGGGCAGAGAACATAAGGTCAGCTGGGAGAATCTTAAATCGGACACATTTCTTCTTCCTTGTGGAGTCCCTCAGGGTTCGGCACTCTCCCCCATAATATTCAACATATACGTGACTCCACTCGCCAAACTAGTTAAAGACCACGGCTTCTCGCTTGTGTCGTACGCCGACGACACACAAATCATAATTTCCATAGCTTCCAGGGAGGATGCGCCGTCGGCTAGATTCCATAGTTGCCTCGGTCGCATGATACAATGGATGCACTTAAACTACCTGAAATTAAACACTCAGAAGGCTGAAGTCATGGAGTTCGGAACTGGTGCTCCCGTCTGGAACTCTGCATAGTGGCCAGCAACTGCAGGAGCTTGTCCTACACCAGTGGGGAAAGTTAGAAACCTGGGCATTGTTTGTGACACACAGCTTAGCTTTTCAGCTCAGATTAATCAGGTCACTTCAGCCTGCTACTTCACACTAAAGACACTGCGAAAGATCCTACCGTTTCTTCCAATGGAATTGAGGAAGACTGTTGTGGTGGCACTTGTGTTGTCACGGATCGACTATTGTAATGCCCTTTACCTCAGGGTTGATAAACGGCAGCTAACCAAGCTGCAGTCCCTGCAGAATGCGGCAGCCCGTACCTTGTTAAATATCCCTTAATTCAACAGAATCTCGGGGGCTATTAGGAACCTCCATTGGCTTCCAGTGAAAGAGCGCATAGAATTCAGGGCACTGTGGCTGATCCATAAAACCTTGTATGGAGGCAGTCCAACGGAATACCATAAATTATTCCAATGGTACACCCCTAGTCGCCCACTGAGATCAGCCAATCACTGGTAAACGTCCCTTTAATTAAGAAAGCTAAATGGGGAGGGAGATGCCTCTCATATCTAGCTCCCAAACTCTGGAACAAGCTGCCCTTACACATCAGATCCCAGCCAGTCCGGTTGAAATTCCGTGGCCAACTGAAAACTTGTTTTTTTCCCAATCAGTAAGATCTGATTTTCCGGGCTCCACATTTTTCTATGCTTTCCAGTGCCAAGACGCTTTGGCATTCGAGCGCTTTATAAACTTTTACTTTACTTTACTTTAAACCCTAAATTCTCTAAATGCCTAAACCCCCTGGCGATGAAAATAAAAATTCCCAGGTAGCTTCAACAGCACCCACTAGGGATAGAGCTTTCAGGTTTACTCATGTCAAACATGAGTGTCCTATCCAACCTTGGTCTCTGGATTTTTGGGAGGGGGGTTTGGAATTGATACATAGACTCCTACATTTATCATGGGGAAGTAACACGATAAGTACCAGTATGCAAAAAAGGAAAAACATTAAATGATCAACTGACTCATCTTCAGAGCTGCGCTGGTCTGTCCTGGAACAGCCTTAAAGCAGCCCTTGAAAATGTTCTAACTCCAACCCAGCATTGGCAGCAGAACATTCCAAGGGCTTTTGTTTAACATAGGACCAGTCAGTGAGTTTAAGCACAGTTATATTGCACCATTTCTCATCAGAAATAAAAAAAAGTGTGTGTGTAAATTGGGGATGAGGGCAAGGTACATTTCTTCTTTTTCCGATGAAGGACACCCTTTCCTTTAAGCAAAATGTTTCACCTTTGTTTATCACTTTGGTATGTCATTTTATGTAACAACGTGGCACCTTGTAGTCTGGGTACTTGTACTGTACCGTTTTGGGATTTTTGTTCGGCCAAGTTGGCTGGTGGCATTCAGGGCTTTAAGTGGGATGCAAACAGTGTGGGAGGGGTCTCTAAAAGGGAGTGACCTGTGTAATTTAGGGCGTGGCTTATACATGTAAACATAATTTATGTGATTCCAGTAGTGTGCCACCCAACCATATTTTGATTACTCTACGAGCTTTCTGTTATTTTATCCACATATAAAACACAACTGACAGTCACCTAAAACCAGCCAGGACTATTGGCTTTGTCAATGGTTGTTAGCGGTTTAACATAAATAAGTAACAACGATTTAGTTGTAAATAATATTGGAAATGTTTCAATTCTAATATTGTGAGACTGTGAATTAAACATTAGTGAGGCCTATGGAAGGGGTAGTGGTCTAACGTTATGTTCATTCTGTGTTAGCCATGTATGCCTGTTTTCCCTCCACATCTTAATCATCTGCATATGTCACAACACTGTCTCTCTCAAGCATGTGCCACATACCGGGAATCTGAACCTACCCGTTCCCCTCAGAGGTATGTTATTAACTAGGATACCCCTCACAGGAATGCACTGCTCTCAAGTTACCCAGTCCTATGCATATGGAGTTCATCCAGTATGTATTTTTTGTTGCATGCTGAAATTTGTAGTCCCGTCAACTCATATCATCCCAAACCCATTTTACCTCTATGATCTCCCTAATCCCTTTCTAGAGACTCTTCCCTCTACCATCTCTTCTTTATCTCATCCTAAACCTCATCTTACAACTACGATCTCCCAAGTAACACTTTCTAGATTCCTCCCTCTTCTACCCCTCCATTATCCTATTCAATCCAATTAACAAACTCACATGTCCACCATTAAAATGAACTCATATTTCCCTATACTAATCTACCACTATTCCTTTTGGGTTCCGGAGTAGCGAGCTACTCGCCGAAAAGCACTTTGATGCCTCGTCACGGGTAGTAAACTCTAAATAAATACAATTACAAATGCCTAAGTTGAGCTAAACTTACCATACAGGCTCTAATAGGAGCCTGATTTTTTAATACGGCTTTTAACAGTGTCTAGGTGAAGCTAGCCATTCGGCTTAAAGGCTTCATTGTGAATACCAACATACACGGTGTCCATGTTAATGATCTTGCTAATTACTATCGCATTTATCATACACAGAATATAAGCGGCCTTGTGCTCCTCTGCCCGACCAATCACGATCGAGCCCTGCAAGTCCAGCAAGGACCAGGCTCTCTATGGGAATGTGCTATTGCTGGTGCAGCCTGGAAAGTTTCTCAATATTTGTCCTAAACTTTTCAATAACACTCTGATCTTCTCACATAGCTCTTCTCCGGGGCAAAGAGCAGCAGCGAGGTGAGCCGGCAATAAAGGATTGCAGTTTGCCTTTATTTTAATAGCTCCATCAGTCTGAGTAATAGAGATGGATAAAATGGCGACTTCTGCACCCAGCCAGTCCTGCAAGGATTGAAAGATTGCAACAAAAAAATGCTCTCAACATTCAGACAAACATATAACATGCTTGTTAAGTTTTGCCTGCACAGCGCTTGCGCTGTGCTAGTTTATTTTGTCCTCCAATCTTTAACTTGTCTCCTTGTGGCTGCACGCAATTCAAACGTGCATTATATTACCACCAGTTACTGCACAATATATTGGCTTTTTTCAGTAAGCGAGTCATAACACTTTTATTGAGCTTTAGTAACTTATATTGCACAACTGCTTACCAAGGTAAAACTTACAACAACAAAATTATTATTAATCACGTAGGCGAAACATAATGCATTTACCAATGCTTGTTTCTTTCAATTCTATATAGGGTTCATTTAGCCCCATGATAGTAGGGGGTTTACATGCGCACCAGATTACCCAATATATCTTTTAGGTGCGGGGAGATGAAGGGATTTGCACAATACTTCTGGATGTTGAGCAGCGGCAGAGACTCAAAACTCATTTCTCACTTCCAAAGTCGGCAGCTCTCACTTTTAGGCCACCTCTCCCGCGATGCTTTATGTCGATGTGAGCCAGTGAGCAGGGCCGGCTTTAGGCCAGTGCGAAAGGTACCGCCGCACTGGGCGCTGACCTCAGGGGGCACGCTGTGTTTAGTAATAACTAATGATTGAAGAGTTGAGGGGCACTTTTGCCTTGTGGTAGTGAGAGAATCTGAGGAGGTGGTCATGGAGTGTGAAGCGCCAAAAATGATTGTTGCACCGGGGTGCCACCAGCGCTAAAGCCAGCCCTGCACGTGAGCGCACTTGCAAAGCTTTGTTAACTAACTTCCTAGGTATCACATTACTCCAGTGTCAAGTGCACAGGTAGTATTAGTTGTTGCCGCTGTAAAGAATGCATTATTAACAGGTATCCGTAAACACCCACTGTGGTTCTGGTATACCCTGGGGCAGATTTACAAGAAAGTGACGCATCTGTAGAGATGCGTCACTTTTCCTGCGCCACCCTGAGAAACCCTTGCACTACCATGGATGCGCCGTATTTACAAAACGGCGCACCTTGGCGCAAGGATTGACAGATGCGTCAGAAATTCTGACGCATCTTTTGGGGCAAAAGTCACGCATTGCTGGAGTCGTGTCGCAAGCACGACGCAACTCCTGCAATGCATTTTGAGGCCTATTCCCACTACACTGCGTCACTCCTTACGCCTGCTTCAAGCAGGCGTAAGGTTTTGACGCAGTGGCGTCCTAGAAGTGACGCAGTGAAATCTTGTAGATTTCACTGCGTCACTTTTACAAGGCTTTCCTGCGTGGGAACGCCCACCCTGCATACATTATACCTGACGCAGGTATAATGTGACGCAGGGCTTTACAATGTGACGCATCTCCCTAGATGCGTCACGTTGTAAAATGGCCGCATTTTGTATGCCGCTGCTGCGTCACAAAAGTGACGCAACTGCGGCGCAAACGTGTAGTAAGGGGCTTGTAAATCTGCCCCCCTGAGCACTACGGGGCTTATTTACAAGCCCCTTGCTCCACCCTTACGTCACTTTTCCCATGTTAAAAATGACGCAAAAGTGGCGGAAGCTGCTTGTAAATAAGCCCCTACGTTCCAACTTTTGCGCTGTCTTTTCTAATTCTGAACACGTCTGTATTGTAAGGGTTAAATACTGAACACGTCTGTATTGTAAGGGTTAAATGCTGAACACGTCTGTATTGTAAGGGTTAAATGCTGAACACGTCTGAATTGTAAGGGTTAAATGCAGAACACGTCTGTATTGTAAGGGTTAAATGCTTTTGTTGCCAACTTTACTAGCAGCGGCGCTAGCAGCGGAGTGCCGTTCAGTCACTCTAGTTAAGCGTAAGGATCGTGGACACCTGTAGAGGTTTTTTTTTTCTGACTGGATCACATTAAAAAGGTTTAAAAAATCACTGTTTCGTTTAGGCTGGTTAATTACGATTACATTCAAGACTTTTTAAGAAACTATTCAATTAAAAAAAGAAGCAATGGATAAAGACGGTAGGTGATTGGAGTTTTGAGGCTCACAAATCGCGCGGTTATGAGTATGACAGAAATTGCAGGCAGACATAAAATAATCCGTTTGTTTGAAAAAATGTTCCAAACCGCCAACAAGCGGCCAAAAGCATGGCTTTGATTGCATTTTATATGAACTTATAAATAGTTTTTCCGAGGTGTTTAAGCTAACCATGGAAGTTTCCAGGCTCAAATATGCAGATAAAGTTCCCCCGCCCATTGACTTTTATCGCAAAACTTTTCAATGTGGTTTCAGCTCCCAAAATATGAGTTTCACTGACTTCAAACCCCGTGATGGGGAATCCAGAAGTGGATGAACAGCAGAAGCTGGTTACTGTAGATGTTTTGACGTTGGTCCTATGGCATTAGAAACACAGGGCTTGAAGTTGGCCACCTGCCCACCACAGGTGTAATATATTGCCAATCATCGATGTTCATAATGAGGTGTTGTTATTTTTATAGCGCAAGCTTCGCTGGTGCACTAACGGCGGGAGGGGCTAGCTGACTATACATTAAGTGGAGTTTACGTATTTTAATTAAACAATTACATTATATTGTACATATTTACAATAGCGTTGCATTTCACAAGTTTACATGTTTAGGCAGAATTACTTATTCCCCTAAGATCACAAGATTTGTAGTGATGTTGCAGAAGAACCAGCATGTGCATAAATATAAAAGAGAGAACATACATAAACTCTTTCAACGATAAGTAAGAAGGTTGGGAAAAGGAGAGTTTTTAATCAATAGATAATCAATATTAAAAAGAAAGTAGTTGGGAGTGGAAAAGGGTGGGGCAAAAACCTCACCACATGAGTGAAATCAAACATTACATCATGAAATTCAAAATCCATCAAATCGAGCCAGTGACGCACTCAAAGAAAGGGAGGAGGGAAGCGTGAGGGAAACAGAGCACAGCCTATGGCGAGTTAGAAACCAACAGTCAGCCATATAATGACTGTGGCAGCATTCAGCCAATAGTTAATGTAAAAGGGCTGATGAGTACATACTATATGCGGGGGGGGGACATAAATCAGTGATAAGGGAAGAAAGGTAGTCAATATCCAAATAAGGAAGGAGCATCAGTAGTGAAGAAGTTGAGGCATGACTGTTTGATGTCAAATAGATAAGACAAGAGGCAAAGAGCAAATGGCATGATGAATTTAAGGCCACGGATGTCATTTAGGGGTCACAGATGCGACACTTGGTTTGCAATTGGCAACCTCTGGCACTGCTTTTACGACCCCTGGCCCCAGAGGTGGCAAAATCAGTGCTAAGTACACAGGGGCGGCTCAGCTGTTTTGGTCTTTGGGGCTCCACTCTCTGTTTAATGGCCATGTTGTTTTTTTATTACACTAATAGTGAATAATAAATAGCCTACTATTCATTATTAGTGCAATAAAAAAAATGGAGCACCAGGAGCTGGAATAAGACTTTTCCTGGCAGCTAAGGTAAGTAGATAAGTACTTTTAAATGTATGGTGTGTGTATGTTTGTGGGTGAGAGTTTGTGTGAGAGACAGAGACAGAGAGAGAGAGAGAGAGAGAGAGAGAGGCTGTGTGTGTGTACTTGTCTGTATGTGTATGAATGATAGTGAGTAGGTGAGAGAGGTAGCGAGTGACGATGAGTGAGATTGAGTCTGTTAGAGTATGAGTGAGCTAGAGTGAGTGAGAATGAGTGAAAGTAAGAGTTCCTGTAAGTGCATGAGAGTGAATGAATGAGTAAGAATGTTTGTGAGGGTGTACTAAAGTGAGCAATAATGAGTGTCTGTAAATGTGAGTGAGAATGTCAAGAGCAACAGTGAGTGCAGGTGATTTTGACAAAGTGTCAAAGTATGAGTGAGTGAGACTAAGAGTGAATGTGAGTGCATTTGAATGGAAGAGGGAGAATGAATGAGTCAAAGAGAGAATAAGTGTGAGAGTAAAAATGAAAGAGAAAGAGTATGAGTGAGTGAGAAAGTATGAGGGGGACATGGCATATAGATGGCATTAATGACAAAATTCTGGCACAAGCATATTGCAAGTAATTTTTGACATACGGGCATCCATGGCATATGAGAGCCACCCAGGGCAACATTCTACCCTGTCATAATTGCCATGCAGGGGTGCCAAGAGAGCATTTTGAAAAAAATGAGGTCAACTACTGAGGAGCATCAGGTTTCATTGGCTTGGCACACCATGAAAGGGCGTGAATATTTAATAAGAGCCATTTCAGAGCCTTTGGAGTTGTTCTGCTCTGTCCCGTTCATGCAATACAGTGCAACAACT
The DNA here is from genome assembly GCA_963921515.1 of Calotriton arnoldi. NCBI lineage: Eukaryota > Metazoa > Chordata > Amphibia > Caudata > Salamandridae > Calotriton > Calotriton arnoldi. The sequence goes on from CAWUFW010000867.1 coordinate 114,729, forward strand.
TTACTTTCTGTGCTTCACTGCAAGATTTATTTGTGAAACTGGGTCATGGTATCTAAAACAGGCATTTGTCTGTTTTGTAGTGTCATACTATTCATGAAGATTTTATGGAACTTCAGCAATGTCAATTATCATGGTGTAATCAGGGATAAGATAATGTGACATCACATCCTGCGAAGAGGCAGGGTCATAGGTCATATGATGTCACTACCTGTGATGTCATTAAGGTCAAAGTATGAATGATGTAATTTCCGCTACCCCTGGCATTTTGGCGGATCAACGTTAATGTTTAAAGGATGCATCAAACATTTGAGGTAAATTGATTTTAAGAATGGAAAAGAGGGGGAATTACTTATATGACGAGGGACAGTATTCCAGATTCTGATTCTCTCTGTGTTGCCCAAGAAGATCTGCATAGAGTGATCTTCTTTTTGATAAAATGAGTGTAGAGAGATCCTTTATGTTTGCTGCACAAGATCAGAGCGCCTTCCAATATAGATATCTTTTGAGGAAGATATCTGGAGTTCTTAGATTTAGGGCTTTCTAGGTGAGACATGCAGTCCTCATACAACTTCATGCCTCAGTCAGAAGGCATTTAAAGTTAGTTAGAGCTGAGGTTATGTGACCATTTTCATTTGATTTATTCAGAAACTTGACAACTATGTGAATGGCAGCTCTTAGTGGCATCAAATGTTTTAATGCAGTATTCCACTTGAAAGACATTGTCAGGAATCGTCTCTCTTGCCACTAAATAGTGCTTATGAGGGCCCTGTGGGGTACTGTATTCAGCCTGGTTCACCACAGAACACTCCCTGGCACCCTGCAAATCTTGCTCCACTTTCTACTCTTGTGCTGATTTTCACACTACCATACTAATGCAATCTCATCCATTGAGCCCTTTCTTTCATTAAAGAGGAACAGGCTACCTCATGTCCTGGAAGTGGAGCCACATTTTTCCCATTGCCATCTGATCTCTGCAGATTCACTACAAACTCACTGATTCATACATAAAAGCTTTCCTGACTTTCCTTTGTCTCTGTTCCAATCAGCACTCCATTTCTTGTCATCTGATCTCTGCAAATTTACTACAAATTCACTGATACATACACAAAAGCTTTCTTGACCTTCCTTTGTTTCTGTTCCAATCAGCACTCCATTTCTTGTTTCCTAACTTTCCTTCTTGTGCCTCCTGGTTTCTGAAGTCGTTCCCTCTCCGAGTCCTGGTACAGCGGTCACTTTCTAAGTGAAGCTAAGACTCCCAGCACTTGGCTAATATCTCATGCCTGACTCCATATCTGCACCTGCGTTCTTCCCCTAAGCTTGCATTTATACTCATTGCTTATTGATCTTGCAATTGTTTTCCTTCTGAGACTCTGCTCAAACTTGATCTACTGCTGCTTAAGGCCAATTGCTTGTTCCTGTGTGTTTTGTAGATATATAATTACAAACTCCTTTCTTGCTGTGCCACAGATTCCTTGCTTGCTGAATCCTGTTTTGCTGTTGTAGCTGCTTCTATTCCTGAACCCAGTTCTGCTACCATAGGTAGCTATTGCTGTCCTGAATTCCTGTACGGATTTCTAAGATCCTTTGTACCTGTGCCTACTTGTGTGCAGATTATTTGTCCTACGCTCTCAGGTTCTTTGTTCTTTCGACACACTTCCTTTCCTTGGCAGTGCTTAATTTGAGGCATGGTTACCTGTTCTTGGCACCAGCACTTAATTGTCAACACCAGCACTTATGATAGTCTCACATATAGTGGAACTGTTTGTTTAATTTAGAGACGAGCACAACAACAGTTGTTTATTAGTTCAATATACATTAAAATGACTAATACCTGATACCAAAGCAATTCTGGGGCCTGAAATAGTCAAAATCGTCACACTTGTAAGAGTGTGATGGTTAGTAGCTGGTTGATACTGTAATTGGCAGAGCTGACAGCGGCAATGAGAGGTGCAAGCGTAAGTGGACTCCTGAATGGCCCTGGCACTTATGTTTTTAGAAATTCAGCACTGGTGCAGTTGCTTGTGTGCTTTTTCTACTTTCATATGTCCGTTTTTATTTTGCATTTGTTTAGTTGTGTTTGATTTGTCGGCCCTTTGTGAGTTTGTTACTCTTGCTCCATTCCCTTTTTTTTTTTAATCCATTCATCCCTTTCTGAGCCCTGTTCCTTTCTTTATTCTTTTCCCCTTACTCAAGTTTATTTATCCTTTCCTGTGATTATGTTAAAGACCGAGTCATTATTTCTAACAGTGTCAGGCCAATGAGTTTTGGTGTCTCATGGTGAGAGACTCACATTTGCTCTCTTCTTTCATAAATGCTGTCAGTTGTCTTCTAATACAGATCATTTTCCATAGAGCATTCAAACTATCATATATAGTAGCTAGCCTATTGTTATAATACTTTCCTCAAATTTATGCTGCTGTCCATTACATAGGTTCTTCACCTACATATGTGTCTGCTCCCTCGTTTTTAGGTTGAGCCTAGAATCAGCGCCAGCCACGGTCTGTGCAGGTAACAGCGGTGGGTCCGGGTGAGGGGGGATTTCGAGGGACGATGTCGAGGGAAAATTGAATAAATAATTAATTTTCCCTCGGCATCGTCCCTCGAAATCCCCCCTAACCCGCCCCATTGCCCCACCGCTGTTACCTGCACGGACCGCGGCTGATCAGGGCACATGCGCTGCTCTGCAAGACATGCTGTTTTCCATCTGTTGAGATTGAACACGCCCACACACGCCCACCGCTTTTCATTGGTTGCTTGGTCTGCCTTTACAAAATCCATAGTTTTCGTTTGTGAATATTGTCCATTTGTCCCCCCTTGTGGCTGTTTTGTTCCCTCCCTGGCTACTGGCCCTGCTACGTGGATCCTTTCACTATGGCCATATGTTTTGTTTAACTGCACAACTTTTCCTTTATTTCCTCGACCTTGCTGGCACACAGCTCTACTTTTCTTTCTCTTCTGGACTTTTGTTTTTTACATTCCAAATGGATTCTACTGGCGGCACCCGCGAGGTCACATTACATGCAATTTGTAAACAGCTTTAGAGAGCGCGTCCGGACCACCATATGTACTCTCTGCAACCCAGCGCTCTTTGAACAGCCCCCGATTATTCTACTACGAGATTATTCTAGTCTTGTGGCAAGTATACAGGAGTCGCGACCAAACATTAACGCAACGAAGACTTCAGAAATAACCGAATCAAAGAGAATCTATCGCAAGAAGATGCGACATATCTTAAAACTCCCGATCTCTAATGAGCGCAACTCGATAATAAAGACATAAAGAAAGAATTTAAGAATAGGAATTTACAGATAAAGAGGGATAGTGTGAACACTGCCTATGCTAAATTATACCATGCTATATCGACTAGGAATGAGCGAGCATTCTGGTCCCTGGTGGGACACGGCACAAATTCATATAAACAGCCAGACGACCTATTTATCCCAAGCAATAAGTGGGAAAATCACATCAACGCTCTATACAAATCATCTGTAACATGTAAATATACGACAACTAAAGCTAATGGAACATTTGCAGAAATAACAGAAGAAGAAATTGTTGAACTAATAACGAGTGCTCGCTCATCCAAGGCAGCAGGACCCAGTGGTATCCCTATAGACTTGATAAAGTTAAACATAACCTTTTGGAGTGCAATGCTAAAACAGCTGTTTTCACAGGTAATCAAATATGGAATAATACCTTCTTCCTGGAAAGGAGCGATTGTCCATCCAATTTATAAGCGAGGCCCTAAAGATGATCCGTCCAGCTATAGACTAATAGCATTGTTGGCTTTTGAAGGGAAACTGTTTGCAAAACACCTTCAAAATAAACTAAGGTTATGGGCGGAGGAAAAATCATTAATACCAATAACTCAAACCGGATTTCGCTCAGGGTGTTCGACACTTGATAATATCACTACATTGGCCCTATTAGGAAAAAAGGCAAGCATGCGGAAGATAACGTTATACGCCTGTTTTGTGGATTATTCCACAGCATTTGATAAGGTTAACCGGCAAAGGCTGTGGAGTAAATTAACAGCATGGGAGGTGGATCTGAACCTTCTGAATTTTATTATTGGCCTGCATTCGGAAACATGGCTTAGGGTGAAATTGGCTCATGATAATACATTATCACCAAAAATGGATACCACAAATGGTCTTAAGCAAGGCTGTGTCCTTGCTCCACTGTTATTTTCTTTGTATATTGCAGATATAGATTTGATGCTAAGTTCAGATATGGGCGTGGCACCTAAACTAGGAGGCAAAAAGATACCATATCTAGCATATGCGGATGATTTAGTAATCTTGTCCCTAACTCCAAAAGGACTCCAGTATCAACTGAATCAATTACACACGTATAACACAGTGAATGGTTTGATAGCTAACTTGTCAAAAACAAAAATTGTGACGTTTGGACAGTCTATACAATCTAGAAAGTGGACTTTAGGAGAAAATTTAATTGAGGTAGTGGAACAATATAATTATCTCAGCGTAATCTTTGACAAAAAGTTATCATGGTTAAACCATAAGGTTAGTAAGAATGCAAAATCAGCAGCTATTACTAAATCAATCTTGAGATTCATGAAAATGTTTGGAGGAAATGCAATGCACTTAAAGTACTACAAATGAAAATGATTCCATATTTACTATATGCATCTCCAGTTATGAACAAGAAAGTCATCCTTGAACTTGAGAAATGTTTTATGAAATGTGTACGCACCATACTTCATTTAAGACAGGCAACTCCGCATTGTACGATAAGATTGGAATTTGGTCTAAAATCTCTGGAAACGTTGCATAAGAGAAGTTGTGTTAACTATATTATTGATTGTGCTAAGGCTGATTCATGCACACTGAAATATCTAATATTTGAAGAACTCCGGAGCAAAAAAGTCAGAGATTTGCAACTATATAGTATAATGATGGAAATAGGATCTTATGACCTGCCTGATATACAGGAGATGGGGCGAATGACCAGGGACGTGCGAAAAAACCCAATACGTAATACGCTAATGACAAAGCAGTGGAATTTAGATCTTCTGCAAGCTGGGAAATATAAACATACTGACTTAGTAATTGATACTTATACCTTACAGGCTCAAGAATACTTGGGATGGAACTTGTCCAATTACATAAAATGGAAATACTTAAGGTTTAGACAATTTTATATTCCGATAGGGGAGTTTGAAGGGACTTGGAACCAGGCACTTAAAGGTATACAAGTATGTCGGCTTTGTGGAATCGGTAAAGAAACTCTTGAACATTTAATGTGCATCTGCCCGAAGCTGTTGCCCATATGGAGGATATACTTACGCCCCTTGTTTAATAATGCTAAAATAAGAACAACTGCAGAGGCTGTACGCTATTGTTTCAGGCTCAAAGAGGACAGTGCAATTATAAGGACGGTTCAGTTTTTAGAACATGCCTATAAAACATTAACTGCTTAGACTGCTTTTAATATATGGATAATATATGTATAAACTTGGTATTATGCATTATGTATGTTCTTTTATATGATGTTTAATCATGGAAATTATTTTATCTCTATGTTTGCATTTTCTCTTTTATGATTAATACAATAAAGTATCTTAAACTAAAAAAAAAAAAAAACTACTACGAGACGCACTCACCGTACGCCAGCGCCTGTGACTAATTACGCAGTCGCTGTGAGCCATGCTCCCGCAACGGAGACTGGCGTACTGAAAATAAAATGCCTTCACCTCGCTATGCTGTCTAGCGGCTGCAAGTACATAGTTCATTAGGGGCGCGCTTACCATAAACCAGCGCCTGTGACTAATTACACGGCGGCTGTGAGCCGCGCTCCCGCAACCAACAACATACTAAAAATAAAATGCCTCACCCTAATTGTGCCTTTAAGCTGGGCTGCCTCTACAGAGTTCATTAGGAGCCAAGTTGCTCATGGGGACAAGTGAGCCGAAGACCTTCTCCCCCCCCCCCGGAGAAAGTGTTAGGTTCTGTTTCGCTTACTAGAGTACTCGCTAACGCTGCTGCAATAACGGCCCACCCTTCACTATCACGTGAAATTTGCTGCAAGTAAAATGTAAACTCAGAGGCTCTTTAGGGGCCCGCTGCATATTGAAATACCTCAGCAGTCATCTTCCACCTCATGCATAAAACTGACAGGTTATTTCAGAATTGATTGGTATTTAGCGCATAAGAATTTAGGGAAGGTTTGAGGAGGCTTTCAGCTGTGGGTCATGAATCGGAACTAACTCAAGGTTTGCCAACCTTGGGAGGCTGTGTGTGTCTTGCCGAGACTGGAGCTAATAATATACCAATCTCAGCAGTGAATGTTTAACTCCTTCTGAGCAAGGCTACATTACAGTAATATGCAATAATGTGCTGCATTGCTAAATACTTATAAGGTCCCAAAGTTGAAACCGATTGCATTGCAAATGCTTGTTAGCTTCTGCAGGCATTACACAGTTCCCGTTCAATCTTCTGAGGTTAGTCAGCTCCAGCCTACTCCACACCTCAGCTATTGTCCTTCTCCAACCTACCCATAATTCCTATGATATGCTAAATCTCTCTGCAATATTTCCCTTGTCCCTGAAAAGAACAAGCTGTAACAGCCCCACCCAAAGTTGCATTCTGTATTTAGTGAATACTGCAGATGTAAAAGTGCTCACACCCTTGAAGTGAGGAAGATAAGGACCAACCAAACACACACGCCCACCTCTCGTCCAAGACCCATTAGAGTGAACACACCCTCCTGAATGCTCAATGTATTATAATTTACAATCCCATGTGGTTGATGTATTGATATTATTGCTATTCAGCACGTCTATATAGCAGTCTGTCATTAATATGGCATTTCAATTTCTGGTGCTGATAGGTGAGGACGCAACCTCTTCTGCCTTGATTTTCATCTTTTATATCTGACCCTAGCCAGTAACACCAACCCCCATCAGCTCCAATGACATGTCTACAGTCACAGAAGCCTTGTCTACTTCAGTTTTGCCATGGAAAATAATTTTCAGTTCAACTCTTAGACGATGTCTGAATGAGACTGATGCCTAGTTGGGCTCTGAATACATGAAGAACCATGAATGCACCATAATGATGATTGCTCTCTGCTCTAGCACAGTGCCTCTCTTTTTCTGTATTGGTACACAAATTTACAATCCTACATGATAAATAAAATCACAGAAGAGACTTAATTAAATGTGGAAGGGAAGTTTGAAATATATCAAAAAAACGTCTTTGTTCATTGTGTTTCTGCTGTACAGAAAGTCCTTAGTAATACAGGCTCCTATTTCCAGATTGCCTCTTGCATGCATAATACCTCAATCTCTTCGAAAGAATAACCCTATATGTACAGAATGCCAATGCATGATCATTGTACAAGAAGGTTACGAAAATGTACTCACCTCATACTCTTGACAATGGATGTCTGTAGGAAATTGGGTTATCAGCTGGCGGGGGGGGGGTGAGAAAGCCCCACTCAGGCAGCAACCACAATCCCTGTTACAGTGAATGACTAAAGTCGCTAAATTAACTTGTGCTTAAGCCTCTGGTAGCTTGCCACTAGAGCAGCCAACCTTATCTTAGAGGCTAATTGTAAAGTATTTATGCAGCACTCAAACAGTAATAAAGTGATAACATAGCAAAAGAAAAATCCCAAACCAGTTTAGAAACTATAGCAAGTTTTAATATATAAAAAATTACCCCAAAAAGAGTTACATCCAATCAGCTGCACCGGAGTTATTAATGAAAAAAAATTGTAGGGAAAAAAGAACAAAGTGCCAACCGCGTTAATCTGGTTGCATGAGACCGGATCAAAGTCACAAGTTCAGGCTGACCGCGATGGAGCACAGTCCGGGTACAATGCCAAATTCGGCCCGCTAGAAGTGGTAAATTTGGGTCCTTGGTGTTGTGATTCGAGGCCCTGCGTCGGACTGCACCACACTGCGTTGGTTCGGTGAAGTTGCCGGTCAGGAGCTGCAAGCTGCTGCGAGGCCCTGCGCCAAGTTGTGTCATGCTGTGTCAGTTCTGATGAAGCCTCCGATCAGTAGTTGGAGGTATTGAGATGCGAGGTCCTGCATTGGGCTGTGTCATGCCGTGTCAGTTCTGATTAAATCGCTGATCAGGAGCTGCAAGGTGCTGCACTGCGAAGTCCTGCATCGGCTTGTGTTGCGCTACGTCAGTTCTGATGAAAACTTTAGTTGTGCCAGTAGGAGTGCACTTTGACTAAAACAAAAGGGACCAGGACATGGGGGGGGGGGCACCTCTTATGAATGAGGACTCTCTCCAGCAGCGCACAGTATCAGGACTCAGGCAAGTCCAGTTGGTGCTGGTCAGCTGGCAGTTGCATGGAAGGTTTCCAGTGCTTATTGTGTCCCTGTAGCTCACACAGGAGGCCAGCCAGCTAGCTCTTAGAGTACATCTGCTGATCCTGGGTTCAAAGGACCAGCCCCAGTCTTCCTTCCCCAGGTAGCAGAGCAGCAGGGCAGTCCTTCTATCAGAAGGGCAACAGTTCAGTCCTTCTCCTGAGTCTTCCACAGGCCCAGAAGTGATCTGATGTGGGGTCTGAGAGTGCCACATTTTATCCCCAGTGCTAGCCTGTGGGTGAGGGATGACCCTTTTGTCTCCACCTTCCTCCTTTCTGAATTTAGCTCCAAACTCTCTTGGGTGACAAAAGGCAAGGGCAGCCTGGTGTCAGATTCCCTTGTATGGGCTATAGACAAAGCCCTATGAAGTACAAGTGGGGCTGAGTACAGACCCTCACTGGCCGTCCTGGCAGGATTGGCCCATCCTGTCCACTCCTAGTCCCGTTCGTCCCCATGTCTGGAACGAATCAACCCATCACAGACAGTTGTGTGACCCTGACAACAGACAGAAAGGCATGGTTGCTTTGGGCACAAAAATGCAAACTTTCCAAAAGTGACATTTTTAGAATTCTAACTTAAAATCCAACTTTTCCATTGAAGAGGGTTTAAAATTGCAATTCAAAAGAGTACAAAAAGTATTTATCTATGTGCTACCAATCTAAAGTTAGCACAAATTAAATGTGATAAAGCAACTCAGTGTTAGTCAATGGGAGAGATCAGCCTTACAACAGTGAAAAATGACTTTAGGAGTTTTTCACTGCTAGGACATGCAAAACCTAAACCCATACGCCTACATTTTAAATACCATGTGCCCTGTCCTAGTAGCTCTTATGATACCCTTTGGGGTGACTTATAAGTGTTAAAAAGGACGGTTTAGGTCTGGAAAAAGATTTATATTGCCAGGTCAAAATGGCAGTTTAAAACTGCACTACAGGCTGCAGTGGCAGGTCTGAGACATGTTTTAAGGCGTTACTTGAGTGGGTGGCACAATGAGTGCTGCAGGCCCACTGGTAGCATTGAATTTAAAGGCCCAAGGTACAGATAGTGCCATTTATTAGGGACTTGGAAATAAATCATATGTGGCAATTAGGTGTAGGCCAATTTTACCAGGTTTGAGGGAAAGAATCAACGCACCTTAGCACTGGAAAGCAGTGGTAAAGTGCACAGAGTCCTAAAGCCAACAAAAATAAATTCAGCAAACAGGAGGGGTGAATGTTTGGAGGACTACCACCCATGGTGTCAGGTTTAACAATGTCCATACAACTTGGCCATTTATAAAAATGCCTGCTTTGTATATATTTCAAAGGGCGTGTATCTTCTTAACTGAAAAGTATATTTTGTCTGTTTTCATGTGCAGAAATATGCTCTGTGGTGAACCAGTTAATTTGTGACCTTCTTTACACATCTTAAAAACTAATGGAAATAACTGGTATTTTTTCATTACAGAAGTTTCTATCTTCTCAACACACAACATATTTAGAGATTCATAACAATATGAAGAAGAATGGGTCTTATTACATAAAATATCCATTTGTAAATGCAATTTCATACAATAATGTATATAATTTACCTGTCAATACCTCTCCACCTGGACAGTACTCTGGGCAGAAGTGGTATTGTAGTACTCTGCCAACAAAACCACTACCACAGTAAAACAACCTTATTACTTGCAGATTCAAAGTTATGCTAGTAGTGGGTGTAAATTTACATCCTCTGGCAGAAGAAATCACATATTGAAAAATATTTTATCTGGCGGTAATTCTTTCATCAGGAAAAACATGATCTATCAATGAACAATCTGTCAATGCCCAGGTATGTTTAACATACTTTCTGCCCAAAGATACATATACTGGCAGTATATCTCTTGTAGTGGCTAAAGAATTAATCAGCAGCGGAGTAAGACCGATCAACAGAGAAAAGTCATTCCTCAAACAGGCTGTCTTCACATTGATTGCCCACAGATCACAAAAGAGTGAAGACCTGTGGGCAGATTTACGAACTTTTCACGCAATGCAGTGGTGCAATAAAAGTTGCTGTGTTGCATGAATGCAAGAGAGCAGAACAGGACGATATTTAATAAGATATGGTGCTGCTTTCCTCTCTGCCTGTGCTAGAACACTTTTGGCTGTCTTACACTACACACATAAACTTGCACCATAGTACAAGCGTGTGTATGTAAAGTCAAGCATAGATTTTGTACTGTAAGGGTACCCTTCCTCTAGACTAAATTCGGACTACACTCCATGTCCTGGATTTTTCACATGAATCAGTGGTAGCAGAATAGCGATTTCTTCTGTATTAATAATACAAAAAAGATCTTTTTCTTGGTTCTGGAGGAGTGATGCCTACTGGCCCCACTCATGTAAACTCCCACGTAGATGTACCTCCAGATTTACTAAGGCTTTGCGCTGTCGCAATGTAACGCAAAACAACACATTGGTAGTTATTTTCCAGCACAAAGGTCCACTTTTATCTGAGCAAAAAGCACTCTTCACTGCTTTGTGTCAAGGGGGAGTTACTGGGGTGCTACCTGGGCCGCTCAGAGCAATCACCCAAAACAGGCTTTGATGCCAATCCCGATCCACTGAACTAGTCAGACGGAATTTGCATCAGAAGTGTTAAGGAGGTGCTGTTAACAAGGGGATATGTTTATTAAAAAAAAAAAAGACACATTGCATGTTTGCTGAAGTGCATAGCACACATCTAGTGCATGGGATCCTTCTGAAATGTGTCTAGGTACAGGAACGTGTACTGAAGGATATGCTTCCAGTGCAAATCCTATGCTAGACACGCAGTCACTGCTGCACCATGGTGTGAGGCTTTGCTTTGTGCCAGCAGAGGGAATGCAGCTGCAGCCTAGTCTAAGTAGATATGACCGCACTGTTTTCCACTTGTGTTACTCTCAGCACAGCAAATTTGATTACTGTGCTACGTTGAGTGAACAATTAGGGGCAGATTTACAAGAAACTGACACATCTGATGCATCAATTTCCCTGCACCAGCCAGCGATACCCTTGCACCACCATGGATGTGCCGTATTTACAATACGCAAGGATTGACAGATGCGTCAGATATTCTGATGCATCTATTGGCCCAAAAGTCACGCACTGCTGGAGTCGTGTCGCAAGCACGACGCAACTCCAGCAATGCATGGGGAGGCCTATACTCATTGTACTGCTTCACTCCTTTTGCCTGCTTCATGCAGGCGTAAGGTTTTGACGCAGTGGCATCCTAGAAGTGGCGCAGTGAAATCTTGCAGAACGCCCACCCTGCATACATTATACCCGACGCAGGTATAATGTGACGCAGGGCTTTACAACATGACGCATCTCCCTAGATGCGTCATGTTGTAAATTGGCCGCATTGTTTACGCCGCTGCGTCACAAAAGTGATGCAACGGCCTCGCAAAAGTGTTTCAAAGGGCTTGTAAATCTGTCCCTTAATGTCTGCCCCACTAGATCCTTGCCCTGACATCCCGTGTGCATGTCAAGTGCATGTATGTAAGGTGTGGATTGTAGCAAGACTCTGGGGCATATTCACAAGGAGCTATTGCCGAATTAACTGCACTTTATCGCAGCCAAAGTCGTGATAAATATACCTCCCCATTCACAAGCTGGTGTAAACAGCCCACAGCACCAGTTTACCCGCAATAGCAGCCGCAAAAAACATCGCCACAGAGGACCCGCGCAACTATCGCTAACGAGATGCAGAGTGGGTGTTCCCGTGCCAAAAGGCGCGACAACATCACACCTCAACATTCACAACGACCAGCCACATCAGCGATAAAAACACAAAACCGGCGATAAGCCGCATTAGCACCAGGAAATCTACACCTGCCCTGACCTGGTGTAAAGTCTGACCACAGCCTGCACCACAAAAGGGAGCACAGCCCAGAGCCACACATGAAGGACAACAGATGCCCACGAGCAACTGAACATGCAGCACGGACACCCAAGAGGGCCACAACACCCATCGACACCACACCCAGGCCCGCAACACCCCCCCCCCCGGGACCAGCCCCAACCCCGGACTGAGAAACTGCACACCAACACCACGAATCCCAAAACAAACATTTTGCCTGATGTCGCACAAGCAGGAAAATAAACATACATACGTGGCCAGAAAATGGAGAATCAGTCATACAGCAATGCCAGTCACCAACACAAAACACCATACAAACAAAAGCAGAAACAACCCTTAGGATGAGTCCTAGCGGCTCCTCACTGGACAATCCGTAGCACACAGCCTGGAAGACCAAATCCAAGAGAAGAAGGTGTGCCATGCGCCCAACAAAGGAAAGAGAGGGAGAGAGCGAGGGAGAGAGACGGAGTGAGATAGCACAAGCAGCGCAAGGCCGCTCGGGCACCTGGCTCCACATGCCAACATGTGTGTGTGCATCGCCATCCGTGCACCATGAGCCCAAGGCCGTGTCCCAATCTCAGCGCAAAAGCCACATCACATTCCGAAAATGCAAGTAGTAGTCAGACAAACATCAGGGATGAAAGCACCATTGTCCCAATGCAGAAGGCGGGAGGACACCTGCACCTCTGACCTTGGTCCAGAACGCGCCTGGAACACCCTGATAGAGATGCAATGGCAGATGGGGACGACTCCCACACCACGCATTCCGCAAATGAACCATCCGACTTATCCACAGCCCACACACAGAAGCCCGTGCCTGTGGTACCCCCGCATGGGATGCCCTTGACACTCACGGAAACAGCAACCCATTACCCACAACGTTGCACACACATTCGAATCATTGCTCAGAGCTGTGGCATATCCTCCACACAACTGCCGCAGTTCAGAAGAGTGCCTGTTCACGAGATGCACCAACGCAATGGCAGGCCATACCGGGCACATGCGCAACCCCGTCACGTGGAACAGTACCGTGCACGTATGCTGCATTTACTGGGCGCACTGCCACTGGCAGTGCTGCGGATCAGTTACAGGCTCAGCTTCCGCATTGCCCATGACACCTGCATCCAGCCCTGGTTCCACTGCCGAACATGCACATTCGAGTGTCCCATGGATGTCTGCCTATCCAACACAACTGTTGATGAATTGGACTATGACTTGTGTCTGCGCCCCTGTTGGATCACGAACAGGAGTGTAACTGAGACAGCCGTGCATGGGATGCCTTGACATACTACGTATGTATTGGTAGTTGTGCATGGGAGATTGCACAATTTCTCGTGTGCAGTGATCACATCGAGGCGCTCCCCTATTGGGCTGTGTTGCGGATCGGTGAGACGGCGTGGGCTGAGCACACCTGCCCGGACCACATAATGGATTGGCTCACCCTGGTGTTCCTTGAACACGACAACGACGTACTATTGGAACACATTGCACATGAAGCTGCACGGGCATTCATGGACGAGTAACTACGTTCCTGCAGCCACATCCGATTGCCACCCACAGCACATGGCCCAACAACTTGTTGCATCGTGGGGATTGCTCACATATCCCACCACAACAGAGGACACGTCTGCCTTCATTCGGGCTCTGGATGCAGGTGCGTGGAACAACGCGTGTGTACACACACCTGTGCAAGGTGACGCAGGTCCATGGTCGGAGCAACACAGCGTCATTTGGCAACGTTGCCAATTCGGACACACTGCTGCGGGAGAGCACACACATGGCAATGTAGCACGACATGGGAACCTGTCGGACCCTCACACCTGATCACTGTCAGCAGAACAGACAATCGGCGCACTCCGGAGGCAGAGCACCATGCAGATCCCATGTGCAGTGAGTCGTGCCCCCTCACATGGGGCAATGGGCAGACGCCAAACAACACATGACTCATCCAGCAAGGCAAGGTGGGCTGTGAGCGTTGCCATCCATGATGAATGTTGTCCATTTCAGCCCCAACATTTTCTGAACCTCGACATGTAACCATGATGCGTGTAAGTGTCTTAAGCATGTCCCTGCCTGTTGGGGCCGTTGCCTCGTCCGTACTGACACGCACATGCCAATAAAGTCTATGCCACTCCACTGGTGTCTAACTGTGAGGTGTTTTGTTTAGATTGTCCACTCGTGTGCCACAATGAGCATCGTCCCAACACAGGGAGGAACTGACTGACGCATGTGCAATGGGGGTGTGTCCCTTTGGCAAGCTCCACCTCTGTGAAAAAGACATTGTTTTTGGATAGGTGCTGGACGACATGTGCACTTACATGACTTCAGCAATGTGTGTATGGTGTCCAACCTCTGACCATGTGGAGCAATGTCATATATCACAACAGAATGTGTCCACACAGATGTGTGTAAGTAGGTATGCGACGTGAAGTTCTGTTGTCACAGGTGGTGTAGGACACCACTCCTGGCCTGCTACCGTTTTGGTCACTCCTACACACAGCCCTATTCAACACATGGACGTGTGCCTACGATGGGGGGTTGTGAGATTGTTGTTGATGTACAATGGGGACACAGCTAGTACTCACCTTCACAGTCATCCAATTGGCCATGTGTCTCAGGGATAGACATGCGCATAGATGTCAGTTACCAGGGTGTACCTTCATGTGCAATCGTTGTCCCTACATCCAGCCATACTTACATACGTGAGTGAACATAGTGATGACACATCTGTGTGATTTAGAATGTTTTATTCACATTCAGGTGATTGAGGGAGCTGGAGCTGTACATGGCCATCCAAGCCCACATCACATGGAAGCCCAGTGGTGGGCCAACCAGAGTCCTTTGGGAATTGCACAGTGATTAGGAAGAGGGAGAGTGCAGTCCGCAGCTGGATTGCTGTGTAATTGGCCAGCGGTGAAGAAATGGCAGTCCGTGTCGGGGTCCGGGTGAATGTCGCAGAGTGTTCCGGGGGTCAGTAGGAGGTATTTCCCAGGGCATGATGCATAGGTCATAACCAGGCAGGGACAGGCAATATGGCGGTGATGGATGCTACTGCCTCCTTCCTCACACAGTAGTTCCCATCCCCTTCTCACTCCCCTGATACGGGTTCTGTGTCCGGTGTGTGTGGCGGGGTGATGGCTGCATCGCTGTGTGCCACTGACACATCAGACTGCGTAGGTGATGGGACAACATCACAGTGTGCCACGGACACATCAGGGGTCGGAGCTGTGTGTGTCGATGTTCCCGCTGCAGTCATCTGGGAACGGCTCAGTGGCAGCAATGGCAAGATGAAGTACTGCAGGGCATTGAAGTTCCCAGCTACTACTCGCTGGTGTCCAGCCGTGGCAGACATACTTCCAGCCTGCATCTGCTCCATGGTCTCCATTGACCTCCGCATCTGTGCCAACTCTGTGCTGTCATGGCTGGTGCCTGTCTGACCAGACAGTTCTTGTATTCGATTCATGGCACCAGCGAGGTCAGCCAAGGTCTGTGGCGGAGCATGGTGCGTACAGGGGGTGTCCGATAGGGACTGTACGTGGTCCCTGGACTCAGACACCCACATATGGCATCGAGTTTGGCTGCCACGAGCTCGAAACCCACCCGCAGCTGATCAGCCAACTCCACCTGGCAAGCCAACACACGCCATTGGAATTCCATGTATTGGTCGGGGGGTCCTGGGGGACAGCCGTGGTGGTGTGTGTTTCCTGCTGTGTGGTCTGTGCAGGTGGTGGGGTCACCTCGAGGCAGCTGGCCTGCCCTGCTCCTGGGGGTGGGGTGCAGAGGCTGTCCATTATCCGTTGGAGGGTGTCTTGACATATGTGCAGGTTGTCCTCTTCATCATCAATGATGGGAAGTGTGGTGTGCTCTGCAGGAGGTGTTGTTTGTCCCTCTGCAATGTAAAGGGGAGATGGAGGTTTACAGAGTTTCACATGTATGTCAATGATTTGCAGATGTTTACATTCAGACTGCATGCCAATGTACATTGTGACTGTTTTGGGGGAGCTGGCTATTTGATGGCAGTCAGTGTGTTTTTCGACTACATGACGGATGTGTGGTAGTACCCGTACATTATCACCATACAGTGTCAGGCAATGCCAGATGTGAGTGGACAGTTACTACGCACGAGCGGAACCTGTTGTGAGCTCTGTCCTGTGGTGATGGTGTTGCACTTTGTTCCACATTGCCGTCATTGCTGATGTTCTGTGATTGCTATGTGTGTGTGCTGCATTGTGGGGGAGTTGCCCCTGCAGCTCTGATTTCGTGTAGCCTTCTCCCTTTGAGGCGGGGTGCCTTTGAATTGTGTGCTTTTCGGGGCCTGTGTCAAACGGCTGTGGTGGTTTCAGGAACACAGCAGCATGGTACTTCACTCTCCCTCCTTCTGCCGTTGAGAGCACATGCTGTTCATTTAGCATCCATCACGTACGTTGGGACCGGCAACCTCTGAACACAACACCCCCATTGCTCTAGCCTGGGCCGCTACATCTGATGGGAGGTTGTAGAGAACTTTTTTTTTCTTTCTTGCAGGTGAGTGGGTTTCTGTTTCTCGTATCTGGTTGTCCCTGCCATTGTCTTTGCTTTGTCTGACTATTGCTGTGTGTTTGGGGCATGGTTCTTTGCCAGTAGCCTCACCAGGGATTTCTTGGTGGTCATATTGAATATATCCCCTGCAGGGTCTTCAATTACCTTTGCAGCCCTGTACGAGCTGGAGCACGGCTTTGACTCCACATGTACCAGTCGTAGACTGCTTTACCTCAATTTTAAGCACATGTGACACACACAAGCAGTTTGCTGTACTGTTGCAAACTCTCAGGGAGAGCAGCCTTGTTCTTCTCGGCATGTATCTCCTACTCGTCGCCAGTTGTAGCGCCAGTTGTAGCGCCTTCCCAAGCCCTGGAGCATGTAAATGAACTACGCCACACAAGGAGAAGATTGATAGACGTCTTTATTCTCCAACATACAATCACACTGTGCACAATCACGTCATACTTCCACTAACTACACCTTAACACCTCCCGGCATATTACGTAGTTCCTGTTAAGAGTCTGTCCAGAACCGCAAGGGTCCTAGCACATACATCATCAATACACTAAAAGTACCATGGTAGCTGCCTGCAAAGCCTGATAATGTGCCCACACTTCTACCTGATTCTTGTCTATGATCTTTTATCACTGCTAGGCCACTGTAAATATTGTCGCACCATAGGAGCTGCGTAGCCCACTGTAGATGGTGTGGGGTATTTCGTACTTGACTAGAGCCCTGTACATGTGATTGTAGAACCCTGTAACTGGACTCCATTAATGTGTGTGGTATTTCTTTTTTCTGTGATATTAGAGTACTTCTCTTTTTATTAAGAGAAGTAATAGGCCTTACAGTAAGTCATTGCATCAGCTGTTTTACTGGTTCAATTCTAAGTCTCTGCCCTCCAACACTCCCTCCCTGAGAAGCCTTTGACTGCTCCGCTTCGCTACCCTGAGTCAAGTGCAGAAAGGGTTTTTCTTGACCCAGTTTGCAGAGTCATAGCAGGAAGAACCATAGGAATCCACAGGCAAACAACCCCCATGACAAAATGTTCTGTCTTAGGCCCCTGTCTGCCCTGTGCCCCCCCCCCCACTTACTGGCAGTATACCAGAATTTATCATACTATACTATAACCAATGGTCTAGTTAGTTCCACAATATGCTGTATTTGAAGAAGGTGGTTATGGTGAAGCAAAGGAAATCAGAGCATTATGCTTTCAGCTACCAAGTTGACTTGGTAACAAAAGAAAATACCTTATCACAATTGAGCTCTATGTTGTTTTACTGGCCATCAGATGCTGGGAAGTGCATCTAGGGAAGGGGGCCAGTCAAATGGGATGAAAAAATAAACACAGGCAGATGAAATGCTCCTTCATCCAGTAATAGATGTCTTCAAGGCCCTTGGTGATGTTTAAATGGTTGCCAAAACAGTGCTGCAGGTAGAGGATGATCTGTGTGTGATCAGCACACATTTTAAGGTGTACCTGCAGTGGTTGTAAAAATTATGCTAACAGCAAAATACATAATTGAAGAGGAGGAGCCTTGCTAAAAACTTCATGTCACCTTGCCAGTGGTCAGGTTTATTGGACCTACCCACACCTGTTGACTTTGCTTAGTACTCTGTCCATTTTAATTTGGTGTTTGTCAAATAAGTCTTCTCAATTACTCTTTTGATGAGAATGCTGTGTGGTTGGTGAGAGTTCAAGTAAGATGAGAGCAGCTTGTTCGTCTTCATCAATCATGGTCATGATCTGCTAAGGTGGTTGCTATAGCACATTTAGGCCGAAAACTGGATTGACAATCATGTAGTGTGAGGTTTTGTTCCAAATGATCTCTATAGTGGCCTCATCACTTCTCTCCTTAATAATACCTGTGTATGTCAGATTACATACTGTCTAGTACTTCTGAGGGATCTCCAGTTGGTCTACTTAAGAATAGCAGGCTTATATACAAGCCCCTTGCGCTGCCGGTACGTCACTTTTTCCCATATAAAAGTGACGCAACAGCAGTGCAAGGGGCTTGTAAATAAGTCCCTCAGTTTGCCTAGATCATTATTGAACCACTTGTTGCTGGCCTTAGTACTATATTTTGGCCCTCATTATGAGTTTGAGTGCCAGATTCGTTCACTGGGCTCAAATCAACACACAAATGGACAAGCACAGGTAGTGCTGACTGGCATGGAGTCCTTTCGGGACTTGAGACCCAGACCACACGCATCGTCCCGCTGCAGGCAGATTGGAGCCCCCTATGGGTATTCAGCATATTTCCAGTTCAGGCCATTCCGCCCACCCTGTTTCTGAGGCTTGTCACCAGGGACCCCCTCCTTTACCAACTGCATTACCTTTCATAATCTCTCTCTCAGGCTCAATTTATCCCCCTGAGTCCTGATGATGATCCACCATTTTATTAGGGATATAAATGCCGTAATCTTTAAAAATACGAACCCTATATAATTGTTGAGAATTTGCTGTAATGGACTGTGCTGTTCATGTGTTTGTTAATACACTTGTTGATCATGATTTATTCACTTGAGTATATCAATTCCTAACAGAGCACCAATCCCGTTTATTTTGAAGCAATATTCACTGTGCCACTGTGTGTCTTGAACTTTTTTCAATAAACTCCTTTGAGTACATTTTATTTGCCATTTGTTTCTTTGCATCTAAAATATTGTTACTAGGGACCAGTGTGTTTATTATTAAAGTTATTATCCCAGGTCCCAAGTGATGCTTGGGTCTCCCTTATTGAAATATTATTACTGACTATATATGTATCACTGCATTCAGGGTCACTTTCAAGGGGATTTTCAAGCGCACACCCTCCACCAGTACTGCTCTTCAAGGCTTTCATCAGCATCAACTGCAATGCTCTCAATGGCAAGAGCCCACACAGTTTCTAACATGGAAGAATCCAATGCCAAAGTCTTTGAGTTGCTTGAACACAGGGTCTCAGTTCTGGATTTGTTGCCACTTTCCATGCCATTTCAGATGGCATATACTTGCGTGGGCTCAACCTCATTGTGCAGCATATCCTCAAAATGAAAAAGTAGTCCATTACATACTGGTCATCTGTGACTGGAACAGCACATATTTTAGCCATTTGGTTAAAGCTCAGAAGTAGCAGAGGGTCCTTCAGAGAACTAATAAAGTTTCTGTACATGCTATCACCCAGGCGGTTTGACCTTTCGGAACTCCACCTTCTACATGCCTTAACAGGCGTTTGAGCAGTACAAATCTCTAAATGACTATGTGTTGCAAATGATGCATCTGCCAAAGTCATGCCAACAGTTGAGCAAAGGGAGTGATTAGAGTGCATCATAACAATGTTTGTCCTCTTTGAGCTTCTGGCTCAGAAAGTCATCAAGGAAATGTGTACTGAGAGTGGTCATCCAATTGCTGAAGTTGCTGCAGACCTAGTTCCATAAGGTGGAGTGAGTACTTGAAGATGACCAGGATAATGACACAGCTAGCCTTGCTGACAACTTCTTCCTTCATTTGATGACAAATAGCAGGCTGCAGCACTAAATAATATCCTCCCAAGAGTACATCTTTACCAATGGGCTGATGCGATGAATAAATTATAGCTGTCTACTTTTATTCACTTTTTAGCACTGGGTGTCTCTAAATGTGTGTGTTGCACCATCAATAGTGTCTGAACTTGAACATGAAGACTGTAACATGTAGGAAAAAGGTGAAAGCAAGTGCTCTTTTCACCAACCTCGGCACAGCATATTGGTGACTCCAGCAGCATCACACTAACATCACAACAGCAGCCACTACCGGTGCATCCAGGTAGCAGCAAATCACCTTTCGAAGTTCCACTTACTGGTAGAAAATCAACAACACCAGTATCATTTCAAATGTCTTCCCTTTCAGGTTGGTATTAAATGTTCCAGGACTTTTCAGGGAAATCAAATGCAGCATTCATTTATGGATGAACAAGCAACATATCCAGTAGCTCTTGAACTATTAAACTACTGGCATGGGGAAATGGATCACTGGCTAGAGATCAGTAGGGTGGCTATGGAACATCTATCATGTCATGCAGCAGTGCATCCTTAGTGCAGCTGTGGCCATTGTCACTGTCGGAAGAACCGAATTGTGCCTTCAAAATGTGGAGAGACTGTTGAAAATCAGAATAAACAAGTATTTCATCCACAAAGAATATAAGGCTCCACCAGATATTAGAGGCTATAAAGGGGAATTCTTCAGGCATCATCACGACAGATCCTTCAAAAGCAGCCTCTGTTAAAAAAGAAACCTACATAGCGCACCAACAAACTGGTCGCTATAAATTACAAAACAAGCAAAAAATCCTTCAACTGAACTGAGCTCCTTGCATTATGTGATGTGCAAACATTTTCAGTCACAAGCAGAAACATAACCTACATGCATTATTTAGACCCTTTTTATATATCCTTACTTGCCTGGTGTGAATCTCTGTGCTGTAAATGGAATCACACAGGCTCAGTTCACAGCACTTTAGGATAGTTGAGCAGTCACCATGTTTAAAGCTCCCACTCAACAAACTTCCGGGCATATTTTCAAGCCCCTATCACCACCATAACGTCAATGTTTTGGACGTTGTGGTGGTGATATGGGCTTCGCCTTATTTACAAGGCAGCGTTAAGCCACCTAATGTGGCTTAATGCTGCCTTGTAAATAAGGTCCCCTTTCACGTTATACTTAGCATGAAAGGGGTGGGCAATGGGTGTTGCAGTGGGTGTTCCACCGCAACACCCATTGATTTTGACATTGCCCCATATTTACAAGGGTGGCGTAAATATGGGGCAGCGCCAAAATTAAGACCAGGGAAACCTGGTCTTAACCGGGCGCAACCAGGAGAAATGCATTATTTCTCCTCATTTTTCCGGTTTTTATGTATGCTGCATTGTGCTGCACACATAGAAACAGCAAAACGCCATGCATGATTGTTTATGTGCAGAAAGGTGTCCCTTCCTGCACATAAACAATCATTTTAAAATGACGAGTTGCAACTTCTATGTGTGCTGCACAAAGCAGCACACATAGAAGTGACAAATCGCCATTTGAGATTGTTTATGTGCAGGAAGGGACACCTTCCTGCATATAAAAAATCATTCCCGACAATGCAGGCACCCTTGCACTATGGTGCAAGGGTGCCTGTGTTGCAGCTAAGCAGCTAAATTTGGCGCCAGCGCAGGGGGAAATGCAGGGCAGCACCGTATTGTTGTGAATACAGTGCAGCCCTGCGTTTCAGAAGTGGCGGAGCGCGGCGTTAAGCCAAGAAGGCTAACGCCACACTCCGTCACTTCTTAGTAAATATGCCCCTTCTGTTGTTCAGCAAAAAGAAAAAATTCAATGCAGGAGTTTGTTTTCTGTAAGCCAAAAATAAAAGGCAATCTCATGCAGGGAGTTTTCTCCCTCTGTGTGGACGCCATTATACAGTTTTCCTACCATGTCTACCATGCCTCACAAAGCACACCCGGACAGGGAAAATGAGTGATGGCCACTCTGCCCTTAAAGGAAAAATCATCACTGTGATCTAGTGGCGCCTTGGAGGAGAGGCTGCCAGGACAGAGTTTTACACCAGTGAAGCCAGAGGAGACTCACAGGGGACTACAAGTGTGGTGGGACAGGAGCACCTCAGATTTACGGTTGTGCTACCCCTCCACCAAACTCTGAGCCTTTATGTATGTTCAGTGTACAAGGCATAAAAGGACAAAGTAAATTTGGCCTGCAGACAAACAGTTAATGACAACTATTGGGACGGAAAGTCCCTCGCATGGTAATAGACGTGCACTCCTGCCCTGATCGCCCCAGCTGCATGTGAAATCTGGATCCTTGATAAGAAATTGTGGTCATGGGTGAACACGGATCATACATGTGCGCCATGACCTAGGCTTATCTCACAGATTGCGGTCTGGTTAGACCGGGAGGGGTGCACAATGCGTTACTCTCAGAGTGGTGATGGGCTACAGCCCTTACCAAAAGCTAGGTAGCTCGAGCACTGTGGTAACAGAATACCATTTTACTTAATGAGTAATCAGTAGCATGGGCCAGACCAGTCTAGTTACGCAGTGAGAGTGGTGACTAGTGATCCACTCAATTGAAGGTCCATTGCTGTGTGCTTAGCATGACCGTGGCCTTCCTCAGGATGGGTGAAGGGCCGGAAAAGTGCATGCTATATTCAGTGTTCTGTTATGTATGTATGCCTGTGGCAGCAGTGCATGGAGGCCTGCACACATTTCTTTACACTGTGTGCGGTTATGTAGGTTGCCCATGGCAGCAGTGCATGGAGGCCTGTGTATGTGTTTTTACATGGTGTGCTCTTTTGTATGTGTGCCCGTGGCTGCAGTACATGGCAACCTACACATGGGTTTGCGTGCTGTGCTAAGGATGCGCAAGTCCCTGTGATTGGTTCAGTGCATGAGACCTGTGGGTCAGATTGGGAACCTCAGAGCTGGTTGGAGGAACATATGGAGGTAGAGGATTCCCTAGACAGATTTGTGGATTGCGGCTTTCATGAGAGTTGAGTGGGACACACACTGGAGGAAAAAAGAGCAAGGATCGTCGGAATATTCAAAAGGGGCTCTTTAATTTGGAACGAGGTCACTGATCATAGGGTGCCAGGACACATCTCAGGAAGGAGAAAGGACTGATAAAGGAATTATAAAGAGAAGGGCTGGAGGCCTTTAGTAACCATTTGATGCTCATATCATTGAGGCTGACATCAAGGTGTGAACCTCTAGTCACTCCATGGCCTGTGTTTGGAGCAATCAAAATTGGAGTCTCTCCTGCTGTGATAGGTTGCTCTCTGGAGGAAGAGCAAAATAGATGAGCGTGTACATAAAGTGGTCAACCCCTAGAACACAAACTTCAAAGACAGAGAGACTAAATTACACTTGTATCTGGAAATGGATTATAAGAAGGGGAGCTTGAGAATCAACTTGTCAGACTGATGCTGTACATTAACGTGGAGAAGCTCAGCACGAGTTCTGCTTGTTGTGAACAGGACTGGAGACTAAAGGTCTGCCAGTCTCCCATGCTGCGTGTGGGACATCACCTAGGAGAATAAGAACACTCACCTGGAGCAAGATCAAGGTGATGGAGCAGGGTTTCGCAAAAAGAAACCTGC
Organism: Calotriton arnoldi; assembly: GCA_963921515.1. Taxonomy (NCBI): domain Eukaryota; kingdom Metazoa; phylum Chordata; class Amphibia; order Caudata; family Salamandridae; genus Calotriton; species Calotriton arnoldi. The sequence continues at coordinate 138,570 of CAWUFW010000867.1, forward strand.
TCGAATTGACTCCCCCATAATACTTATTAACAGTGTGCAGTATAAACTAACACGCAAATTACATGAGCTACATGGGAAACCGCTTTGCGCATGCGTGCACTAATGTGAACTAATGCATGAAAGAACTATGCCGCATTTTACATTGCGTTTAAAAAGAAACGAGATTTATGCACGTTTAGGCCGCATTTCGCATCTTGCATCTTGCTTTGAAAACGATAATAAATAATGCCGCTTTGCATGAAGCTTATGCTAAGAATATATTAACAGGGAATAGTGTAAAGGTGGGTGGTAAACAGTGAAGGATGCATTTCCATGTGATTAATAATGTATGTGTTTACTTCGTCATAGTGAGCCGAATGGGCCTGTATTTTCCTAAATTGTCCGGATAGATGAGGGGCTGAAAAATGAGCAAGAATGACCTGACAAAACCGACAGAAGTGCTGAGCGCTGCGGATGATGAATATTTGTTCAAGGTTAATCTGCTCAGTGAACATTGTTTGCCTGCCAAAAGAGGAGACTGGCTGTGGGATCCACGACTTCTTCCGCAGACGTGGCTGAGAAATGAATTAAATGTATCAAGAATTAAATTGTATAGACTGGTCAACGAACATGTCATGGGGAAAGGGGGTAGAACAATGGGCATGAAGAATTTTGAATGAAATCACGGTGGTGTGATACACCACCTCCCCGAGCATCCAATGAGCAGTCGAATTCTGTGCAATGTTTCAATTAATGTGGGTTGGACATGTAGGTTTTAGGGTGTAACTGGGGTGCCTTTGGGGGTGTGGTTAAGGTTAGTGCGGAGCTGCAGCGGTAGGAGATTGAGAGGGGAGATGCGTCGCTGTCCGTCGGTTTGCAGAGAGGCCTAGCTGTTCCTGTCCTTGTCCTGTCCCGTTCCTGAAATCTTTGTTTCCTGATTCTATTTCAGGAGACCCCCACTACTCCCTTGGCCAGGGGGGTGGTATTTCATTGATCTTTGGGTTTGTATTATCTTCTGACTCGTAATTTGCATAATCATTTGCAAATGTAAATTTGTCTCTGTAACTTATGTCTCTTCATCTATCCACTCCGTCATAAGTATTATATTGTTTCGCATTATTTCGCTGAAACTTATGTCTCTCTTGCTATCCACTCCTTCATATGCATATCCTTTATTGAATAATGAGTATGACACTGTTTGCATTTCGTTAATTGATTTTTCTCTCCTTTTGTGGGATTCATTGTTTGCATTGCAACCTGTATGCGATGAGCATTTATCAATTACATTTATTAGAGATAAACTTTTTTTTTTTGTTTTGTTTAAACAAAGAAACTTTATTTTGGAAGAGATACAACCAAGTATACACCATTAGATAAATTAACAGCAATTCAGAATCAATAAATAAGTCAGTATTATATATTAAGAAGAAGAAAATGCAAAATAAAGCAGAGTAGTTGTATATGGAAAAACAAAATATATTGTAATTATAGAAGTAAGGAGAGAAGAGAGGAGAAGAAAAAAGAGTACAACAGTAATCATAATAAAACATGCAATATAAAAGGAGGAGGGCTTAATACAATACAAAAAGATATCAACATTTTATAGAGTAATAGCTGTAATGATGTGTGACAGGAAAAAGGGAAGAGTGGATTATATGGATAAGTAAACAAAAATATATACAAAAGAGGTCAATAAAAAGCAATTCAAGGTGGTTTGGGAACTTCTTCCAGTAAAAGATGATGTTGAGCAGATTTTTGTGCTGACACATCTATGAAATTGGTTATAGGGGACCATAGTAGTTGTCTTTTCAGATGCAAAGATAAAGGGGAAACATACGCACGGTCAAGGCGATGATTATAACAGACACTATACCACCAAGCTTGGAAGGAGAGCTGTATAGCTTGCTTCCAATTTTTTGTTATTTGTTGGAAGGCGATTACAATCAATAAATCTACAATATTTGTGTTAGAGGGAAAATCATGCCAATGGTCAGTCAGAGAACCCAGGAAAATGTCTACAGGTGAATAAGGGAAATGAGTATGAAAAATGGCATTGACTTGAGACCAAATCTTCAACCAGAATTGATGAGTGGAGGGACAAGCAAATAGCATATGATATAAATCAGCTTGGGGAGTATTACATGACCAACAATTTGAGGAAGAGGCAGAATTAAATTTATGTAAGGACATTGGAGTGAACATAAGTCTATTATAGATAAAGAAGAGAGTTTGAGTAGTGCTTGCTGATCTAGAGGTTTTACGAAGTTTTAACCAAAATTTATCCCAAAAAGTAATAGACCACGAAGAATAGAATTCACGTTCCCATTGGAGTTCTATTTTAGTTTTAGTTCTAGGAATAGGGGATGTAGTAAGAGATTTATATATGGATGAGGCGCTAGGTTGAGTACTTAAGATTGGGAGTATATTACCGCAAGGAGATAAAGAAGAAGGAACGGAGGATAATGATGACAGAGATGAAGAGATGCTCTGTGTTAATGAATTAAATTTGGTGGAAAAGGAATTTGGTAATTTATAAAGAATTTGAGCTTCAGAAAAAGAGAGCATAGTATCTCTAGAGTAAAATTGGTATATCCAAAGTAACCCCTTCTCTCGCCAAGTTTTCCAAAATATGGGTTTGTTATTAATTTTAAGAAAACGGTTATGCCAAATAGAGGAATTAAGAAATTGTTCTTTAGAGGAAAGATGGGAAATCAGAAAAGAATGATAAAGCCTATGGGCAGTCCTATAAGTAGGGGAGGATAAAAAGTGTGTCTTGTGAGTGAATGTGAGAGCTTCCGCGATAGAGAAAGGAGATAAAAGAGAGCGTTCCATGGCAGTCCATAATGGAAGAGAAGTAGGAGAGGATTGATTTAAGGATTTAGCTAGTTGCTTGAGAAGAAAAGCGTTATGATAAAATTGAAAGTTAGGAAAATTAACCCCACCTTGTGATTTGGGACGTTGAAGCATGTTTAAGGATAAGCGTGCTTTCTTTTTATTCCATAAAAAAGTAGATAAAAGAGAGTTAACCTTTTTGAAAAAAGAAGATGGAAAGCTAAGAGGGGTAGCAGAAATCATATAAAAAATGATGGGAGCGAGCATCATTTTGATCGTGTCAAGTCTTCCCCACCAGGATAAATATAGGGGATGCCATTTAGAAATGGATGTAGATAATGTAGACAGGATGTGAGTTATGTTTAGAGATAATGTTTGTTTAATAGAAGGGGCAAACCAAAGACCTAAATACTTAATTTTTTGGGGGTTCCATGAGAAATTAGTGAGGGCAAAATCTTGTTTAAAACATAAAATATTAAGTGGAAGAATTTCGCATTTATCATGATTTAATTTATAACCACACATTGAAGAGAAGGCCGTAACTTCTGCAATAAAAGCAGGGATAGAATGGTCTGGGTTAGAGATATATAATAAAATATCGTCTGCTCATTTTAACATGGAAATGTTTATGTTGAAAACCATGTATATTAGAATTTTGTTTAATTTTTGCAAGAAAGGGTTCTAGAGCGAGAATAGATAAAAGCGGGGAGAGAGGGCAACCCTGACGGACTCCTCTCTGTAAGGTAAAAGAGTCAGAAATGGAGCCATTGGCAAAAATAGAGGCTTTGGGCGAAGTATATAATAAAGAAATATAAGAAATAAATTTGGGTCCGAAGCCAAACCAAGATAGCGTGTGAAAGATAAATGACCAATCCATGCGGTCAAAAGCCTTCTCCGCATCTAGAGAGATAGCTGCCAATGAGTGAGGATATTTATTTGCTTTATGTAATAAATTAAACTGGTATTATCTGAAATGTGTCGTCCTTTGATGAAGCCAGATTGTTCTTTACAAATAAGAGATGGAAGAAGGGGTTCAAGACGGAGAGCAAGAATTTTGGCAAATATTTTGTAGTCAGAATTAACTAACGAAATTGGTCTGTAGTTTTTACAGAGGTGGAGATCTTTTCCTTCTTTAGGAATTAGACAGATGAGAGCATTTTGGAATGTGCCATTAGATACTTTAGAGGAAATAAAGTGTGAAAATAAGGAGAGAAGATAGGGTAGAAGGGATTTAGAGAAATATACGTAAAATTCCATAGGGAAACCATCTGGGCCAGGAGCTTTCCCAGGCTTAAGAAGTTTCAATGCATGGGAAATATCTTTAATAGAAATATCGCGTTCCAATTGTGAAAAATCAGTGTCTATGGGAGATTGTTTAGGTATGGAAGCAAGGTAGGTTTGAATGTCTGAAGGATCTGGAATAGTTTCAGGAGTATAAAGAGAGGCATAGTATTTCTTGAATTCTTCTAGGATTTCTAAATTTTTAGTTACTGGGGAAGAATTTGAATTTAGGATATAATCAATGTTATTACGCTCTTTTTAATTTTGAGGTATGAAGCAAGTAATTTTCCTGCTTTATTTTGGCCGCCATAATAACGGACACTACCTCGGAGGAGATATGCAGATGCATTTTCCGTAGAAAGTTTGTTATATTTAAATTTTTCTTTTATAAGGTTATTGAGGTCAGTTTTAGAATTTGTAACTGTATAAAGTGATTCTAATAATTTGATAGTTTTGAGGATTTCATCTGTATTTTGGGAGTTAAGGCGTTTTTTTGTGGCAACATAAGATATAATAAAGTCCCTAGAAGAAGCTTTAAAAGCATCCCAAACAATTGGAAAGGATGATACAGAAGATATATTACGCTTAAAGAAATCTGAAATGAAGTCTTCAAAAGAAGAAGTAAATATGTGATCAGTCAACAGAGATGTATTAAAGCGCCATCTTTTACTGGTAACATTAATTGGAAGTAACTCTAAGTCCAATATCACAGGGGCATGATCCGAAATCAATATGGAACCAATATCAGCATGTAGTATAGATTGTGTCAGTGCTTTAGAAACAAACAAGTGGTCAATGCGTGATTGTGAGAGGTGAGTGGGTGAGAAAAAAGTGTATTCACAGAGTTGTGGGTTACAAAATCGCCATGAGTCAACAAGAGATCTGTGGGAGATCAGATTAGTAAAGTGATGATGCATTGTGGAAGAAACAAAAGGTGTTTTGGATGTACGGTCAATATAGGGATCAACAATTAAATTACAATCGCCTCCAAAAACAACATATGGAGTAGAAATAGACATCAAAAGAGTAGAAATCTGGGGCCAAAAATTATTATCAGGTTTTGTGGGAGCGTACACATTAAACAAAGTAATAGGGATATCATTAACTTTAAGGTGAACAATTAACCAACGTCCTTCGTCATCTGAGTCTTGAGAAAGAAGGTCCACTTTAAGTTTTTTATGACACAGAATCACTGTACCATTGCGCTTGCTAGTACCAGGAGAAGAGAAAACATTTCCTACCCACTGTCGTTTAAGCTTAAGGGCTTCTAAAGCAACTAAATGTGATTCTTGCAAAAATACAATATCTGCTCTAAGGTTAGATAAATGTGAGAGAACTCTCTGTCGTTTGATAGGTGTACCCAAACCTTTAACATTCCATGTAACAATACGTAACGTCATTGATTAACTTTAAAAATGAAGAATAACTGTTGAAAAGCATTACAGCACAACAAGAAAACAATAAAGAATTCGCAATATACAAGAAAGCAAAAAGTAAGCACTCTAACAATAACAGAGTAAGATGCAGAATAGAAAATATTGAAATACAGAAGAGGAAGGAAAGAAAGAAAAGAAAAGGGAAGAAGGGGAGAAGAAGGAAAAAAGAAGAGTAAGAGGAAAAGACAGATATAAAGGACAAAGAAAACAATAAAACATACCAAAGACTCAAACATGGATGGAGGGTGTTGGAGCCACAAGGGAGGAGACGAACAGTCAGCCACGACACTCCATGGGATGAGACCATGAGGAGAATATCAAATTTGACGGACTTTGTGAAAATGGGTGGACCGAAAACTGAAGACAATACCTAATAGGAAAAAACACAAGGAAAGGAGAACAATTAATGAAATATATCAAGAGAACATTGTAAAATTACAATTATCCGTAGCAAGAAGTAATAAACGTTCAAAAAGAAGAAGATGCTACTGTAAATTCCATAGATTCTTCTCGGCGTTGTTGTCTTATTTTTGTAGGTCACTTTAAAAAGGCATGGGTGAAGCAAACCAAACCTGGCATTCAAGTTACGAAGAGCTGGACGCATGCTTAAGAAACTTTTTCGTTTATCTGCTGTGACTTTCGCATAGTCCTGGGAGAAGAATAATTGAGATCCTTGCCAAGTGATGTGGCGTTTCGTCTTAACAGCCTGTAGAACTTTCAACAAATCCGTGTATTCCAAGAAATACAAAATTACGCCTCTCGGATTGTGTTGGACAGAAGTGGTTTGAGGAGGACGACCAAGTCTATGGGCTCGTTGTATGTTTAGTGATGAAGACTCAGGAAGTTGAATAACCTGCAACAAGAAAGTCTGGAAAAAAGAGATGGGATTAGACCCTTCCAATCCTTCAGGCAGGCCATAAATGCGCAAGTTATTGCGCCTGTTTCGATTTTCGAGATTTTCTACTTGTTTTTGTAGATGTAGAATATCTGTTTTCACGAGTGGAATTTATTGAGAGGATATTTGTAAAGAATCCATCTGATGCTCCATTGAGGTAACTTTAGTTTCCAGAGTCGACCATTTATCTTCGATAGCTTGTAAGCGGGTATTAGTTTCTTCCATATATGGTTTAAGAGCCCGAATCTCATCTAGAAATAGTTCTAGGAAGACTGATGGTGGAGAAATGGTCGGGGATGGAGGATCTTTTTTGACCCTTTTAATAGTTGAGGAGGAAGCAGAAGAAGATGGCAGTGTAGAAACCGTTTTCCCAGTTGGCGTAGAGGGAGTAGACATATTAGTAGCACCTGTGCGCTGGGGAGATATAACTCGTCCATGTTCCTCCATATCAGATTGTAAGACTGAAAAAGGATTCGAGGTAAATACTGCAGTGGATTTAGGACGAGTGGAAGAAATGGTTGATGAATTTGCACCTCTGCCTGATTTAATTCTGCCCATAGACATGGACGTAGCAGTGAGAAAAGAACAAAAAAAAGCATCAGATCTTTGAGAGGTCAACCAAGGTAGCAAGTGACGTTATAGCTAGAGCACAAAACCAAGGATGGTGACGTGCCACACACCGTCATAGGAACAAAGCGCTACTCTAAGTTAGTCCAAAAATAAGACCGTTTCAGTAGTTTGTAGGTTCTCACATAACTGTGCGAGTAGAATGGAAGAAAGGTTCAGTGAAACTGAATAACTCCAGGAAAGCGCATGTTGTCCAGTTTATAAATGAAAATATTGGTGCAAGAGTATGAGAGAGTCCACCAATAGCCTTAATTATATATGCAGCATGACTTTGAAGCGGGTAGGCAGCGGTGCCGATATTGCGTTCAGTGCGTTAGGAATACAAAATGGCGCCGCGAATCCAGTCACGGAGTCGCGCCGCTCATTTGTATAAAAGCATAAAGATATCAGGCTTACCACGACTGCGGAGGGGTTTCATTGAAGTCTTGAAGTCTTCATTAGGTAGTCCTTACGAGGAGAAGAGGAACAGCACGGCCCAGCCGCCTGTTACGGGAAAAGTCCTCTGGTCTCGGCACGGAGCTCCGTTAGGTTGCCGCCATCTCCTTCGGCGCCACGCCCCCCTGAGATAAACTTTATTAATCTTACCGAGAGTCTGTGATTATTTAGCTGGTTAGATAGTTAGTTAGTTCTATTATTACCATCAACTTCTCAACTAATTGGTCCGTCGACCGAGAGGAAAGAGAGTTGAAACATAGGTCTAGTTATGTATTAAGAAATATTAAACGTGAATTTGTGAAGGAAATAATTTTTCACAACATTCAAACTTGACCATCCAGCGCAACAGGGATTTGTGAGTTGGGTGAATGTGTATGGGCCATTTGTATGAAATATTGATGTGTATCGATCCCTGATAAAGTGTAGCGCTGGATCAAGGGGACTCTGTGAGAAAAAAGAGCACACCTGGAGGGAGCGTGGTCCATCACCTAGGAGAATCAAGAACACTCACCTGGAGCACCAGCTTCTGCCTGACCCAAGATCAGGGGACTCTGTGAGAAAAAGGAGAACACCTGGAGGGAGTGTGGTCCAGTGGGGATCTGTGATCCATGGAAGAAGAGCAGCGATTCAACTACCGAACCCAGGAGCACCCAAGACCTGTCGTCGGATTCAGGAAGACTTACCATTTGACCAGAGAAGTGCAGTGAAAGCCTGCTGCCCTGACCACAGGATCCAGATCTCCCCTTAATGCTTGGCCTCAGACACGCACTCAGACGCTCCACCCCGACACTCCAGCGAGAGTGGGTAAGAGTGAATACCAGGCTGCTGGGCCTCGGAGGAACTTGAGTTAGTGGCCCTGCCTTGAGAAGACGGTGTGTATTACTTTTGGTGTGATGTATTATACTTTGTGTTCATATGTAAATACTGTCTTAAATAAAAGCAAGTATTTGACTGAACAATCATTTATTAGGGATTGATGGATGTATTTTGAATTGTGAGCCTTTCTTCACCCTAACCCTACCTCCTCCCCGAGAAGCCTTGGACTGCTCGACCACGCTGCCACTGAGAGTTAAGTGCGGAACGGGTCCTTGGTCCAGCTGCTCAGAGCTCATAGTAAGTCAGGCCCAGGACATCAAGAGTAAAAGGCCTCAACGACCACAATTGGGCCCAGTAGCTCCTGCTTTCACCATGATCCTCTGAAAGTGTTTCTGCAAACAACTAACTAAATCTTCAGGTGAGCCACAGACTTTGCCATGAAGATCAGCCCATGTAATGGGCCCTGCCCTGTCTTTTTCTGAGAGAACTAGATACCACATGTGGCACCCATTCTAACTTTGAATTTCCATGCTGAACTCTCAGTGAAGATTAAGAGGACTACAATTCTTTTGTGTGTGGTACCATAGAAAAAAAACAAGAAATACCACTCTAGATTGGAAACAGTTGGTTTAGATCATTAATTAAAGCAAAATGATTAATGTGGCTTACAAATTAAACTTAGCTAAACGTCCTCTTATAATGTTTAGGTGAGTAATCTTTCATGGCACATGCTTATATATGTAAATAGTATTTTAACGTCCTTAGATTATTAGCCGACAAGCAAATGCGCCACAGTTTGTCTTCTACTGAAACCTCCTAGTTTATCTTGATTCTCAAATCTCAGTTTTCCCATTCTCATTCAACAGTTATTGGGGAGTTCAGCCCTATTCTCAATAAGGACATTGCTAGAGAATATAGCTGCACCGTTCTTCATGCACTAACACTTATCCTTTATATAAATATGTTTGAAGTCTGTGCAGGCTTTACTATTTTGAGTTTGTATGTAAGTGTAATGTGGGGGTCTGTGGGCTGGTAAAGAATGTTTGGATTGGGTTAAATCCGTCTATGACAGATGTGTCAGGCCCATGGGTGTGGGTAATTGCTGTCTCTCAATATTTTCTCTAATTCTCTGTACCCATCTATGAATTGTTCCCCTTACTCTCTTCTTCCCAAGAGATAACATTGTGCTCAAGTCACCAGTTTCTGCCAAATCGACAAATTTGAATCCTGGTAAGTTAAACAACAGCAGAAATCACCAGGAAGGCCATGCACATCGCTAACTCAGTGTTTATTGGGGGGAGTGTAAAGAGTGTGACCATGTAGGAGTGAAAAGATAGTGTGCAGTCAAAGATTGAATCTTTATTAAATTGTTTGTAGACAACCAATTCTTCTAAAAAGGCAATGTGATGACTACAAGTAGCTTGAAATCAGTCACCAGATTAATGGAAGTGCTGGACTTGGACCTAAAAGCAGCCCTTTGATAATCTTTAATCACCATATTTCCCCGAGCAAGCAAAATTAAAAATAATGAGTGAGATCGGCCTAATCTAGTGGTTGTGGAAGCAGGGGAGAAGAAGGAGCCCCAGAAGATGTTTTAATGAGTCAGAGCCATTTTATTTACCACACAAATGTTGAAAGATTTTGGTAAGATTTAAGAAAATATTCCACTGCTACAGAGTCTGGCACAATACCCAAGACCTTTGTTTCCCCTGCATCTAGAAGAGTACTAATGAGAAATGAGTGAGATTGCTGCTTTGGCTGCTTTGAGGGTCCAGATCCCTTAAGGCAACCAATCCTTAAGTTTGCGATTGACATCCAGACAGCCAGGTGGGAGCTTCTTGTATCCAGTATGGCCTCCTGTTCAGCTCTGGAATTGGACTCTATCTGCGGCCTGCCAATCACAAACAACTACTGCAAATATTTCCAAAACAGACCACAGATGTGAGGGGTACAATAAGCAGAGTAAGAATCAGCAGATGGTAGAGGGTGAGGGGTTTAGTTTGTGTGTGCTCTACTGTCCGTAAATCCATCTTTGAGGGAGGGATGGAAAGTGGAATTTCAGTTTAAAAGGTAAATACATTTACTATAGGTGGATACTATTTTTCATTTAAATAGGACTCCTCGGAGTAGCGATTAGGAATTGGGATTAGAAAATATGTTTTAAGGAAAAGAAAATTAATGACTTTAAGAGCCTCCAAACACAGGTGGTGTACACAAAACGAGAACATGTAACCAAACTGCCTTTGGCCGCCACCGGAAGCAATGACAATGCAAGGACAATACAAGGGTAAGCAGTTGGAGTCTGTGTGTCAAGAATTGGCAAGTAAGTGACAAACACAATGAGCCCAGAATTCTTACATTGGGTCGGATTAAATGCTTTCTATTAGTGACTGAGCAGTTCACACTCACAAACACACAATTATTCAGTATTAATTGCATTGGCCAACAACAAAAAGTAATTTTCAGTCAGTCGACATGTTACTATGCTGAAGGGTCAGTGCAAACGCAATGTTACGCAGCCTGGTCAGTGAATATGCTGGTGCAGAACAGTCTGGCCACCAGTGCAAAACTGCTCATAATCGTAACCCTAAAGTAAAAAACTGTGGGGCATATGTAAAAGGGAAGTGGCGGAGAGAGGCGTTAGCCTTCCTGGCTTAACGCCTCTCTCCACCACTTCAGAAACGCAGGGCTGCACCATATTTACAAGAATATGGTGCAGCCCTGCGTTTCCCCATGCGCTGGCACTAAATTTAGCAGCCCTGCAACCAACGCAGGCACCCTTGCACCATAGTGCAAGGGTGTCTGCGTGCAGGGAAGATTGTTTATGTGCAGGAAGGTCCCCCTTCCTGCACATAAACAATCTTTAAATGCTGTTTTGTGACTTCTATATGTGCTGCTTAATGCAGCACACACAGAAGTTGCAAAATGGCATTTAAAAAAATGATTGTTTATGTGCAGGAAGGGGGACCTTCCTGTACATAAACAATCATTAGCCTTTGCTGTTTTCATGTGTGCTGCACATGAAAACAGCAAAAACGAGGAGAAATTAAACATTTCTCCTTGTTGCGCCAGGTTAAGACCAGGTTTTCCTGGTCTTAATTCTGGCGCTGCCTCCTATTTACGCCTCCCTTATAAATAGGAGGCAGCATCAGAATCAATGGGTGTTGCTGTGGAATGCCCACAGCAACACCCATTGCCCTCCCCTTTCACGCTAAGCATAGCATGAAAGGGGTCTTTATTTACAAGGCCGCGTTAAGCCACGTTAAGTGGCTTAACGCTGCCTTGTAAATAAGGCGAAGCCCCTATCGCCACAGGAACGTCGCAAAAAGTGACGTTCCCGTGGTGACAGGGGCTTGTACATATGCCCCTTTGTTTCTAGAAACATCAATGTGTGAAGCCGATATTTGAACACTGGCACCCATCGGCCCCTTCTTTCCACGGGAGCAAACAAAGAAGGCAGTGAGATTAGAGAACAACTTTGGATAATGGAGTAAATTTTTCCAATGAATGCATGCCCTACAGCAAAGACCCAAAGCACTTTGGTATGAAACAACATCATTGAAGATATCTCTGGTCCACAGCTCAGAATCTTGACTGGGAGTTAAATGAAATGAAATTGACTTTCATATCTCGATTTGTCCAAGCAAAGGCCTCAGGATGCTCGTTGTAGTGATGACAACATGATAACCAAACCAAAATATACCTAAGCCTTAACATACACGGACATCATCACATCAGTCCGAATAAAATATAAGCTATAAGCTCTATGGGCCTTATTATGAGTATGGCGGTCCTGCGAACACCGTACTTGCGGTGGCAGTCCGACCACCACCACCCCGGTGGCACGACCGCCGTATTACAATAGTGGCGGTGGGACCGCCACAAGACCAATGCCTCTGCCGGGATCCAGGATCCTGCTGCGGCAGCAGTCTGAAAAGGGACTGAAGATGCTGGTGGTGCCAATGTCGGCACCGCAAACCATATTACAACCGGCATTTCCACTGACCATTTCATTGCGGGCGCCCCGCCATGAAAATGATGGTGGTGGAAATGCAGGTAAGGGAGCCCTAACAGGGACCCTGGACCAATCTGGCTATGGGGGTGCGTGCGGGATGCACATGTTGTGCCCCCGTATAATTGCACCTTTGTGCGTGCACTGTGTGGAATGCATGATATGGTGCATGCCACGCCGTGCACATACGTGCTGCAGGCTCTCTCATGGCGGCGGTATGCTGTTTAGGCACTGCTGCCGCACAGCCACACCATGGATTTAAATCATAATCTGACGGGCGGGCTCACCACGGGCTTTGCAGTCTTCCTGGGACTGCCGTGGTGGCGGTCCCAGAGGAAGACTGCCAAACTTGTAATAAGGTCCTATGACTTATAGGGCCATATTATGAAATGAGTATTAAAATTACCCACTGGCAATACAGAAAATGTCCTGCCTACAGTCCGCACCATTCTTCTCTCTTTCAATTTAAAAGGAGATCAACAAATGGAGGTTCATTATATATCATTCTATTTCGTTTTCTTCAAATTAAAAAGAGAAAATTCAAACTCCGCATCATACAACAATAACACCTAATCAATGAGGGTTTAGCTAGTAATTTAATTGAAAGAAGGAAAACGTACTCTAAAGCACACACTGCTAAACAGTGCGCAAAAAAATAACAAATATGCACAAAATTACAGTGGATAAAACTATTTGCAACTGACCCAAGAGGCTTCAGAAGAACAACAAGAGTGCACATTTCCTGCCCAAGAGATTTATCAGAGGAGCAACTAGTTGCAAGTTTCCAAGTTACACTTTATGCTCTGAGCAGCCCTCACATACTTACATCACAATACCCTTGAAAAGGACTTTTATTGTTAACAGAGGTATTCCTTATCAAAAAGATCAGACCGACAGGCTTTAACATGACTTTTTCATAACTCTTAAAAACAGTCCACAACCTTTTTTACCGTTCTTCACAATAAAAAAACAAGCATTGGCAAATCCAATAGGTCTCGCCTATATAGGAGCTATTGGCTTTGCCAATGTCTTTTAGCCATGTTGTGCAGCAGTGTGTCTGCTGTTCATCATGGTTAAAAGTTCTTGGCATGGCGTAGAATAGAGTGGCATAGAGTGGAGAGGCGTAGAGTAGTACCTTCAAAGTAACAAATCATGCTCTAGTGCTAAAAGCAGCAGTTGTAATTCAGAGAAAATAGGAGGAGGAGGAATAGTTTTTAGCTTTAGTTAGTTTATTCCTATGAGCCAAGTACAGAAGTTGTAGTTCCATAGTTCAGAGATCCAGCCTAGCATTCCAGGACTGAGAAATAACGTCACCTTTCTCAGAAGGCTTTTCTTTCTGTAGGAAGCTTATAGAAACAGACAATTTGCTTTTTTTAAGGATGCAACCCTGAGTAGTAATGCCACTTGAAAAACATAATTGTATGGTTGTGATTTTTTTCGCATAGTTATGGATTTACACTTGCCTGCTGCATACTCCCCCCTAGCAGGATAATTTGCTGATTCAACCGAAAAATATTTATAGCTAATCCTTATCAACAGTTAACAAAACATCTCTACACATTGCGCAGGTAAAGTGGTGGCAGGTGCTTTCTAATGGTTAATAGTCCTTTTAAGTCAGTTGTTGGCAATGTTAAACTAGTACTTTTTGCAAAGACAGTATAAATATCTTTATTTGATGGACTGGTGATGGAGGTGTTCTCTTGGAGTTCCCTAACAGGCCTGAAAGAAGAGTTTTTTGATTTGGAATGCTGAAATAATAAACTGATAATATCCCCGGGGGAGGGGGGGGGACAGCTGGAGCTTGTTCTGATGTTACAGTTAGTGACCCATTGCATTCTGGGACTCGCAGTTCTGCTAGTAACACTACAACATGTGGCTACAACTCCCAGAATGCATCGTTTGTGCTGTTGGCTAGAACGTCTGGACTGCCTGAAACTGACACTCATGGCTCCTAAAAGAACTGTCAAATTCAGTCTGAGCCGTTTACAGCCACTTTTAACATGCCTATAAGCAGGGCTTTAAGTGGGAAAAAAAAACTGGGGGTGCTCTAAAAGGGGCGTGGCAAATCTCTTCAAGGGGTGTGGCCTATCCGAGTAGGGGCGTGGTCTAAATCAAGATAACTAGCATTGTGTGCTTAAGAAAATCATGAAGTCGCATCCAGCAAAGGATAATAAAATAGGCAAAAAGGTATATAAGCCATAAAAATACCAAACACTTTAAAAAACATGTAAAAATTATTTACATTACTTAGAAATCTATTGCAGGATTCCCCAAAACCCTTGAAGATATTCACTGTGTCTATTTTGCTGGGGTTTCTCGGCGGAGTCAGAGGTGTGGCAGAAAGAGCAAAATATCCCAATTTTTAGTATTTGTTTCCCATTTCACTAACCAGTTACAGCTTATTACGTTATTTAATTTAACCAATGGATACACATGTTTATTTAAGGTTTAATATGAGTTATTGACATTAAAATACATTCACAAAGTGGGATACGTTTCCAATCACAGAATGTCCCAAATATCCTTAAAAGTGGAATCGCAAGCCATTTGTCTCCCAGCCATGGAGTTTCTGTCATCAGCACTTCCCCACCCTTTTTCCACAAGAGCAGTTCAAACATGAATGCCAAAATATCCTAGTTTGCAAATGTTATGGCTCTGCCATATTTGCCACATAATACATCATCTGCTGCATAATCTGACGATTTTAACTAATAAATTGTTTATAGCTCAAACGGATCAAAAGTTACAAAAAAATGTGACTTGTGTTGCTGCAAAGTAGATGGCCCATTGCAAAGGTTGACTGGTCAACTTTCTCACTGCTGCACTTGTATGTTCCACTGGTACTAATAAGGAAAAATCTTTGCGGATACTGTTAGCATGTGTAAAAATGTCAAAATAATAAAGTATCAGAAAATTTACAGCACCACTAATAGCAGTATAGGGTGTCAGAGCACTTTACATCACGTATGATTGCTTATCTCAGTGTAATATGTGTGTAAATCACTGTATAGGAAATGTTACATAAGACAAAGGACTATAAGGTGTAGGAGTCACATGACAACCATACTAGTAGGCAGCATAGTTTAATAGTGATTGGTCTGGAGAAACACAAACTCAGAATTTAAAACGTAATACCATGGTTGGGGGTTCTCTTTAATAATCAAAACTGATTTCTACCCAAATGAACCCTTTTTTGCAACATTAGGATAATCAAAGACTGTGGAAAAAACATAATGCTCTAATTTATACCTTGCAGTTTGCATGCAGCTCTTACATGACAGTTAATAGCTCACTGTTCTATGTTAGGATTTTAACTTATTAACTGCAAGTAACAATAGGGTCTCTCTGACAAAAGCAGTAACCCACTGACCTATTTACATTATGTGCACTTTGTGATCTGCATGGTACATGTTCTTAGCAGTGGGCACATTAACCCTCTGCGCTTCCTTTCCATGAGTCAAAAAGTCCACTAGACAAAACACCATCTCTCTCTACTAAGAACATTAATCCCTGGAGTTATCATGACATTTTTATTGTTGCCGAAAATTGTTGGAGGCCAGGAAGGAGACAGCAAGTGCTTTTAAAACCATATTATACTTGCAAACACGACGCCCCCACCTGAAGTCAGTGCCACCCGCGGTCCGTGCAGGTAACAGCGGTGGGGCCGGGTGAGGGGGTTTCGAGGATGATGCTGAAGGAAAATTAATTATTTAATTTTCCCTCTGCATCGTCCCATGAAATCCCCCTTACCCGCCCCTCTGCCACACTGCTGTTAGCTGCACGGATCGCGGGTGGTCAGCGCCTGGTGCGGTCGCACTGCCCTAGAGCCACCCTGCTCAAGGGTCCTTTGACCTCAGTGACAGAGTCACTGTCACTCTATGGTGTGCTGCTTCATAGGCCTGCCTGCAAGACTGGAGGTGAACTTCAGAATAAATTGTGGCGGACAGGCCTTCAAGGTTAACCCACACATGCCACTGCTAGGGTCCACCTGCTGGTGCTAAGACACCAGGGCTTTTAAGATCTTGCGGGGCCTTCTAAGGTCTAGCATGGGAATGTGCTCCCTCAGCGGGAGTGGTCTGGTGGACTGGTCATGAAGGCTGAACCTGGTTCCCAAGTTCCGAATTCCGCAGCTCTGACTATAGTGCCACATCCTCTCCCCCACTGAACACCATACTGCCCCACTGAGAGAAACTTGCACTGCACTGACCCGCTATAAACAGCTGGATGTGACTCAATTCAAATTACGCACTAGACAAGAGCAATATGCTGCCTAAAAAAAAAATTAACAACATCCTAGAAAAGCAAACGCTCATAGAGAATGCAAGATTAAGTAAAGCATGTGAAATGTAAGCAGGAAGAACATGGTTACCTTTTTCTTTTTACACTCATTATTCAGAAATTAGTGAGTGCTTTTGTTTGAAAAGTTAAGGCCATGACTTCAGGGCCCAGAAGGGACCCGTTTCAATGCCCATTGCTTATATCCTTCCAAAACGTAAGCAGTATGGTTTAAAAAGAACACATTCGTGAACACACAGCCGCTGTACACATTTTGTTTTCCAATTCACCCATCAAGTAGGTATTTTCAGTACCTCCAGGAATAGTGCACTTTCCCACCAAGGGAAAACAATGTTGTTCAAAGAGAGACGAGAAAACAAAAGTAGCGCTTCACTGGCAAACACTGTAAAGTGGTGCTAATGTGTTTAGGTGTGAATAAATCAATCTGGCCACCTTGCAACCACTCTGTCTTGCTTTAGCTAGTTACTTTTCATATTTTGAATGTTTTAGTTCTCTCCAACCCGAGGCTGCACTTAGAAATTGAAAAAAGTCAGAAAAAGAGGACGTTTCCAGCAAAAGTGTTTTTCTTTTTTGGATCCATTTCACAGGGGAGCAAATAAACGAAAGCAGGAAAATGAAGGTAATACCTGTTTCTAAAAGTCTCGGTTTTCACCATCCCACGCTGGCACCACGACGACGTTGCTCCTGCGCTGGAAAAAGAGAAGGTCCCACGCTGGCACCACCACGACGTTGCTCCTGTGCTGGAAAAAGAGAAGGGAAATCCTGAGAGAAAATGGCTCTCTAAAAGGGTTTCCCTTCCTCCAACAACGCTCACCTGGCATGACGTCGTGCCGTGGACGTCATGCCGTGACCTCCACTACTCAGTGAGGAAACTGAGCTCTCACTGCAGTCCAGAAAGAAAAAGAAAAAAAAAAAGACTACCTTTGCCAGCTGCGAAAATAGAGCCCAATAGAGACCCGTTTCGAGGGCCCCCAAAAAAAACTGCTGGTGCACAGACCCGGACAGACCCGGCCCACTTAAAGCCCTGCCTATAAGTACATTTTGTGATCAAATGTTATTTCACTGCATAGATTCACCTCCTACGCTCGGATTCTGATAATCGGTGCCCCCCAGGCATGTTTTTGGCACTGATAACTTCTCAGAATTTGCTCTTGTTCGTTAAAAACGTGGGATTGCAAGAACCAAAATGTTCTCAAATAAAAAACATGAGTCTATGCAGGGACGGATAATCAAAGGCAGGCACCTAGCAACAATCAGAGGGGGCGGGGGCAGTCCCGGCTCCTGGAGGGAGTTTCGCCGGGCGGTGACGTGCGGCGGGGGAGGAGCAGGGTGGGGGGTAGTAAAAACCGGAATCCGGCCGAATCCAGGTAAATTAGCAAATAAATAAAATAAAACGAATTTCGTAGCGCGCGATGCATCGCCAAATGCGATGCAGCGCGCGCTACGAAATTCGTTTTATTTGCTAATTTACCTGTGTTCAGCCGGATTCCGGTTTTTACTACTCCCCACCCTGCCCCTTCCCCGCCGCACGTCACCGCCCGGCGAAACTCCCTCCAGGAGCCGCGACTGGGCGGGGGGACCTTCGACATGGGAAGCAACAATAAAAAGACGGGGAAAGGGGTGGGTGTATGTGCAAGCAAGAACGGCGGGGAGTGGTGGGGGGACAGGAGCAGCAACACAAGAAGTGATGGATGGGAGGGGGAAGAAGCAACACAAGTACCTCATTCTCAGCGCGAGCAGCGGAGACACTAATTAGGAAGAATCAATGGGATGGCTCCAAGCTCTTTTTCTAAACAATAGTGTCTCACAAGCGAGAGCCCATTCACTAGCACATGCTGCTCACGCAGGCTCGACCCTAAAAAGGCCTACTTCCTTTGCAATCACATGTAGTGCTCCCACTAGCACGATAAGCACTTCACTTGGCGGACCTAGATAAGGAACATGAATATAAAGCATCTTTCTATAAACACTAACCACTAAACTAGCCAGACCCAATTTTCTTTACAAAGAAGTCCACAAGCTTGGTTGTTTATGGTTGCTTAGCTGGAGTCAGATTTATTTCTCGCGTGCTTACCACCAGTCTCCCATTCGTAGCTACCAACGCGAGATCGCAGCCACTACACACTACCAGCCTTCATAGCTTGTGATAGTTTTGACTGACTGCAGCTGGTCAGACGAAACAGTCACGTGGTAGAGTACAGGGTGCGAAGTGGGGAAGAGAGGCAAACACACAGAGTACGCCCGTGCCCCCTGACAGCCACTTCGCATTGATACAGGAAATCTAAAGCCAAGCAGTAGGTAAAAGCCTCGGTCCCCAGCTCTGGCAATTTCTTTGTACTGTCAAATTGCTAGGGACTGTAAGCTGAGCTCAAGAGGAGCTTTGAATTTGTGAGACGTTTTATTTTGGTGCATTAATGCAAGGATAAGTGCACAAATGTGTTAACTGAACCGCTTATGAGTGACGCTCAGGGACGTAGCTTGGCCAGTAAGATTAGGGGGGTGTGGGCTTCAGGTTTTCCGACAACCATGCTGGCATAGCATGTTACAATACGTTATAAGGGAAGCAGTGCAGAAGGCGAGTTTAAGAGGGGGTGGCAAAAGAGCGGAGTGCAGATTGTAAGAGGTACTTAAAACACAATATTTTGTAAAATAATATTTTTTAAGACATTTAAAACATAGACGAGATACTGTGTGTGTGTTTTTGTCTGTGTGTGTATATGTAATAATCCCACATGAAATCTGACAGACTTCTCATCACACCCAACTGAAAACACCTGTACCCAACTATTTACTAGAGAATAGATTTATTGGGGGGTGTAGCACCCCAAAACCTCCCCTGAAGCTACGCCCCTGGTGACACTTGGCAGGCATGGGTACATCCACCCAATCTAGAGATCTCACACCATTACCCAAGCCAGAGCTGATTCTCACAGAAACCAGCCCAGTGCCTGTACCACCCCTGCACAGCATGCTGGGCAAGATCTAAGGGGCACATGCATCAAGCTAGGCAATTGCGATTCCTTAATAGCGATTATTAAGGAATCGCTATTAAGGAATCACAATTGCCTATGTATGTAGGTTTTGCAAAAATATTTGCGATTCCTACAAATTCCTTAATTGCGAATCGCACATTGCGATTCGCAATTAAGGAATGCCTTAGGCCCATAGGAATGAATGGGAAGCCATTTGCAATTTGCGAGTACCAAATAGGTACTCGTAAATTGCGAATGCAATCTTGAAGGGTGCTAGAGGGCCTTAAAGGCCACCCTGCTGCACCCCCAAATTTGGCATCTGGGCTCATGTGGCGCACACATATGCCGTAAGGGCATATGTGCGCCACATATGGCACTTTGAAAAATGCACTTTTGTGCATTTTTCAAAGTTTTTACAAATTACCATCAAGTTCAGATTGATGGTAATTTGCGACTCCATTAGTGAAATCGCTATGTTTTTCAGTTTAGTGCATTGCATTTAAGGAATAGCAATTTGCGTTTCCTTAAATGCAATCGCAATTAAGTAATCACAATTTTGCGATTCCTTAAATTGCGATTTTTGCATTTGGGATGATGCATCCCAAATGCAAAAATACAGGTCGCAAAGGGGCAGATTCTGCGAATCTGCCCGTTTGCGACACGATTTTTGGATGATGCATGGGGCCCTAAGACCTAAGATGTCCAGTCTTCCAAAAATCAAAGCACATCAACTCTCTGTGTCTGTCTCTGCCCAGGAAGGCTTTCCCCTTTACTAAAATACCTCAACGTGCACTCCACCTATAAACAAGAAAGTGAAGGCTACCTTCTCTTAGTGCACAGCTTCCCCTTCTATACATGGGAGTTAATGCTAACAGCTCTTAAAATTCACAGCCCCACCCCACCCTATTCTCAGTAGCAGAATCTTTGATCTGCCAACTGGCAGGCACAACCGTTAATCTCACTCAGCAACGCAGTTTAAAGGGTGAATTTCATTTTAGAGGACTCGGAAAAAGATGCTTTATACATAAATATATAAATGAATAATAAATGGGGAAATATGTCCTTAAAAAATGAATTCCAGACCATTCAATATACCTACAATGCAGCAACTTTGATTATTGTATCATGTGCCAATCAAAAGTTACAACTGAACACAGTTTTGAACATAAAGTGCACAACTGTGAAAATATCACAGATTATATGCTATACCAGCATAGGTAGGTGCATTTTCTTCTAATATCAAAACTATAAGGCTTTAACATTAGTATGCATAAAGGCAAGTATAATTTAGACATGGTGTCATGTGCCACAAAGCTAACTGTGTGTGGATGGTAGGCGAAGACAACCATCTTTCCTGCTCAGCCTATACATGTGTTAACATGTTCTGCATGCCACCTGCCCAGAGCTCACTACCCAAGCTGTCCACAAGTTGATGCCTTAGATTAAAAGGTGCGCATTTGCATTAAGGTGGTCTACTTGTGCTACTAATACTACTTCCCCCAATAATTCTAATTGTGCTACCAAGCATACAGCGATTAATACTATGAGTAGTGGGCACCATTAGCACTACTATAGAAGTAGGACTAATACTAGTAAAATTAATAAACTGTGTTCATATTGAGCTGAATACCACACTCCTGGTATTTCTAAGTGCTGTAAATAGAATGATTCTATTACCGAATTTATGGTACTCATCAAGTTCTGCTACTCATAGTAGTACTATAGCTCTTACTATAGTCATAATTACGTCCTTTTATATCTCCTGGTACCAATGTTAAATCATAGTGTGAAATAAGCATACCATCTTGTGTCCCCTGCATAAACCAGCTACATTTAAACCAACAAAAATATGGTCTTATTGTGTTGGGCATTTTATCTTGCAGTATATTATCTGGCTCTACTGATTTGGTATACTAAGCAAGCGTAGTGAAGGGGTGGAATTGATTTGCATAGGAAGATCTCCATTCAAATCAGGCCACAGAAGTTACCCTTCTGCAGATAAAGGTGAGAGTCACGCTGATAGCAATTTCCCAACAATGAGAACCACTGAATGTTTCTACTCCTGAGTAGTAGATTTCATCGAATGAAAGCAACTGTTTGTAATGAGGTCCTATCATTTTAAATAAATCTGCTTCCTACCACATCCTAAAAATACCCAGGGCTCTGAAGTAATAAGCCCAGCAAGTGAGTTCAGAAGGCTTCACTCATACAGATACTTGACTGTCAGCACATCTTTTTGTGAACTGAGAGTGCATTAAATAGGAAATCAGAGAGTTGAGCTCCACAGACAGGATACTATTTCACCAATAACTGCTTAAGTTGTCCTGAGATATTCCACGATTCATCTACAATTCAAAGACTAGCCTGTCTTCTCAAGATAACCAGAAGGCTTAACACAACTGCACTCTACTGATGAGGCCCACAATGCCTGAAACAAGTCTGGTGTAGCATGTATTCCCATTCAGAAGGGATCTGGCCTGCCAGTTCTAGCTGAACTATTCCTGCTAGTGCAGGAGCCAGGCTGATCTGCTTATGCCTGGTTCCTGTCTGAGGTCGCCTGAAGGGGCAAAAAAACAATAGACTAGAATGTAGCCAAGAGGGGGCGTGGCTTCGGCGCCACCTAAGATGGCCGCTTAGCAAAGGAGGTCCGCTGCGCTATGGGCTCGTCGCGGTCTTTTGGTGTCTTTTGGCTCTGTCCTGATGGACTGAATTTGGTGGGCAGAAGGAGGCAAGTACCGGCATGCTGGATTGCTGTTTTTTTTCTTGATGTGCGGCACATATATCTATATTTTTCTGGCATCGCGGCTACTTCTTCAGAAGCGGCCGCCATTTTGAGTGCAGCGTCTCACTGAAGTGAAGAGAACGGAGACGCACTCTTAATTTTGGCAGGCTAAAGAAGGACCCTGCATTGTGGTATAGCCTGGGTCAGCTATAGATTTGATGCTGGTTTTTATGTTTTGAATTCTGGTGCCTATGCAGATTTGAAGCTCTGTGGTGCTCTGGAGTGGTACTTCCTTTGTTCTGGCTTGGTCAGGGGAGCACTTGTGATATCATCCCTTCTTGGTTTTGCAGCTTCTGGCCCGTTCCATTGTTCCTTTTTATAGGTAAACTACAGAAGCCACAGTTTGTTTTTACCCCTAAAGGACAGTCTTCTGCTGGTTTGTCTACCGGTCATATCTCACACTCATTAACAGGAGTCCATTCACTTGCTGCTGGAGTAATGGCTAATTCTGCCCCTCCTCGCAAACTCTCTCTAAAATCTGTGGTCAGCAAGTCTTAGTCGCCCTCTTCCACATCCAAGAGGTTGAAACAGAATCCTCCTTCACCTCACAAATCAGTATGCCCTATTTCCTTAAAGCTGTTGCTGGAGGAAATTCGTGCATTGCGCCCTTTTGTGGAGGAGACTAACAACAGGATACAACATCTGGATGACAAATAGTCATCGATGGAGAGTCGTGTATCTACGATGGAACAACAACTTCTGGATTTGCGGGACGAGACCCATAGAATTCATTCTTTGGAAAAGGAGGTGCAGCGGCTCCAGCAACATACGGAGGATTTGGGAAACAGGAATAGGCGGAATAATCTCCGCATTTATGACCTGCTTGAAGCTTTGGAAGGGGATGATCATGTCTCCTTTTTTTTTACCTCTTTCCTGCCAAAATTGCTGGATATGTCCTCTTCACCCTCGCTTAATATCCAGAGAGCCCATTGACTTGGGCCTCGTCCTCCTCTGCCTGAGTCTCCTGCTAAATCCAGAGGTGTCATTATTCTTTTTTGAAGTTTACTGACTTATTGACAGTTCTTTCCGCAGCTAAAGCTAAATGCCAAGTCTCTTGGCTTGGTCAAAGGGTGTTCCTTTCTCAAGACGTTTCCAATGCCACTGCAGCCAGACGAAAGGAGTTTCTTAATCTTTGAGCTCCACTCTTGTTGTCAGATATGGTCCTTTTCACCCCTGCATTTTTAAAGTAACTTTCCAGAATAACACTACGGCATTTGAGGATCCAGCGGAACTTAAGAAGTTTATACAATCGCATACTTTCAACAATATGGACA
The DNA here is from genome assembly GCA_963921515.1 of Calotriton arnoldi. Lineage (NCBI taxonomy): Eukaryota > Metazoa > Chordata > Amphibia > Caudata > Salamandridae > Calotriton > Calotriton arnoldi. The sequence goes on from CAWUFW010000867.1 coordinate 162,207, forward strand.
CTGCTAGCCCTTCTAATGGTTGATTTTCTTGTCCTTTCTTATTTTTATTCTCCTTGTTAGGCTCTTCATATGGTTTGAATTGAGGTTTTGAATCCTTAGTATATTTCAAAATGTAATTCTTTGGAGGTATTAATGTTTATGATGTGTCTTACGATGTTCTTTTTTATCTCCTTGCAGATTTGTCTTATGTATTTACTTTTGTGTGGTCCATCTTCCTAAGTATTTATGGTCCTGGTGTGGCTTGGACTCCTCTCCCTTTGGGCGTGTCATCATCTCATGTGTTGTCATCACCCCTTTTCTTTTCCTTTCCTCACTTCTTCAGGTATGTTATTTCAGTCGTCCTTTTTGGATATGTACTAACTCTTCTTTTGGCTCTTTTTTCTTCCTTTTTACCTCCCTTTTTTGTCTTCCCTATTTTTCCTTATTCTCTTTTTTTGTTCTTCTCCCTTTCCTATTCCTTTACTATTTTTTCCATTCCTCTCGTTTTTCTCTGTTTTTTGCTTTTCCTTGTCAATGATCTCAAGCAATTTGAATATTTCTTACTATTTATAATTCCATGTAATATTATGGAATATTAAAAGATCTATTAATCCAGTTAAAAGACAGAGTATATTATCCCATTTGGGTAAATCTAATCCTGATCTATTCCTTTTGCAAAAGACCGACCTCAATGAGTTGGAAGCTTTAAAATTTAAGCGTAGTTGGGTAGGGAATGTATTTGTTGGCGCGTCAATAAATAAAAAGAATGGTGTTGTTATATGGTGCAGGAAATCACTTAAATGTACTTTTATTTCACAGGAAGTTGATGATGCAGGTAGATGGATTATTGTTACCTGTCCTATTTATAATGTACCTCTTACAGTGTTGAATGTGTATGCCCTACACTTCCTGATTTCAATTTCTGGCCCTCTATTTCTAGGAAATGTACACAATATCATGACTCATATTTTATTTTGGGGGGCGACTGCAACCAAATTATGGACCCTTTTTTGGATAGGTGTTCCTCGTCCCAATTTTTAACCCAAAGAATGCATAAACCGTTTCATACGACCATTGCTCAAGTTGCTTTGGTTGACTCTTGTATCATACACTCATATATTTCCCCAATTATACTCTCTGACCATGCTATGGTTATTACTGACTTGGATTTGGCTCCTCCTTGTCCTTCTTCGCATAGATGGAGGTTTAATAACCCTCTCTTAAGAGATGTTCAGTTCTCTTGTTCCTTTGTTTCTGAATTCTTTTCGTTTAATGATAATACTTCTGTTTCTCCTTCCTTGTTATGGGATACGTTTAAAGCGTCTGCGTGTGATTTTATTTTATGTTATGTTTCTAGGACTAAAAGAAGTTGTGCTAAGGAACATTCAGTGATGCTTTCTTCAATTATATCCTTGGAACAAAAGTTCTTTTCTTCCAAATTGCCCTCAGGTCTTCATAATTGAATTCAGGCCGAACTAAAGTTTAACTCCATCTCTACTAATGAGGCAAATTGTATTCTTCTTAGGCAGAATGCATGTTATTATGGTGGGAAAAACAAGGCGGGTAGGCTGTCAGCAAACTATCTAAAGGTCAGAAAAGAGCAGCGAGTTATCGATTCAGTGACCAACACTCATGGTGGTGCTATTACTAAGCATGAAGATATTTCAGAGGAGTTTGTTAAATTCTATAAATCCCTGTATACAGAGTCACCGGCTTGCTCCTCCACTATTATAGATTATTTGGATCAAGTTTCCCATACCATTTACCCAGATTTGGATTTTCCCTCCCTTGAAAAGGATCTTACCTCGGAAAAAATGTCTTGTGCATTACAAAAGTTAAAATTGGGGAAAATGCCAGGACCTGATGGCTTTACAGTGGAATTTTATCTTCACTTCTCAAATATTTTCCTTCCATATTTATTTTGCCTGTTTACTCTGTTTAACCTGTTTTGTTGATTACTCTTCCACGTCTGGTACTTTTCAAGAAGCTATTGTGTGTCTAATTCATAAGGAAGGTAAAGATCCCCATGATGGTAAGAATTATAGACCCATCTCATTGTTAAGTGTTGATTGTAAGAACTTTGCTAAACTTCTTGCTCTTCGTTTAGAGTCCTCCTCCCGTATCTTATTGGGAAGGAGCATTCAGGATTTATTAGGGTAGACTTATTTCTAACAATTCTCGTTTACTGTTCAATGTCCTTAGTAAGTCCCCTCAGTTTAAATCCTCGCTTGCGGGCATAACAATAGATGCTAAGAAGGCCTTTGATAGGATTAGTTGGGAGTGAATGCTTAAATCCTTACCTTGCCATGTTTTTGGACCTAAATGTATTGCTTTTGTATCCCTTTTGTAACATTCTCCTAAAGCCTCTATTCTGGTTAATGATAGGGTTTCTTCGTATTTCTCTCTTTACAGAGGAGTAAGGCAAGGTTGTCCACTCTTCCCCTTATTATTTGTATTGGCGCTGGAACCTTTTCTTTCCTGAATTCGTCTTAACTTGTCAATTTCTGGTTTTCCCTATGGAGATCATCATTTGAAGTTTGCTGCTTATGCAGATGATATTCTCTTGTTGATATCCTCTCCGGAGAGTTCTTTGCCCTATCTTTTGACAGAGATTTCTCTTTTCTCCGAAGTATCTGGCTACAAAGTGAATAAAGATAAAACGGAAATTCTTCCTCTCAATAAATACACTTTTAGCCATCCATATCGTATGACTGGTTTTCAGTGGTCAACTTCTGCAAAAATTAAATATTTCGGTATATGGGTTACAAATTCTTTTGCTGATACGATTAGAGTTAATTTCAAAGATCTCAACGCAAAGGTTGAAAATCTTCATCTTCCTGGAATCCCTTATTTCTTTCTTGGTGGGGTCATCTGGATGCGATTAAGATGATGGTCTCCCCTATTTTTTTATATCTTCTTTCCATGTTACCATTTCATATACATAAATCCTTTTTTAAACAATTTAATTTGTTGCTTCTTTCCTTTTTATGGCATAAAAAGAAATCGTATGTGGCCCTTTCTCTTTTACAGAAACCCAAAGCTGCTGGGGGGTGAACTTCCAGATTTGTATTGTTATCATAGAGCCTATACTTTGAGACAAGCTGCTCTTTGGATTTTTGATGTAATTTCACCACTCTCTTAAAAAGGTTTTGCCTTTTTCTTCTATAAACTCGCTCCTTCATTCACCTGTTTTAAAGCAATCTGTTTCGCTGCTTGAGTCCACCTTTCTTCTAATCCATTTGACTCCTTCCATATTTCTTGAAATGCGCTATTGTATAGTTCTTTAATTCAGGTTAATAATAGCCCTATTTTTTGGGCGCACATAGAAGGATTAGGGTCTTATGTGGGTTCATCAACTCTTTTCTAATAATGTTCCTATTTCTTTTCCCCAATTTTGTGAAACTTATCACTGTCCCAAGTCCTTCTATTCTCGTTTTCTATCATTGATGAATGCGGTGCGTGATAGATATTTTGCTCTCCAAGATGCTTCTTCTAGTGTGGTCCCTCTCTCTTCAGGATTTACTGAGTTCCTCAAAACAGGTCCTAAAGCAGCAGCAATATACAAATGTCTTGTGTTGCCGGACCATACTCAAGCCAAATCCAAGGTCGAACTCTCATGAGAATCAGATTTGAGTGTAAGCTGGCAAGTTGCATTTTGGACTAAAATCTGGGCCCGTATTTGTAAAATCTCTAGATCAGCTAGTATTACTCAATCCCTCTTTTTATTTACCACAGATTATATTATACTCCTATACAATGTTTCAGATTTTCCTCAGGTCACTCTGCGAAGTGTTGTTCCTGTGATTTTCCTCAGGCAGATCTAATGCATATGTTATTTAGGAGTACCATTACACTTTCCTTTTGGTATAGGGTATGGCACAAGTTCAAAAGATCTTTCATATACACCACTCTTTTAATATTCTTTATTTATTTTTAGGTACATTGTCTCAATTCATTCATCCCTCATTTCCCAGTGATAAATTACTGGATATTCTATTGGTGATTGCATTTCAGCAAATTATCTTTAACTGGAAATTCTCAGCCAAGTTATCATATAAGATGTGGTGGGATTCTGTAGGTTCACATCATGAATTGGATACTATGTATATGATGTAATATTCTTCCTCTCCTAATTTCCAGAGTCTATGGTTGCCTCTTACTGCATTTCTTAAACAAGTTGATGTTACTGTGTCACATACTGCTCCTACATTGTCTGAAAATTTTGATCCTCCGTGATTATTTTATTCACAGTCCTTTTTTTCGTATTTGAAGGGAATGTTGTAGCTTCTAAGTGCATACGGTAGTTATGCTTATTTATGCTGACATGGTTGAGGATGTGTATTTTTCATGTTATTGTATTTATATCTAGGAACTTCCATTATTTCCTTCCCTTTCCCCATCCTCGCCCCCTTCTTTTCTCTTTTTCTTTTTCCTTTTCCTCCTTTCCTCCCCCCTCCCCTCCCTTCCCAAAATCTATAAAGACTTTAGTATTTTATATATGGTTTATTGTTGATATTTCCTTGCTATTTTGTTCTTTATTCTCAGATGTTATTATATATTGATGTCTTTAATAAAGTCTTTTGAACACAGAATGTAGCCAATAATAATTACTAGTGGCTGAGAATAATCCAAGCAGTTCATCAATCACTTTTTGTTGTCATCAGCAAACTATTTGATGACGTTGTCACAATTGAGAAGGCTTCTATGATATCCCAAAATATTGAAAATAGGAGGCATTAAAAAAAGACTATGTTGTATGAAAATGTGATACGAGGAGAGAACAGAACAAAACACATTAAGGTCCTTATTTACAAAGACTTTCCTATGAGTTGGCATGGCTTACACTTATAGTACTCCCAGCTTACCTGTGAATTCCAGGAGTAAGTCATTAGTATGACAAGAAAATGGCATAGCAAAACCTTTGTGAAGCAAGCCCAAATATTAGATTGCAGCAACTTAACTGATTTAATTTTTGTAAACATATGATTAATTTTCAGAAGGAGGCACAGGTCTCTTGTTGGTTCCATTTCCCCAAGAATCTGGCACAACTTGAGCAAGAAAACATGTTACATTTCACAGGAGAGTAGGGTTTGAGTGGCTGTAGGAGGTCAATGTATTGTGTATTGGAGCTGATTCAAATTATTCTTTTTTAAGTGGAAAATCTATTCATGTTGGGTTTACTTTTATAATCTGAGTAGATTTCTACCATTTTGAATATTCGCAAAAAGTACATTGAGTTGTCTTGAAAATCTATGCCAGATGCAAACATTTGTGGGTTCTCATTCTCCTCTCCAGCTACACCTGCTGAATGCCTGCATGGTCAACAATACACAGAAGTAAGTATGGTGGATAAGAGTACAAACACATGAAGAAATTCCTTCCCTTCACTCCCATGAAAATGGTTGTATGTGGCTGTATTCATACTTAATTTCAGATGTTTTTAGAACTAAGTGTAGATGTGTAAATTGGACATGATAAACAATTGACTGGGGAGTGCAGTTAATACCTATATAGTTATGGCTTGTGGGTGTTATCTACCTTCCCAATAGCCTCTACTTGTCCTCTGTGCCAGCCCCTACATCTAAACATAATACTGCAGAAACCCTGAGATATTTATGTGACTAAGTTACAGATGTGAATTAGGATCTTCACCCTGGTGAATTTATGGCCCATAAATAGTACAAAGAAGTTACAAATTCAGGGGCATATTTACAAGCACTTACACATCAGCATCAATGCGTCAGATTTCTTGTGTGCGCTGCAAATGCCCTAATGATGCCATGGATGCACTGTAGTTATAATACAGTGCACCGTGGCGCAAGGATTCACGGATGTGTCAGAGATTCTGATGCATCTTTTGGCGCTAAAGTGACGCATTGCTGGAGTTGGTCATACGACTTACGCAACTCCAGCAATGCATCAGAACACAGAGGTGAGTCCCATTTTAAAAGCCCTGCGCCAATCCTTAAGCCTGGTTTGAGAAGGGTTAGGAATTTTGGCGCAGTCAAGTCATAGAGTGACGCAGTGAAAAGTTGTAAAGTTCACTGCGTCAGTTCTACGTAGCTTTTAACGTGGGAACGCCTACCCTGTACATTATATCTGGCACAGGTATAATGTGATCAGGTCTCTACAAACTGACGCATTGGGCCCAATGTGTCAGTTTTTAAATATGGAGCAGTGTGGATTACTGATTGCGCCGCAACTGCGTCAAAAGAATTAGCTGCGGTGGCGCCAGTTCCTTGTAAAATGCCCCTCCATGGCTTGTGTCCATTGGATGAGAACTGCCTGGATTGTAACACTACTTTCCTCCTGTCTGGAGGAGCACAAAATGAGACCTCTGTTTATAACGTGCTTCCACACCCTTATGTGTCCCAGATTTGGTCAAACACCACTTAGGGCCCGATTCCGATCTCGTTGGGAAAGCCTTCCCAATGACTCGGATCAGGAATGCCTTCCAAGCGACTCGTACGCGCGCAGTCCGACCGACGGAGTACGATGAAATGTGTGTCAAATCCAAACAACTCGCACGGAGCACAATACGGACGACCGACTCGTATGGAACACAATCCGTCCGAGCGAATCCTCCAGAAACGAGCTGATGCGACCGACTCGTATGTGAACGCTGTGTTCGAGCTAGCTTAGCGGGAATGGGACAGACTCGGACCACCCCGCAAATACATGAACAAGCATTCGGTGCGGTCTACAGAACATTTCGGTTATGCTCAATAAAGTACAACAGAAACAGACAGAAAATGGCCAAACAAGCATTGTCAATCCCCCCAAAAAAGAAAAAATATTTAATATAAGCCACACCCACAACTCCACCTTTATAAAAGGCCAAAATCATGACCATGATCCTTTGCAAATTTTCCCCAACTGCCAGGACATAGCCACTGATACACTGCTCTCTGCTACATACACTCATACCTCACCCACCACACAGCCTGCACACATCTAGCACCTGTGATCTACTACACTCTCAAACACACAACATTTACTCATACACACTCACCCTCACCTTCACACTCACCCACACCTCCATCTCCATCTCCACCACCACCCCTCACCATGCCCCCAAAGAAGTATCCCAAGTTCACAGAGAATGAGTTAGAAGTGATGGTAGATGAAATTGTCAGAGTAGAGCCACAGTTATTTGGGAACTTAGTCCAACAGACCCCCCTGTCCCAGAGAAATAAGATGTGGGACAGGATTGTCAACAAGGTGAATGCTCAAGCACCTTGCCTGTGCACAATGGATGATATCAGGAACAGGTACTATGATGTGCGAAGGAGGGTCAAGAAGCTGCTTGCCAGAGACCATGCACTGAGTCAGCGGACCGGCGGTGGCCCTCCTGCACCACCTGTGCACTTCACTTCCTGGGAGGAGAAGGTGCGGGCCATCCTTCCATCGGAGGGCGCCTATGGAATAGCAGGAGCACCAGAGCCTGGTGAGTACATACTCAAATAGCCAATAATGTTAACAAATACACAGTCACAGACATCACTGTCAACGAGACAGTGATACTAAACACTGATAACAAAGCTAAAAAAACTAGAGCAAAAGAGCATGTAATGTGTATGCCAAGTTGACTAACAACATATCTGCAATGTAACAGGAAATCTCACCATTTCCAAAGATGTACATACTTAGCACTAACTCACAGCAAGGCTATGGGATCCAAACACCAGTCACCAGCGTCAGCAATTTTGTCTGCACACATTCACTCCCAGGAAAGCTGAGTCACAGGAAGGGCGTTTGGGATGGCTGGGAAGGTGGGTGTGGCTAAAAGCATGATGGGAGTGGTAGTCACACCTAACACTCCTCCTCCCACATAGCCCAACAAGCCCACCAGGAACTGTGCTTACCTCACTGTCAATGGAAAAGTACTTGCAAGATGGCTGACACTGGGGACTGATGTGAGGAGAACAAGGCCTTGATGGGAGTTGTGGGCAAGCAAACACCAGGCACCAGTGTCAGACATCTTGACAGTACTTTTCCATTGACTGTGAGGAAAGCATAGTACCAGGTGGTCTCGTTGGGCTATGTGGGAGGAGGAGTATTTGCACTGACTTCAACTACCATCATGCCCTGCCCTACATATACCTTCCCAGGCAGCCCAAACAGCACACCTGTGACTAGGCAGTCCCTGAGAGTGAAAGGAAATGTACTGGCAAGATGGCTGCCACAGGGGCCTGCTGTTTGATTTGCCCACAACTCCCATCCAGGCCTTGGCCTCTTCACACCAGTCCCCACTCTCAGCCATCTTCACAGTACATTTCCACTCACTGTCAGGAAATGCATAGTCCCAGGTGTGTTCCCTGGGCTGGCTGGGAAGGAGTGTGGAGGACAGTGCATGATGGGATTTACAGTCACAGCTAACACTCCTCCTCCCACATAGCCCAACAAGCCCACCAGGAACTGTGCTTACATCACAGTCAATAGAAAAGTACTTGCAAGATGGCTGTCACTGGGGACTAGTGTGAGGAGAACAAGGCCTTGATGGGAGTTGTGGGCAAACAAACACCAGGCACCAGTGTCAGACATCTTGACAGTACTTTTCCATTGACTGTGAGGAAAGCATAGTACCAGGTGATCTCGTTGGGCTATGTGGGAGGAGGAGTATTTGCACTGATTTCAACTACCATCATGCCCTGCCCTACATATACCTTCCCAGGCAGCCCACACAGCACACCTGTGACTAGGCAGTCCCTGAGAGTGAAAGGAAATGTACTGGCAAGATGGCTGACACAGGGGCCTGCTGTTTGATTTGCCCACAACTCCCATCCAGGCCTTGGCCTCCTCACACCAGTCCCCACTCTCAGCCATCTTCACAGTACATTTCCACACACTCCCATGGAAGCATAGTCCCAGGTGTGCTCCCTGGGCTGGCTGGAAGACAGGGCATGATGGGAGTTGGAGTCATAGCACACATACTTACCCACAACTAAAGCAACCTGTTCATCAGGGCCAATGGCTACCTGACAGTGAATGGAAGTGCCCCAGCAAGATGGCTGACACTGTTGCATGGTGTCATGTGCACAAGGCATTGTTGGGAGTTGCATTCAAGTCCTACATCATGCAGCAGTGTCAGCCTCCTTGCCACTACACTCACCTCACTGTCATTGAGCCTTTGTCTACGAGGAGTAAGCTGGGCTGGGTGGGAGGAGGGGTGCAAGTTCCAGCAACATAACACAAGCACACAAACCTCTGTACCTCAGAGCTCCAAGCCAGAAAAAGCAACAAAGCAGACTTGGTGAACTCATCTGTCCATGGAGGACAAGGACAATATACATGATGTGATCAGGCACAAAGCAAAGCAGTAACACAATCTGCTACTGACAGCTATTCCCAGGTGCGCAATGAGATGAGAACTAGGAGCACATCCCTCAAAATACTAGCCAAAAATGCTCCCATACATTCCAGACTGTGAGTGTGTAGGTAGCCACACCAATGTGACTGCAAAAGACATGCACAAAGCCCAGCATACATGCACAAATCTTGCAACACATCGTAAGAGGTAGAGTACATATGTCATTGTCAAAGCACAGATGTGGGAAATACCAACACACCTGTGTCATGCATAGGGTGCCACTTAACAGTCAATGTCTATGTACATGTAAAGTCAAATAAACACAGCCTGCCCATGTATGCACAGAGCTGGACATGCCAGCAAACCCCATCTTGTCAAAATTACAATGTCCTCAGAAAACATCGGCCTGCATCTGTGCCGATGGAGGACTATCTATGTACATACACTCATCCTAATGTACAATAGTAAATGTAATGTGTATGATCCGATGACCTGTGCAAAGACACAACAAACATTGTGTCTCTCATCTATCCACAGGGCATGCTGGGAACCCTGTAGGAACCGAACAGGACACCCAGTCACAGACTCTGGCTGACCCTCAGCTCTCCGGCATTGAGGTTTCTCCCCCCCTCTTCGGATGATGAGGAATGACCTGGCACCTCCGGTGTTGGTCAGCCTGCAGCACCAGCAGCTGTACCATCTGCATCCCCTGCAACCACTCCCGCAACTGCAGAAAACACCCAGATGACCACTGCCCCCACGGACACACAAAGCCAACGAAACAACGAGAGCACAGCAACACAGGGCACTCTGGAGTTGGCGGACAATGACACCACTGTCAATGAGGAAGGAGGCTCTGTGTCATCTGTGCCTGCTACAACTGGTCCTGCTTGTGGGGGTAGGGGTGGTGGGAGTGGGCATGGGGACAGGTGTCGTCATGCAGCTGATGCTGCTGCTGAAGTTGACCCACAGCTAGCCAGGATTCTGAATGCATATCAGGATTGCACCGGAGACTTTGGCCAGGTAGTCGGGATCCTCAGGACCATGCAACACCAGCAGGCTGCACATTATGCAAAAATAGACGCCCACATGTCCAAAATGGACTCACACATGTCAAAAATAGATGACCTGACCGCGGTGCACAGGGACATACTCACCTGCCTCCACCAGATTGCCAACAACATGACCACGCCTCCCTGTGTGCCCAGTACATCTGGTGCATCTACATCTGCAACTGCCACAGGGAGGGATGTGGACTCTGGTGGAGAGTCCCCTGTACCGCTGCAGCCTGCACCTGAGGGTCCCCCCGAAAAATGGAAGAGGGGTTGTCTGAAGAAGGACACATGAGAGACAGATGGCAACACATCACCCCCAGGAATGAACAACCTGCTCCTGATATCCTCCATTGCGTGCCAAACCTCCACTTTGTTGACTGACACTGAACTGTCCCACATTGGATGGAGGGTCTAAGTTGGCCCTTGGACTCAAATGACTGTGGACTTGGCTCTGAAAAATTCATCTACTGCCACTCCCAACTCCTCTCTGCACTTTGCCCATCATGTTTTGTACAGCACTACCCCATTGTGTGTACATTACCTCATGCACTGAAATAAATCACTTTGCACAGAATACTTGCTTATGTCGTGACTGAAACACAAATGTATAGATTTAAATGAGTCACAAAAATGCAAAGAATGGAATGTCAATGACACTGGCTGAGAAACAAGTTCAGGAATTCACCTACTGTCTTGTGAGTAAATGTAACCTGACACAGCATGAGAGATACACACAACCAGGTCATCACAACCCCCATAGTACATGGTACTGATCCAAATTAACTCTACCGTTGTAAAAGAAAACACCATTTCAATGCACAAACAACAATCATTGTCAGATAAACTGATCATCATGGCATATGTTGAGTATACAAAAGAACGTTGGATGTGTGGAAACAGACAAGGCACACCTCAATGTGGAGCACAGGTTTATTCCACAGGCACAACCTGGTGCCCTCACACAAAATGAGATCACATCACACTGTGACAAAAATCACAAATGAACAAAAATTGAGTATCAGGTCTGAAGTGAGTGTGTGGCACAGAATCCGGATCCACAGCTAACTTGCAATGTGTCACTGCATCGTCGATCTGGGAGGTCACAAGTCTCCAGATGATAGCCAAAGGACCCTGGGAACGAGATACATAGAACAGTCAGGAACTCCTTAATCATTTGCCCACATATCCAAGAGACATATCAGAATCACCAATTTGTCCATGTGAACACTAGCTAGGATTCATGTTACTACTGTACCTGGGACGCTACAAACTTAATAGACCCTAAACAACTCAGATGATCATGTTAAGTAGCATACACTCACACGCATACAAACATATTGCACACCAGACACATATCATGCAACCAAAGTGCTTTGTCACCTCATCATTGCATACTTACTCTCATGTGAAAAAGTTGCTGATGAGCTGTCTCCGAACATCCTCCTCCTCATCCTCCTCATCACTGGCAACATGTCCCAGTCCTGGATCCTCCCTTGCTGGCGGCTGCTGGTCTTCATCATCTTGTAGGAGCGGAAGCTCATTCCTCACTGCCAGGTTGTGGAGCATGCAACACGCAGTGTTGATCTTACGCACCTTCAATGGTGCATATTGGAGGGCTCCTCCTGTACGGTCCAGGCAGCGGAATCTTGTTTTGAGAAGGCTGAATGTCCGCTCAACCACTCGCCTGGTCCTCCCATGTGCCTCATTGAAACGAACCTCAGCAGGGGTGACAGGGTTCCAGAGTGGTGTCAGCAACCACGGAAGGTTGGGGTATCCAGAGTCTCCTATATTGAACACAGAAAATACTTCAGTTGTCTGAAAACAGGGTACAACCTGACTATTTCTCATTATGTAGGCGTTGTGTGCTGATCCCGGGAAACGTGCACAGACATGGGAGATCATCATGACAGCCAGACATACCACCAGCGCATTTATGGAGTGGTAATGCTTCCAATTCCTGTATGTTTGTTCATTGGCTTGTGGTGAGATCAAAGCCACATGTGTTCCGTCAATGGAGCCAATGACATGTGGCATCCGCCCCAATGCATAAAAGTCCCCCTTGATGTCTGTCAACTGTCTTGGTGTTGGGAACTTGATGTAGAGGTCCAGAAAATGTAACAATGCCTCCAACACATCCCGAAGCACACGGCTGAACATTGTCTGGGGCATCCCACCAGCAGTTGCCACAGTATACTGGAAGGACCCTGTGGCAAAGAAATGTAGGGCCGCCATCACCTTCATCTTGGGGGTCAGCGCAAAGGGATATGGGCGTGCAGGCAGCAAATGTTCGGCCAACTGGTCTGCCAACTCCACAATGAGTGATCTGGTGAAGCGGTACCGTCTGATGCTATCCCGTTCTTCCATGGTCTGGAGGTCGGGGAAGGGCTTGTGGACTGCCGGTCTCCTGCGGTACTATGTTACAAGTGCAAACATAGTTGAGGTTACTTTCCAATGTACAAAGGAACATGCAATTACACACACACAACATTAAATCAAGACACAATGAAGTTAGAGGCCAAAGGTTGAGCCTAGATACACAGCACAGCTATGTGACCCTTACCAGACATGTCACAAAGCTATGGTTAGGCACCAATTACAGTGCTGCACTGTAACTAATCACTGGTGTCTGTCACTGTCCATGTGATCAAACATCACATACTCAACAACCCCCAAACAAACTATCCAAGATATAGGTTGGTGACAACTATCACATGGTTAAAAGGTACAAAGAACAGGATCATGTAATGCCAGCTATATGGGACACATGATACAAACAGCGGGTCACCATGCAAACCATGCACACCACTGTCACAGGGTGGACACTGTCATGATGTCATGTCTGACAAACATGTACAATCACATACACAGAAGCTTGAGATTGTGAGGCACCCTATTATTTGACTTGCATCCAAGTATGCCTGTGACACACAGACACAACAGCAACTCACATGACAAACACAAGCTGATGAGGCAGCTAAATATCATGCAAACAAAATCATGAAGTGTCTGCGTTGTACAAGACTCAGACACAGTTGATTTACAAACATTAAATTGCCACAATGCACATTCTGACACACAGTCCAACAAAGCAGTGAATATGTGTGCACATAACATGTCTTAAACCAATGATCCCCTGGGACTGTGTCCAAGCCTAGGAGGGTGATCTGTGAAGTGGGCTCTCAATGTTGTGATGGGCCAGCGCACGAGTCGGGGGTACACGCAGGTGGACGGCGTCCACCCACTATTTTCACAGGGTGTACCCTGTCCACCCGGCCAAGAATTTGGGCGACAATGAATAATGTGCTGAACTCGTCCCGGTGTAATTTCCAAACCCCAGGGACACTTTCAGCAGCGTCTGCACATTGTCTGCTTCCCATCTTCAACAAGCAACAACATGCAGGCGGGGACGGGGCTTTCTTATTTAAGACTCCTGCTGGGCCCATAACAAAGGCCGAATTTGAGGGGTCATCAGACCTCCTTTTGTTCGAGTCTCTTGGCTGGGAGCAGTACGGGGCCTCACACCTGATGCAGATGAAGCGGAGGGGAAACAAAGGCTTTCACCTTGTTAGCACTTCACACATACTGAAGAGAGGCAGCTTTTCACTTTGTTCAGTCCCTTTTTAGGAGATATGCATGCACTGTAATAATGTCAGATGTGTTGGTCTTTCCCAGTATTTACACAAAGCAAATTGCATTTATATAGAGCTTACTACACTAGAGGAGGCGTTGAAATAATTTAAGTACCACTATTTTTTCTTGTATAGCCCTACTCATCCCAATGCCGGGTGTCAGAGTGCTTTACATCAACTCGTGCATATTACTTGTACAATAAATTATATACTATTGTAAATGAATGTACAGGTTGTGTTACATAAAACTGGGGGACTGCAAGGTATAGAAGTCACATATCATCTTCCATAGCTCACAGTGCTATTAGCCTCGCAATGCGCTCAAGCGTACACATGATAGACCTGCAAAACATATATGTGAGGGCTTTAGATATGATGTCTCTTCTTGAGATGCCACTTCCTGTAAAGTTGTGGCTTGTGATGACACTTTCTATGATGTCAATTCCTGTGATGCCATGCGCCGTGATGTCGCGCGCCGTGATGTCGCACACCGTGATGTCACTTGCATAAGGTTAGTCTCCCCACTTCTTTTTTTAGGACTTGTGCCCTGTGATGGGCCTCACAAAAAGTGTGTTGTGTGCCCCTCAAGCTTGGCTCCTCATGGGAGTGTGAGCTATCAAATCCAATGTCCAATATGTCATGTTAATCACTGTCCCCACGCATGTAATGCAGCAGAACATAAAGATTTTCACAACTGTCTGCCCTGCTGACCGATTAGTGGAGGACGCATTAGCCGCATCTGAACCATGTGAGTTGCATCCTTTGGCTGTTGGCTGTAATGGTGAACGATGTGGGTGAGTATTCAATGGACGCGTTAGCCGCATCCGAACCGTGTGGGTCGCATCCTTTGGCTGTTGGCTGTAATGGTGAACGACGTGGGTTAGTATTCAATGGACGCATTAGCCGCATCCGAACCGAGTCGGACACACCCATTGGCTGTTGGTCGTCATGGTGAACGACACGGGTGAGTATTCAAAGGACGCGGGAGCCGAATCCGAACAGAGCCGGACGCACACATTGGCTGTTTGTCGTCATGGTGACAGACGCGTGTTTCGTTTAATCTCCGAATCGCGTGCAATCCGAATCGGTAACCTGCCATCACCAATGTATCAAACTCAATAGTGTTCCGATGTGGATATTTTTAACGTTGCGGTAGGCGTTTCCGATGCTACCAATGTTATGAATTGGACAAATTCGGATAATGCAAACGACTCGGACCTATCGCTTTGGACGCATGGAACTGAGTCTGCCTCTGCTGCTGTCTGTTCCCTAGAGACTTCACTTGCCTGCACTACCTGCAACTTTCCTGCACCTCCCCATCTCTCAGCTGCTGTCTCTACATCCTTTGGGAGCTACCATGGCACGTACTGTGGAGAGGGCCCCTGCATTCACAGAAGAGGAGAACCAGGCCCTGCTGGACAGCCTCCTTCCACAGTACAGGCAGCTGTATGGCAAACCAGGGGAGCAGGTGAGTGGTGATTACACTGCCTTTTTATTGGATGTGTAGAAACATGCACTACTAGCATTGGGATTCCTAAGGGCAAGCATGTAAACATGGTTCATGTAAGTTTTACAGTGTGTAGATTTGGGTTCTGGACAGGTACAGTGCTGTAGAAGTGTGTGTACTGGGTTTGACTTCTCATCACTGTTATTATGATTTTGAGGGATAATTGCACACAGGACAACTGCCCATGATTACACTTGCCTACCCCTTAGACATACTTGCCATTCCGACCATGACCTATGTGTACAAGTGTGTGACGCAGAAACATGTAGCATGTGGAGTAATGGTGTATCACCATGTCATCCTTACAGGTCGACTCCCATCAGAAGGCCGAGATCTGGCAGACCATTGTCCGAGCAGTCCGATCTGTGGGGGTCTTCAAACGCTGCACCCACCACTGCCAGAAGAGGTGGCAGGACCTCCGAGGCTGGACACAGAGGATTGCAAGTGTCCAGCTGAAGCTGTCACTTCCTCGCAAAAGGGGTGGACGATGGACCTTGACCCCCCACATGCTACGGATACTGGCGGTGGTCTTCCCTGACCTGGATGGGCAGTTGAAGGCCAGACAGCAGCAAGGAGGGGGTGAGTATGTGCCAGGTTGCAGAACTATGTTTAACATGCATGTTGCACTCCCTGAGCCTGTTACCCCTCTCACAGGTCGTCAGTCTACCACAACAACACTTCTGTCTCAAAATGTAACTATGCCCCATGATCATTTGATGCCCAGGTTTGCCCCTTTCCTTCTGTGACATGTGTGTCACTAAGGTCCTGTGTATTGGCTGTAGTCCAATGTTCATGTGATCAATCAATCAATCAATCAATGCATTTATAGAGCGCGCTACTCACCCGGGAGGGTCTCAAGGCGCTGGGGGAGGGGGGAGTTACTGCTCGAACAGCCAGGTCTTGAGCTGCTTCCTGAAGGAGAAATGGTCCTGGGTTCGCCGAAGGTGAGTGGGGAGGGAGTTCCAGGTCTTGGCTGCCAGGTAGGAGAAGGATCTTCCTCCGGCGGTGGCTCTGCGGATGCGTGGTACGGTGGCGAGGGCGTGGCTGGTTGATCGTAGCTGGCGGGTGGGCGTGTAGAAGGTCATGCGGTCGTTGAGGTACTTGGGGCCCAGGTCGTGGAGGGCCTTGTGTGCGTGGGTGAGGAGTCTGAACGTGATTCTCTTGCTGACGGGGAGCCAGTGCAGGTCTTTCAGGTGTCCGGTGATGTGGCTGTGTCGGGGGATGTCCAGGATGAGTCGTGCGGAGGCGTTCTGGATGCGCTGGAGTCTTTTTTGAAGTTTGGCTGTGGTTCCGGCGTAGAGGGTGTTCCCATAGTCCAGTCGGCTGGTGACGAGTGCCTGGGTGACGGTCTTCCTGGTTTCAGTGGGGATCCATCTGAAGATCTTGCGGAGCATGCGCAGGAGTGTTGAAGCACGAAGATGAGACGGCGTTGACTTGTCTGGTCATCGACAAGGAGGAGTCCAGGATGAAGCCCAGGTTGCGTGCGTGGTCCGTTGGCTTGGGCGCGGTGCCCAGGGCCGGGGGCCACCAAGAGTCGTCCCAGGCGGAGGGTGATGAACCCAGGATGAGGACTTCCGTCTTGTCTGAGTTCAGTTTAAGGCGGCTGTTCCTCATCATGTGATCAGCACAATATACAACCTGTGCATGGAGTTGACCATCATGAGTGATGTTATTGGCAGACATGTGTCAGCACATTGACTGATATATGACCTGTAGTCAGTGTGGTACAAACATATATGTGCAGAATGTTGATATTGGTGCACACAGGTGTGTGTAAACAATGATATACATCCGGGCACCAGGTAAGACCAATGTGGATGCCTCAGACAATTCATCTTGATCATTGTGCCAAATGTATTGTCCCAGACATAGTGCTCAGTGTAATCACATGTATCCCAAGGACAGGTATGCCAACTCAGGCCATCCGAGACACTGGCATATCACATGTTTGTGTGTCAGGCAACACTTTTACCATTCAAATGTGAGAATCCATGGGTCAGACTCTGTGACAGTGAGTACATGTGCCAATCTTTGAAAGACACAGGTGGTCAATGTTGGAAACCTGGCCTAACATCAAATGTATGTCTTCTGTCTCACATACACAACAGTTTACATGTGTGTATCATCCCTTGACTGTGCATACTGGTGGCTTGAACATCCATGTGTATGCTGTATTACTTTCAGCTTGAGAGATGGAAAATGTGCATGCAAACACATCTGTTAGTTCACATACTCTGATGGCTAATTAAAGCAATCTGAGCCTGTCAAAGGGTTAACATTGTGGCTAGCATGTAAGGGACATGTATACTTGACACCTACAGATGTGGCTTGAAGCAGTAAAGACAGGATTGTGACACAGTGCTGACTGTAAACTTGAGATGTACAGCTCCTGTACCAAGAGTCCGTATAGACAGTGCAGCCAGACAGTCCAGTGGCATAGTGTGCCACATGAAGGTTTGTGATGATGCAGTATTTTTACTTGGAAGTGTATTGAATATTTGTCACATTGGTAACTGGTGAGCTGGATACAATGGGCATAACATCCACAGTAATCACCCTAACACCCTCCATAGCTGAGACAAGACATTGGGCCATTCAAGTCTCACCCTGGCTAGGCCTAAATCCTTGGGGTATCCAAAGTAAGATTCAGATGTCTGACCTGACAGCAGTGGACCAAAGACACTGGACACGTGCACACAATCACTGTTATCTGTGTGAAATGAGTCATGTTATGACTATGGATGTTTGGTGTACTGCATGCAGACCATTTGACCATTGACGTCCGAGACATAGGTGCACATCATGATGACTGGGGATGGAAGAATGTTTACCATATCACATTTCAAATGTGTGCATCCCATTTGCAGTGTCAGTTCAAGACTCCCTTACAGGAGATGAGACAGGTATGTAATGACACAAAACCGTCAGGAGCATTACAGATCAGACCACCTGCTACATAGTGTTGTAGTTGACATAGTGGTTGTGGTATTTGACATTGATTTAGCCCATGTTGCACATGACATCTGTGTCTGGGAACCATAGTTTACTGGCAGACTGACAAGTGCCATTTTCACATATGTGTAATGATTAGAAACCCGCGGTCAAAATGATGCATACGCCTGCTCTGTGATGTGTTGTAATGATACTCATGTGTGAAGTCTATGCAGATGACTCATGTGAATCTTTTTCTCATCCTTGTTCACAGCGTAAGCACCGGCTACTGGAGGAGACAGTTCCACGGACCAAGGGGTAGCGGCTAGCCAGACTGGGTCCAGTGTGGAGGAAGAGGAGGGACCCAGTGGCACGGAGGGTGAGGGGAGCCACACTGAGGGCAGGTCAGAGACTTCGACAACAACCGAAGACCACTCCAGCTCCAGTGATGACTCCCTTGTGGTGGTGGGTGTTCCCAGATCGGATCCCACAACATCGGAGTCCGCCTCCACCACCACCACCAACATCTCCACCCTCACAGCTGCTCCCAATCAGAGTGTCCGTGGACACTCCAGTGTTAGGGAGCATGTCTCCTTCGGGCCAGGCACCGCACCCCCTGCATCAGTCTCCCCTGCTGCTCTGAGTGTGGAGGCAGTGGATTTACTGAAGCAGATCCATGTGGGGCAGACATCCATGCTGAATGTCCTCCATGCACATACCAGTCTTTTGACACAATTGGTGTCATACATGGAGGGCATCTCATCAGACATGTCAGCCCTACAGAGATCTAATCAGGACATGGCCTCCTCACTGACTGCAGCAGTGTCCCTAATGCAGCAGTCCCTCACCCCTCCTTTCTCTGCCCCATCCACAGTCCCCACTACCCTACCTGACCTAAGCACACTCAAACAGGCACGTGCACACACAGCAACAGACACATGCAGCACACAAACACCCAAACAAAAGTTAAAACACACATGCACGCACACTCAGGCGACTGACATCACACACACAGAGGAGAGGGCAAAAAAAGACAAACACGCATCCACAGCCACTCCGCATTCCACAGCTACCTCTTCCTCCACAACCCCTACTCTTGACTGTCCTGAAACCCCCTCTTCCCAGCAGGTCTTCCTCTGTCACCTTGGCCTCTTCCCCACTGAGCCATCTGACCACCCTTGCAAGGGGAAGAGGAAACCCCTCAACACAGAGAGGAGATCCACACCTGCCCGCACACCCTCACCTAAGAGGAAGACCCCAGAGCCCCCTACCAGTACATCCCCCGATCTGCAAAGTCAAAAACCCCACCACCAACCCACACTTCCACCACAAAATCCACTTCCTCCCGGTCCCAGGCCCCCCCTCCCAAAGGGCACACCTCTGCCCCATCCCTGTTTTCCCCACCCTCCATTACACCATCCCCAAGAAGGTCAAGCCCTCCCCCCTACCACAAGCACTTCCCCTGCAACAGCCCCCCCTTCAGTCTGTTCTGACACTGTAGTGAACCCCCCTCAATTTGGCCAGTCCACTGCAGTGGACCCCCCCAATCTGGCCAGTCCACTGCAGTGGACCCCCTCAATCTGGCCAGTCGACTGCAGTGGAACCCCCCTCAATCTGGCAAGTCCACTGCAGTGGACCCCCCACCTCAATCTGGCCAGTCCTCTGCAGTGGACCCCCACACAACACAGGATCCCATCCCTCCCAAAACCCAAACCAGTACCCCCTAGTCCTGTCCCTGCGGTGCCTGGCATGCCCCCATAGATGCCCCTCCGAGGGGAGTTGTCCCCTTGTGGTTGCAGTGCAGGCAAGCGATGGAGGGTGATTAGCCCTGACCCCCTTCAGAACTCTTACAAATGGACTGGCCATTGGCCTTTAATTTTTTTTTGAGGAAGTATTCTCATTTGTGAAATGCTGAATAGAGCATGTTACGTTCTTTTAACTGTTGCTTTTGGTGTCCCACAGCTTGGTAATAAGTCAACTGTCATTAATGTGCAAATATTTTCGTGGGTATACAATGATGTTGTGATGTCATGGACTGCATGTGATCCATGGCATATGTGACCTATTACAGTATGTATGTGAGTCCTCATTGTCTACATTTGCAGGGTGTCATCATCCACATCATTTTGGCCCATGAGGGTGACATGCATTTACCAACCTACCATCTTTGACTTACACTTTTGCACGTAGGTCGTGCTGACATTTGTAGACATTGTGCAAGTCTTTCAAAGTGCAACCGTCTAGGATGGCCATGCAGTATAGCGCTGTGATGTGCAACAAGTCAGCTGTCTCATCAGTACAACTGGGTACACATGAAGTTTGACTACGTGCATGTGACTTTGGACACACCCATGTACACAGGCTGATGGAACCAAAGTATTATGTGACTTGTAAGTGTCGGAACCATGTCTGAGTCTCCTTCTGACATGGTAGACCCCTGCCAAGAACAAGCTTGCCACAGGTGGCCTTCCACTGTAGGGAATTCCCCTCATGGCAGTGTGTTCATCTGTGACATATCCTGAGCCGATGGTGTGTGTGAGGTGAGCAGTAATCTCCGTCTTCAAACCCCCTTTCCTCCAAAGACTCAAATCCCTGCAGATGTTCCTGTTTGAGAAGCTTTCTGTGGGCTGACTAGTCCAGTGCTTTCTCAACCTATTGGGGGTTGTGCCAGCCTGCTTTTGTCTGGCTACATCATGTTGATTAAGTGTTTTTGTCTGTGTGTGCTTTGACTTCATGTATTCACCCACACCCCTCATGTAATTGGGCAAAAGTATCTCGTGTGGGTTGTGATTTGTGCTTGACCAATAATGTTGTCCTTTTGAGCTATGCATGATGCTGTACCTGGTCACACCAAGCTGGCATGGTGCTGCAGTGATGTATATGGTTTGGCCGTGTGCGACATGTGTTGAGCAGAATGGAGTGTTGGTGCACAGGTGTGTAGTGTGTCCATCTGTCATGCAGACGCCACTGGAGCTCATGTCACTTCTATGCTCTTCTTTGGCACACAGGGGAGTGATAGTAAATTTATTGGTGCACCCTAGCTGCAGGTGTGTTTAGCAAGGTTGATGTTGCATGTGCAGACCTGGCACACACAAGGGTAGAGTTGATGGAGACTGGTGTATCCTAGGTATGCATGGAGTGTAGACTCCTATGTGATGGCAGCAGGACTATTTAAGATGGTGTCAGGAGGTGTGGTGTGTGACTTCAGTTCATTGTTATTTGTTGTGAAGGGGGCATGGAGTGTGCACATTGTCCCTATGTGAGTGCTTGTCATGCGGGTGTGAATCCGAGTATGTCAGCTTGATTTAGTGCTTCCACCCTGCACAAGGTGTGGTAGAAATGTGTGGATGTGATGAGGGGATATCCCACCGGAGAAGGTTGTATTGTGGCATGTGATGAGAGATGTGGTCTGTTGCACTAATGTGCAATTTGACTGTAACGGGGCAGTTCTGGATGAGTGATGTTTGTTGATACTGTGCATAAGTCCATGAGGATATTGGTTATGGAAGTCATATGTAGATGTGACAGGGCAACATTGAGACAAGGTCTGACTAGTCATATGGGTCAGAGTGGATCTATGAAGGTGAAGGTATGTATACCAGTGATGTGATTATTTGTGCTGGATGGTGAAATGTGAGGTGTTATCCAGTTGTAGTATGTTGTGTTTGAATGTGTATATGCATATTTTCAGCAAGTGACAATCCTTTGGACTTGTGCTGTTTTGGGGGATTACGCAGTGATATGCAAATGACTGAGTACACAGCCATCGCACTATGTATGTGTGTTGTTGTGAGATGTGGTGATGTGTGGAGTGTGCATGTCTGAGTGTGCTGTGATGCTTCACAGTGTGGCCTGAGTGCAGTCCAAGGCATCACTGAGTGTGCAGCTGGTAATGAGAGTGGTCCATCTGACATGTAACGTTTGTCATCTGCTGATGAGGGAATGTGTACTCTACATTGTGTGCATAGCATGTATCTGAGAGATGTTGTGTACATGGTGATGGAGAGTGGTGCTGCGAGTGTAGGTGTGGATGTGATGAGGGCCGCACACGTGTGTTTGTATATCTTGGGTTGTAATGGTATGTGTTCTGGGCTGGAGCTCATGGGGCAGACATGCTTCTCCATCTAGATGCACCAGAGGTGGCTTATGACGTGCTTGTGTGTTTGTACGTTATGAGAGCTGGACATGTAGTGTGACATAGGTGTTGGAGGGCTCATTCCTGCATGTGTTGCTTTAATGCACAACTTGTGTTGAAGTTGACATGTGCATATGTGTAGATCATGTGCATGTGTGTGGGTAGTGAGAATACCCAGAGTGAATCGTAGCTGTGTCACGTATCTGCTGAACCTTGCTGTCTGCCAATGTATGTTGATGAATGCTTTTTGTGATGGTCACCATCAGTACACTGGTGTGTGCAGTACCTATTCGCATCACAGGAGGAGTAGCCTCCACCTAGCCTTGGCTTGTGCGAGTCGTGTGTGGGCATAAGTGCAAAGTAGCTCTTTTTTCAGTAGTGGACAATGATTGTTTCTCAATGCCCTGTTATGGTGGCCTTAGATGGAGGTGGTGGTTGCTTCTGATGTTAAGTCATGGTACGGGAACATTGGCTGGCAGCACATTGCTCAGTGGGGTATTGTCCCCTCAAGTGAATATGCACGTATGTGTGTTGATATGCCACCTGTGCTCCAACTAGTCCAGATATGCATCCATGCACTTCCCAGTAGACTACACACACATGGGTAATCATGGCATTGTGACTTTGACTGGCCAAGGTGTGGGGGCACCAGGAGAGTGGAGTCATTGTGATGACATCCCTGGTTGTGCTGAGAACAAGAGCCGGCACTGTGAGCAAACTCACATGTGGCACTGAAACATTTCACCCAGTTCCATTTGTGTTAGCATCATCAGCATGTTTTGAATCTGTCATCTGGTTTGGCAAGTGTGGGCCTTGTAGGTGTCAAAGAGTGCTCCCAATCAGTACATTTTACCCTGCCCTGGAGCCTGAGAACAACATGTCTTATTTGTACGTCTCCTTGACGGATTTCAGGATTCAGAGACAGTGTTCAAGTGCCAAATGTGGCCAATGCATATTCCATTCTGCACATGTACTCCATCCTCACCAGATGTACACATCTCCCATGGCTTGTGGCTAGCTATGTGTATTGGGTTTTTGAGCCACAGATTGACCCCCCCCCCGGCGTTGTCACCAGTGCAGGCAGATTATCTTACACATTTGGCTGTGCATTTGAGCCTACAAACCCTGTTGTTGTATCCTCTATCTGGTGACTCAAGTGTCTTCCAAGTCTTCTGCAGTACACACTCTGCATTGGCAAAATGGCATTAGTATTGGGCTGCACATACTGCAGCTTTTGTAGCTAGATGCAGAGTTGCTGTGACAGACATGCAACCAAGTTGACAGTGTAAATGTTCTGATCTTGAGTTGTGTGCAACGCCCCCAGGCCACACATGGTGACTGTCTCCTACATTGGTGTTGGTCCATGCTTTTCTACACAGCAAGTAGGAAGGTGGTCTACACATGTAGCGCTGACAGCTGTGACACAAGCACTTTTGGTTTGTTGTAGTGGGAGACTCATGATTCCATTTTGTGTGTCTGTGGACTTGTGTGGTGTCTGGGCCAGTCTCCTCTGTGCTTCATTGTACACCGACTCATCACAATGTCATCCTTCTGTGAGTAGGTGTACTCCTATTACCCTGCGGGGTTTGAGTATGTGTTGTGGTGGACAGATGCTGTTACTTTGTGTCACATACATGTGTGTGTCTGGCACCTCTTGTTCCACCATCAAATGTGTGTTTGTCCTAGTATGTGGCGTGCTGGGTGTACCTACCTGATGCTGAGATTCCCCCCATTGGTCATACACAATAGTACATGGGCCCATGCTTGCATTGGAATCACAATGATGGCTGGTCAATCATGGATTCATCGTCATACATCCAGTGATCCACGCTGTCATGGTGGCCTCGGCAATGTCACCTGTCAAGGGAGGTTTTGATGAGGCAAAATGCTGCTGATCAAGGTGGGTGGGGTTTAGACTGGCCAAATGTGACTTGGCTCCCGGCAAGGCCTCTACCTACAATGCGGCCTCCCTGCACCGGCCATGCCCTAGGAGTCATGTTTGGGTATGTAAGATGACAGTGCTTCTTGCAAGGCACGCGACACAGTGCGCAACAGTGAGTCTGCTCAAAAGTCTGGCTCCCATCCTCAATTTACATCACAGCGGCTCATCACACAGGATAGTGGCATCACGGTGCTGTGGCATGGAGGGAACTGTGGAAGTGAGTCAGTCTCTTGATGTGGTTTTTGGTGGTCCCCCATGCTTGGCTCGCATGTGACTCTGGTGCACCCGCTCATCAACCAATGCCTGATTGCCCACATTACCAATCAAAGCCCTATATGGCATACTTCCTGATTTGACTCAACACGCATATGGCTCAGTGGAGGTCAGCCCCCTGTTGTGTGTGTCGGCCCAGGCTAAGCCAACTTCCACACTCACACACATGTTGTGTTTGTTCTGCAGTGTGTGGCTGGTCGGTTGTCATTGTCCATCCTCCCCTGTGTATTTCAACTGTCTTTGAAGGGTATTGAGTGGATGGTGTGTTTTGTTTCTTTCTCTGCTGGCCCTGGGCCTCCTACATCTACACTCTGCACATTCCTTAGGTTTGGCAGTTAACGTTGCTGCCACAGTGTGGGACTGGATCTCATCAAAACAGGACCTCGGGATTGAATCCTTTGCATTTGCCGCTGCTCATACCCGAAATGTGTGTTGATGCATTTTGGATGGTCACATGTCACATTGTCCTATTAAACATTGCTGGGAGTGTTAGCCCCCAAAAGCACAGATTGGCTGCACATGGGTATGTAACCCCTCCAACAATGTTTGCCTCAACAGTGCTGTGGGTGTTTGGCCCCCATTCCCCACTTTGTCACTACATTGCTGGTGGGGTTAGCCCCCCAACACCCTAATTGCTGAACCATGTGGGGGGCTGAGCCCCACAAGCACCCTTTTGTCACTACAGTGCTGGGGGGGTTAGCCCCCAAACCCCTAATTGCTTGACCATGCTGGGGGTTGAGCCCCACAAGCACCTTTTTGTCACAACAGTGCTGGGGGGGTTAGCCCCCCAAACCCCTAATTGCTTGACCATGCTGGGGGGTTGAGCCCCACAAGCACCTTTTTGTCACAACAGTGCTGGGTGGGTTAGCCCCCAAACCCCCTTATTGCTGGGCCATGCAGGGGGGTTGAGCCCCACAAGAGCCAATTTGTCACTACAGTCCTGGGTGGATTGGCCCCCATACCACATTATGGGTAAACATTGCTGGGTGTTTGCACCCAAAACCCCAATTTGGCATGACAACGTTGGTAGTGTTAGGCATCCACCCCCCTATGGGGTGGACAACAGTGGGAATGTTAGGCATCCACCCCCCTATGGGGTGGACAACGCTGGGAGTGATGGGCATTCATCCCCCTTGCCTCTACATTGCTGCAAGAATTCCCCCACCCCAATATTGACTGTGGTTTATCACAAGCTGTGTATTATGTTGCCTTTCGCGGGGTAGGTGTCTGACTTACCGTCTGTGATGAACGCGTCGGTTAGGGTTGTAGTATCGACCATAGGCGTACAGTATAGGGATGACATGCGCGATAGGATGCATAGCTGCTTCGTCTCATTCGCAAGGATCATGTTGTGCCGTGAATCGCAGCTGAAATACTGCTCTTCCGGATGCTCTGACGTGCTGGAAGTGGTGACCTGTTCGGCGCATGGAAAGTGCGCATCGTACTTGGTCGGCCGGAAACTGATTGGGAAATGCCTCCAGACGACTCCATTCAGCGTTTACGGAGCCTGCTCATAAGGAAAATGGAGCTGGAATCGAAGCGTACGAGTCGTTCGGAAATTTGAGAATTTTGCACATTATACTTTGTCGTTTGGATGGCCCGGCTCACGGGATGAGTCGGTCGGAAGGTAAGGCTACGGATGGCTTTGGGCGGGCCTTCCGGACGAGATAGGAATCGGGCCCTAAGATGTAAGCAATGATTTAGTATTACTATGCCTCATTCTTTGTACCCAGTGAAAAAACTGAGGCAAGGACTGCAACCTAAGTCCTCACCTGTCATGCAATATTGTAAAAAATAAAACATGTGGCCCGATTCACATAGATTTTACTATGAACAAGTGTGAATCACTGTTATACTGCTGGTTTCTCCAGAATTTTAGGAGTCAGCCAGGAGTGCACTGTATGTGATTTAATAGAAAAACGATTTAATGGATACCATGACAGAGAAACCATTTCACCTAAACTGTTTAATGGAAATTTGCAGGATGGATGGCATTTACCTTTTCATAGAAACCCAATTCATAGTTATTTATTTTTTTCAAAATGGACATTTGTGTGCTTATTTTATTAGGTGTAAATGCAATTTATTGTTGGATGTCTTACTTTCAGAAACATTTTTGACAGAGGTATTTATTTCAGTGCTTTACTGAAGGGGACTCTGTTTCGGATTTATATTTTTGCGTTGTGAAACAATTATTTTGGTTGCTTTTTATTTGTTGACCCTTCAACAACCCTAAACACCATCCATCCCTGCCCCCGAAAACACCCTCAACAAGCCTGAGCTCCACCATCCCTTAACCCCAAAAGCCTTTTCTATCCTTAAACCCCATATATCCCTGAACCCGAAAAACCCCTCACCCTACCTAAACTCCACCCATCCCTGAATCTAAACTCCACCAAACCCTGAGCCCTAAAAGCCCTGGGTACTCCTAAATTCCATCCATTAATAAATCTAAAAAAGAAATTCTATGCCTAAACCCTCCCATCCCTGAATCCTTAAAACCCCTCACCACCCCGGTACACCAATCATCCCTGAACTTTAAAATAAAAACTCACCAACACTTAAACACCACCCATGCCTGACTCCTAAAATCCCCCTACTCCACCTATCCCTGAACCCTTAAACCCGTCATTACCCTAAACTCCACCCATTCCTGAACCCTAGAACTCTCTGTGCCCATAAACTCCACCCAACCTGAACCCCAAAAAGACCTCATCACCCCTAAATTCCACCTATTTCTGAACCCTAAACACCCTTCACCACCCCTAAACTCTACCCATCGCTGAACCTTAAAAACCCTCACCAGTCCACTCCGCCCATCCCATATCCATATCCCTAAAAAACCCTCACTGTCTCTAAACTCCATCCATCTCGGACACTTAAAAACCCCTCATCACCTGTAAACATCACCAATCCATGACCAAAAAACCCTCACTACCTATAAACTCCTCCCAGGTATAATGTAATTTTGGATGTTTCTTTTAATTTCCTTTTTGATTTCCCATTAATACACATACATCACAGGAAGTGCCATTGGCTTCATGGCTAATTCTGAAATTCCTGGAATGCATACTGTTGGACCTGGCCCTTTCTGCAGGAGCACCCCAGATTTTTGCCTTCCTGAGGTGAACTCATTTTGTCTTCTTTTAGAAATCTGTGAACTTTTCCCCTGCTAACCAGTGGTAACATGCTTGTGCTCTCTCCCTAAAACTTGGTAAAGTTGGCCTACACCTGATTAGTACATTTAATTTACTTGTGAGTCCCTAGTATATGGTACTAAATGTATCTAGGGCCTGTAAATTAAATGCTATTTGAGGGCATCAGTACTCATTGTGCCACTCACTAAAGTAGCCCCGTAAAACATGCCTCCACCCCCCTATGGGGTAGACAACGGTGGTAGTGATGGGCATCCATCCCCCTATGGGGTGGACAACGCTGGGAGTGATGGGCATCCATCCCCCTATGGGGTGGACAATGGTGGGAGTGTTGGGCATCCACCCCCTTATGGGGTGGACAACGGTGGGAGTGTTAGGCATCCACCCCCTATGGGGTGGACAACGCTGGTAGTGTTAGGCATCCACCCCCTATGGGTTGGACAACAGTGGGAGTGTCAGGACTGTCACTGTAGCCTGTAGTGCAGTTTTAAACTGACATTTCTACCTGGCAATATAAGCCTTTTGCCAGGCCTACACCTTCCTTTTTTTAATACATATAAATCACCCTAAGGTAGGTCCTAAGAGCTCCTAGGACTGGGTGCATGTTATTTAAAATGCAGGACACGTGGTTTTAAGTTTTACATGTCCTGACAGTGAAAAACTGAAAAAAGTTGTTTTTCACTGTCGTAAGACCTATCTCCCATTGACTAACATTGTGTTGCCTTATTGCATGTAATAAATGCTAACTTTACATTGGGAGCAGATAGAAAAATACTTCTTGGACTATTTTGAATTGTAATTGAAAATCCTCTTCCGGATTAAATCCGGATTTTACATTATAATTCTAAAAATGCCACTTTTAGAAAGTTGGCATTTTTGTGCCTAAACCAACTATACCTTTCTGCCTGTAGTCAGAGTCAAATGTCTGTGGCTGTCTCTCCAGTGATGGGTTATTGATTCCTTCCAGACATGGGGACAAAGGGGGCTAGGTGTGGACAGGATGGGCGAATCCTGCCAGGATGGAGCTGTACCAAGCAGGGCCGGACTGGCTACCGGGCGTTTTGGTGTGCTGCCAAGCTGGGGGCTGATTTCACTGTGGTGGGGGCTGATTTCGTAGTTGGGGACCTGCATGTGCTTCTAAATAAACAATGCAAAACAAATGGTTTTAAAGCATACTTTAAAACCATTTGATTTTCCATTGTTTACTTAGAAATGCCACGTAGCCAGTCCGGCCCTGGTACCAAGCCCCACTAGCTCTTCAAATAGTTTTGTCTCCTGCCCATACAAAGGAACCTGACAGCAGGCCTGCCCTTGCCTTTTGTCAACCCAGTCAGTTTGGAGCCAAGCTCAGGAAGAAGGAGGATGGTTCAAAGGGGTATCCCTCACCCAGAGCTGGCACCGGGGATAAAAGGTGGCACTCTCAGACCTCACATTAGATCTCGTCTGGGCCTGTGGAAGCTTCAGAAGAACACTGCCCACTGCCCTGCTGTTAGAAGGACTGTCCTGCTGCTCTGCTGCCCGAGGAAGGAAGACTGGGCCTTCTCCCTTGAACCCAGGACCACAAGAGTGACTCCAAGACCTAGGTGACTGCCCTCCTTTGGGAGCTACTGGGACACAACAAGCTCCAGAGACCTGCCCTTCACCTGCCAGCTGACCAGCAACAACTGGACCTACCTAGACCTGTCTGAGCCCTGCTGCTGGCCTTTGCTGGAGTGAGTCCTGATCGCCAAGAGGTGCCCTCCATGTCCTGGACCCTTGGCTAGAGTTAAAGGGCACTCCTCCCGGCGCAACTGAAGGTTTCATTGGAACCGAAGCAGTGCAGCGCTACCTGACAAAGGGCCTCGCATGGCAGCACCTCACACTGATCAGCAGCTTCATCAGAACTGACTCAGTGCAACACAACCCAATGCAGAACCTTACATCGCAGTACCTTGCAGCTCCTGGCTAGTGGCTTCACTAGAACCTATACAGCTCAGTGCAGACTAATGCAGGACCTCACATCGGAACACCAAGGACACACAGTTACAAATCCCAGCATGCGAACTTGGTCCTATACCCGGCCCGGGCTCCATTGCGGTCTGCCTGAACTTGTGACTTAGGTCAAGTCTTGCGCAACCACATAACCTCGGTTGGCCTTTTGTCTTTTTGGTGCTATTTTTCACAACAAATTTAAACATTGAAAACTCCAGTTCTACTGATTGAATTTAATTTGTTTTGGTGTCATTTTATTTTATAATGTACTCTATTGTTCTATATTGGTTTAAGATTTTTCTTTTGCTGTGTTTTCACTTTATTACTGTTTCAATCAAACAATCAGTGGCATTGTTAGCGCGCTACTCACCCGATAGGGTCTCAAGGTGCTGGGGGGGGGATGGATCAGCAGCTCAGTTCAGCTGAAGAGCCAGGTTTTGAGAGCCTCCCTGAAGGTGTTCAGGGAGGGGGCACGTCTGATGTTGATCGGGAGTTCGTTCCAGGTCTTGGCTGCGTTGTAGGAGAAAGCTCTACCCCTGTTTTGAATCTGCGGATGCGTGGGGTTTCGGCGAGGTAGAGGTTGGCGGATCGGAGGTTCCTTTTAGGTACGTGGAAGGTGATTCTGTCGTTGAGGTATTGGGGTCCGATGTTGTGTAGGCATTTGTAGGCGTGGGTGAGTACTTTGAAGGTGACTCTCTTCTCAACGGGGAGCCAGTGGAGATTCCATAGGTTTTGGCTGATGTGTTCGTGTTTAGGGATACCGAGGACGAGTCTGGCGGCGGTGTTCTGTATTATCTGGAGCTTGCGGAGTAGAGACTTGTTTATGCCAGTGTAGAGGGCATTTCCGTAGTCCAGTCTGCTGGTGATGAGTGCGTGGGTGACTGTCTTCCTTGACTCGGGGGGGATCCATTTGAAAGTCTTACGGAGGATGCGGAGGGTGTTGAAGCAGCTGGAGGCGACGGCGTTGACCTGTCGGTACATGGAGAGGGAGGAGTCGAGTATGATGCCGAGGTTTCTGGCGTGGTCTGTGGGAGTTGGGGGCTGCCGAGGGCGGTGAGCCACCAGGTGCTGTTCCATGCCAATGGGGTGGTTCCGAGGACGAGGACTTCTGTCTTCTCCGAGTTGAGCTTCAGGAAGCTGTTGCTCATCCAGGTTGCGATGTCCTGCATTCCTTTCTGGAAGTTGAGTCTGGTGGTGGTGGAGTCCTTGGTGAGGGAGAGGATGAGCTGGGTGTCTTCGACGTAGGATACTATGCTGAGGCCGTGCTGTCGGACGATGGTGGTGAGGGGGGCCATGTAGATGTTGAAGAGGGCTGGGCTGAGCGATGATCCCTGAGGCACTCCGCAGTTGTTTTCCATGGGTCCGGAGAGGAAGGGTGGGAGTCTGATCCTTTGGGTTCTGCCGGTGAGGAACGATCGGATCCAGTCTTAGGCGGCTCCTTGAATGCCGGCGTTGTGCAGTCTGGCGGCGAGTGTGCGGTGGGAAACTGTGTCGAATGCTGCTGATAGGTCGAGTAGAATCAGGGCTGCTGTATGGCCTAGGTCGAGGAGCATGCGGATGTCATCTGTGGCGGCGAGTAGGGCAGTGTCGGTGCTGTGGTTGCTGCAGAATCCGGATTGGGATGGGTCGAGGATGGCGTTCTCCTCAATGAACCTTGTCAGTTCTATGTTGATGGTCTTCTCTGCGACTTTCGCCGCAAAGGGGAGGAGCGAGATGGGCCGGTAGTTCTTGAGGTCCGTTGGGTCTGCTGAGGGCTTCTTGAGAAGGGGCCTGACTTCTGCGCGTTTCCAGTTGTCGGGAAAGGTGCCGGTCTCGAAGGTGGTGTTGATGGTGCATCGTAGTTCTGGTGCTATGGCGGTGGCGGCTCTGTGGTAGATGTGTGGTGAGACGGGGTCTGTGGGGGACCCTGAGTGGATGCCTTTCATGGTCGAGGCGGTGTCTTCGGTAGTGATCGGCGACCAGGAGGAGATGGTGGGCTGGCTGGTGTTGCCGGATGACGGGGTGGTTGTGGAGTCGGGTGTATGGTCGTTGAAGTTGTCGTATAGGTTTTTGATCTTCAGGTGGAAGTAGGATCCGAGCTTGTCGCAGAGGTCCTGGGATGGGGTGATGTCTGTGGCTTCGCCGGGGGGCTTGGCGAATTCCTGGATGACGCTGAAAAGTTCCTTGGAGTTGGCGAGGATTTTGTTGTGGATGAATGTCCTTTTGGTGGTTCTGATGTGTTGGTGGTATTCCGTCATGGTGTTCTTGTAGGTGGTGTAGTTTTCCAGTGTCTTGTTGTTTCTCCAGTTCTTCTCCAGGTGCCTGCATGTGCGTCTGGTTTCTTGGAGGTCGGTGGTGAACCAGGCGGCTTTCCTGGGACATTGTCTGTCGGAGTTGCGTAGCGGGGCAAGCTTGTCTGCGCAGTTGGAGATCCATGTGTGGAAATCCCAGGCTGCGAGGTTGGCGTTGGTTGTGGCTGTGGGGGAGTTGTGGTTGAGGGTGGAGTTGAGCTGCTCCTCGGTGACTCTGCTCCAGTTCCTTTGCGGGGGCGCGGGGCTGGTGTGGGTGGCTTCGGTTTGTCGACGAGGAAGTGTACGCAGTGGTGGTCGGTCCACGGGGGTTGCGTGGTGTGACTTAAGTGGACGCTGTTTCCTCCTGCGAAGATGGGTCGAGGGTGTGTCCTGCCTTGTGGGTCGGTGTAGTGACGAGTTGTTTTAGTCCGATGTTGGCAAGGTTGTCCCGGAGGGTGGTGAAGTTGGGATCGCTGGGGTTTTCGAGGTGGAAGTTTAGGTCACCGATGAGTATGTAGTCTACGGAGGTGATGGCGTGGGGTGCGATGAGATCGGTGATGGTGTCGGTGAAGAGGGCCCGGGGGCCGGGGGGTCTGTAGGTGAGGGTGCCGCGGAGTGTGGAGTTGGGGCCGGTCTGGACCTGGAAGTGCAGGTGTTCAGCGGTGGGGAAGGTGTCGCTGAAGGTGGAGACGCGGAGGGAGTTTTTGTGCGCAATGGCGAGGCCTCCTCCCGGGTGGTTGGGGCGGTCCTACTTCTGTATCTTGTATCCGTTTGGAATGGTGATGGCGATGTCCGGGGAGGAGGAGGCGTTGGTCCAAGTCTCTGTAAAGAAGGCAACGTCGGGTGACAGGGTTTCCAGGAGGTTCCAGATCTCCACGGCGTGTCTGTGTATGGAGCGCACGTTGAGGAGGATGCATCTTAGGGCGTCGGTGGTGTTGGAGGTCGGGGCGGTGGGGAAGGTCTTGCGGCAGTGGCGGCATGAGAACTGGCCGTGGGTCTTGTTTGGCGTGGACTGCTGGCAGTTGTTGTTTCTTCCGGGGTTGAGTGCGCGGAGGGTGGCTGAGTCGTAGCTGTGAGTGTTGGGCGAACCAGGGTCCCTGGCGTTGGTCGCGGCTGGGTCGCCGACGGGCGCAGACAGGCTTGCCTTTGGCGTGCCACCGGCATGCCCGCTGCACGTGTCCGCTGCGTGACTGCGCAGCGGCTGCCATTAAGTAGGGAGGGGGGGAGGCAAGTGCAGCTGGGAGGCGGGAGCGGGAACCAGCAGGGGGCGGGGCCGCAGGGGCAACAGCGGCGGGATGGGAGCGGGCAAAGACGAGTACGACGGGCACAAAACAGGGCACAATTACAGCAATGGAAAACAAAAACAGGGCACAATAAAAACAATAACAATATAAGTAACAACAATTTACAATTACAATAGCAGGGCAAGAAAAACCAGCAGAAGCGGCAGTAGAACAGAGCGGGCGCGATACCAGACCTTTGCAACAGAGGCCTCGAACCCCTCCCAAGGAGGAGGTGGAGCGGGGTCAGCGGAGGTGGCACAGGACAGCGGAGCTGCTGGGGAGAGAGCAGGTCTCAGACCAGGAGGTTAGAGGTCTTGCTCGCGCTCCCCCGCAGCGGCCACCATTAAGTAGGAAGGGGGAGGGACGTGCAGCTGGGAGGTGGGAGTGGGAACCGGCAGGGGGGCGGGCCGCAGGGGCAGCAGCAGCAGGATGGGAGCGGGCAAAGACGAGTACGACGGGCACAAAACAGGGCACAATTACAGCAATGGAAAACAAAAATAGGGCACAGTGAAAACAATAACAATATCAGTAACAACAATTTACAATTACAGTATCAGGGCAAGAAAAACCAGCAGAAGCGGCAGTAGAACAGAGCAGGCGTGATACCAGACCTTGGCAACAGAGGCCTCAAACCCCTCTCAAGGAGTAGGTGGAGCGGGGTCAGCGGAGGTGGCACAGGACAGCGGAGCTGCTCCATAAATACATTTACATTTACATTTATAAATACAAAAATAAATTTTCACATTGCCTCAAAGTTAGCATTGACTAACCTACCAGAGAGTTAAGCGGTTAATTTAGTGACTTTTGTGGTTCACCCTGACAGGGGTTGTGGTTGTTGCTTGAGAAGGGCTCACACCCCCATCAACCAACAACCCAATTACTTACACAGACATAAACCAGCAGTAAATCAAAACACAATCTTTGTGAATTGGGTCCAAAGTATTATTTCCCTAGTTCCTTCATCAGTTTTGAATATGTTGTCTGTCTTCTATAAATGTAAGAAGGGAATTGTTTTTGCTAGTTTTACAAACTGTCCCCCATGGCAAAAGTATTATGAATGGTGACTTGCTACACTTAGCATCTTTTGTGAATTTGACAACACTTTGTGGGGCGAGCAATGCGGTGATGTGTGAATTTAAGGATTATATGCGTTCACCTGCTTTTTAGGAAGCTCTCACTGAATTTCTATGGCAAATCCATCTGCAACAGTGAGTAATGACTCACTCTAGGGACCCTCATTGAAAAAAATAACAGAACGTACATTTCATGTCACTAGCCCTTGCATCAGGACAAAGCTCCCTTAGGGTCTTTTATTCACAGTGTGGTTCTTCCAATATCATTGGAGTAAAACGTTTCCTAGCAATAGACAGACAGATTCATAGAATAATTCTGCCTAAAGCTACTGGACCTGCTTTATGCTTTAAGAGCAATTCTTTTTTATTTATCTTCAAACGCAGGCTCTGAGTTATGTGGAGTTACAGAGCTATTAGCGCACCAGTTGTGACATCAGGCATACCCTGAAGGGTAAGTTTCCATTATGGTGATTTTCCTTTTAAAAATAATGGCCTCGGTGAAAAACACGAGCTTATGTGGTTGGTCAGGAATGCTGCAAGGCATTTTTATTGTTTCCCTTGCAGTACTTCTTTTTATTTTTTTCTGCTATCAACAGTAAGAGGAAATCTATTAGGTCGTGTGCTTTTAAAAATAGAACAGTAATGCGAGTAAGGAGCTCAGAAATATTGAGTGAAATGACACACTCATTTATCGTACTCAGATTATACATTTGGAGTTGGTAGTGGCAAACAAAAGAAATATAGAAAAGGAAATAAAGGGGAATTTGCACTTTCAATCAAATGAAAACACAACGAAGGTGGCAACGGCCGCGGCTTTTGATACATCCCTCTTTAGCCCTTAGGCCCCATTCTCTTACAGGCATTCTGCATCCACTGACCCCACCCATTCCATTCCATGACATTTGGACCACGCTTTTTCCAGTGCATGCTGCAACCAAGGGTCAAGCCACTGCCAGGTCAAGCTCCAACTCGAGCCCCCATCCCTTCCGGAATATGCCCTGTAACCTAGATAATGTAGTTGAGGGGCGTCCGTACATCTCCTGTGAGGCTGCCATTCTCGGTGAGTCTACAAACGTCCCAGGAGTGTGACCTACATTTCTTTCTTCCGAGACCAACAGGGACCTGCCCCACTAAAGCTCTGGGTAAGATACAGGCCGAGACTGCTCAGAGACACTAGAGACAGGACAAAAGGCAAGTTCTGTGGATTTTGACTTCCAACAGAGGCAGTTCAACTTTTAAAATTTCATCCACCATTCATCCACCTTCAACTTAGCTAAGGATGTGAAATGGTAACTGTGCTTGTGTTTTTTACTCATGGTCCCAGACATACTGTGTTTCACTGTGCATGACAAATTGGAGCACCCATTGCATGAAGGATAGAAAATAGCGCACCTTAAGATTAAGCACGCATCGTCCACTGACGACATCATGGACAGCGCTTGCTGTAAATCCGGCGGATCCTGGTGATGCTCAGTGTCGCTCTTGCGCACAGGCGAGCTGGCAGTGGTTCGTCTGGGATGTATATTAAACGTACACACTCCAGTACCAATTCCTAGACCCTGACAATCTGCACAGGGGTGAAGCGTGAAGGATGTGCGCTTTTGTGTAAAGCAAAGTTTATGCATAGGTATGTCCTGTGGACTAGTGCTTGAACCCTAGCTTGCGCCTGCTTTCACCGGGCATCAGGATTTGGGACAAAGGCAGAACAAGCTACTTTAGTAGATCTCTCGTTGCGCAAAACCTATGTTTTTTGCGCTAGCCTGCCACAGACATGCCGCCATTGCACACCTTAACAGGGAACTGGCGCAAATAGGTTTGGAATCACCAGGATCAATTTGGTGCAATGAAGTTTCTGCACACAAAAGTTGATAGTCGTTGCTGTTTGTGCCACTTTGCACAGCTTTGCATTGCATGAGCAGTGAGCACTGGAACAAACCTATAGTAAATATAGGCTGTAGCGGCTCTGTCCTTGTGAGGATGTGTATTCAACATGAGTTCTAGCGAAAGTGTCCCTTCGCTTCAAAACGGCACACAGCAGATACTTTCAGGGAGGCACGGATGTGTCTAGTCACTAGTGCTGCAGTTCTGTGTGCCTTGAGAGGCGTGCAGTGTCTCATGTCTTCTGCTGCATAGAACACTAGTCCAGAGACCTTTGGGAGAGCTGTGACCGTATCTGTGGTAACTGGACGCAACCTAGACCAATTTCAATAACTTGTGTTTCAAGGGACATATTATGAACGAATATGTGTGTTCTTGCAGGGCACAGCAGGGCACTTGTTTTATACCAATAAACTTTTAAAGGCGCACATATTTCACTCGGAATTTCTCCGAGTTAATGTATGCTCTGCAGGAAGCCGATTCGGAAACCCCTGCTCACTGTTTCTGAGGTGTGCTGCCTGCAGTGCATGTGCCAACCCCAAGTTTACTGTATAGAGCTGGGAGCAATCCCATAAAAAAGGTGCGCAGCGATACCCTGCACGAACACACACCTTCATGAATGGTCCCTGATGCAATCTGCTTCAGCAAGCCTGGAGCCAAAAACAGACATTACCTGACTTTAACTACACTATTAGTAAATCTGCCCCTAAATTTGATTTGTATGTGTGATTCAGAATGCAGCTGACATTCACCAATTACATAATAAAGCAACTTAATATCCAAGTGACCTAATCTTTAATGCAGCACAAATCAGCAATGCAACTTGCAGTGTTTTGTTAAACTTTATTAAATTTGTGACAATGTTGTAATTCTGTCCTTGATGTTCATAAGTATGTACACACAATACATTTTTCATCATTGTAGTACATTTAATTTTAACATTTTGAATTTGCCAAATTATAAATTTGTAAAGAAATATCTATTCATTAATAAAGATTCACCCAAATAAATAAATGTAAATATATCTTTATTACTACATACTATCATAATTTAAGTAAACTACTTTAATGCTACTATCTATTTTGAATTACGTACAAACTTTATATCGAATTACTAATAAACAACAACTACCTTTGCTAACACTCTACATATACACATGTAAACTATGAAAAACTAAAACTGCACTGCAAAGTCCAATCTAACCTGTGATCAAGGCCTTCCTAGGCCGAAACGCGTCATGGCGGTGGTGTGAGGGCTCAATAAATCCTTTTGCACTTAGGAAATTGTGCTCACATTCGTTTGTGCCCAGGAACCATTGACATCAGTTAAACCAAGTTTGCAGCAATATATATGATAGAGCGAAATGTTCTTGTGAATTGTAGGGGTGCATCATAATCACTGGTAGTCCGCACCCGCATGTACTCAGACATATATTCGTATATATTCAGTTGTATATCCATGCATGTTTAGTAAGAGTGAATAGTTCACTAATATTAAGTGAACTACGCAGTATAATTGTGTTATGATAATTATGCAATGTAATGTTTCATAAAGAAGTTAGTTCGTGTGTAATTCAATTGCAGTAGTTTAAACGTGCATTATATTAAAGTTGCACATGTAATTCATTTTTCGCATATGAATTGTAATGAAAATGCTTATAGGGAACAGTAAGGTGTGTGTTTAAAAGTTATATGTAAAGGCCTGACTACATATATGCTTAGGGAAGGCCTGGTTTATTCTTATGTTAGCTTATTTTGTAGGCAGAGAAAAGTTTTTCTTGGTAAGGCTCTCTGGGCACAAAAGGTAGATTTAATTAGCACAGTAGAAGGTTTCTGTTGAACGTATCTTTTGTTGCAGGTGCAAGGACACATGTCTCGTTAGTAAAGACTAACTCTTTGTTTTCAAAAGTTAGACAGATGGGAGGCATGGTACGGGGAGTGCAATGGAATTTAGGGATGATACTTTCAGTGGAGAAGGTGCCTGGGACTCAAGGTCATCACAACCGTCCAGGATGAAGTAACCGTTTCGATGGAAAAGTACAAGAAAGAAGACCTGGCCAAGGAGGCGTGACAAAGGCGTGTACAATTGTATTAGGGTTTTGTATTCGGGATAGTGCCCTGAGGGAGGAGGCCAGAGAAGAGGTAGGGGAGACCAGAGAGAAGGACAAAGAGTGTCCTGAGGAAGGAGCTGAGCTTAGGTATTATGTGATTGCACTTCTGAGGAAGTCTTCACAGCTGATACCTTTTATTCACTCTTGCTTTGGAAAATCGTTATGTAGGGATGTCACTAAGTGTTAGTGTAGGGACAGCAATTGATTTAAAGCTTGCTTAGATAAATGAAGAGCAACGTAGAAATTGGAGCAATCATAGCTTGGTTGATCCTTCTAGAATTATCAATTCTCTTTATTCTGAGTCGGATGAGACTCCTGCGTAGGTTATTATTTGTATTAGTGCCCATCTATTTCTTTAACCTCGTGTTGAGGTGCTTGCATGTTCAGTTATTTTTGGCGATAATAAATTCTTAAACTTGAATTCGGAGTCAGTGGTCCTTTCAGACAAAATGAATGCTGTTATATAACCAGATGAGATTCTCTCCTTTACACTATTCAACAGGTAAAAAGATCTTGGCGACCAGAAGGTTCTTATAGATAATTAGATAAGAATCGGCGTTATCAGTTGGTAGCAGAGTAGGATGGTTACCTTTGATGGTAAGGGGAGATCTAGAGCAAGATAGGAGATTAAGTTGCCCCATAGAGCCCGAGTGACGCAGATCCAGTGGACCGTAGGAGAAAGATGTCGGAGGTCGTTGAAAACTGACGGAGAGTGACGGTGCGGCGGAAGTAGCAGTTCGTGGTAGAGTGAGTATGAAAAGAGTGGTGTTTGGTAGATTGCGGTGTTTTATTGTTGTGTGATGTCTTGCGGAGTTGGAACGAGAGTTGTGTGATTGAGAACCGGACCGTGAGGCGCGCGGGACCGGATGATTTATTGTGGTGTAGAACACACCCAGAGTTGAGAGCGTTGACCAGAGGTTGTGGGGGTCACGATACGTCATTGACAGACCCACTGAAGATAGGGAACACATGTGTGAGTGTGTGAATAACCGACGCAGGTCGTAGGTTAATGTGTGCAGAACATCGAGTGATTGAATCCTATCGAGTGTGTTAGAGGCGATTGTCCGGTCGTTTCGCGGACAGACGGTTGCCAGATTGAGGTCAACAAGCTCAAGAGGCTGATCGGTCATTGGTAAGACTGACAGTCAGAGAGGTAATTGTTCGGTAGGACGGACATTACTTCAGAGTGTGATCGGGACAGGTGCGGGAGAGAACGAGTGAATTAGAAAGGAGGAGAACTGCTGCGAGCGGAGGAAAAGTGACATCAGACAAGTGCCGCGCTGCGATAGGCCGGTTGGTGTGAGCCGCGCTGGCATTGGTGGATTGAAATCAGGAAGCAAAAGCTGACATTTTGAGTACAAATAAAAGTTGATTCATCATGAAATGTT
Organism: Calotriton arnoldi; assembly: GCA_963921515.1. Lineage (NCBI taxonomy): Eukaryota > Metazoa > Chordata > Amphibia > Caudata > Salamandridae > Calotriton > Calotriton arnoldi. The sequence goes on from CAWUFW010000867.1 coordinate 202,096, forward strand.
TTAAAGTTTTACGGGAACTTTGTAGAGGTGATAGACATGTGGTTACTCGGGAAGGAGAGGAAGCTCCTCCCGAGGATACGCCAGCACATTATATGGCAAAGAATGTAGGATTGCATACTATAATTTGGCTTGAGAATTGGCATAAAATGACAGAAGGAGAAGGAGAATTGACTTTCCCACGCTATGGTACTTTCAGGTTAGAGGTGTTGTACCAGCTAAAAAGTATAATGGCTTCTTTACGACCACTACCTAGACCAACACAGTTTGAGGCGCTACATGCGTGGATTAGAGCAGCGTACGATAGGAGGAAAGACAAGAGCCAGGAAAGGGTGAAGAAATCGGTCAGGGCATTTCAAGATGCAAGGTGGGATGCACTGGAGAAAAGGTGGAGAGTGGAAACGATTGAGGGAGATAAGTTATACCCACTGCTAATACAAAATGGAAAGATTACAAGAATCGATGAGGACGACAGTGATACAGACGATAGCCTGTTAGATAGATTGTTGGCAGAGAGGCCACCACCATTTAATCCAGACTCAGAAGAGGGAAAACCGACTCCAGCAGTAACAATTGATGAGAGCCAGAATCAGACTAGCATGAGAGTAGTGGGAAGAATTTCCACAGGAACGGAAGGGGCGACGACGTCTATGATAACACAGCCTCCTGTTGGGAACACAAGGTTACCGGACTCCTTGACAGTACCGGTTACCATTGGCCCTATAGTACCGGTATATGACCCAGACCGAGTGAGAGAAGGGAACTCCGTACAGATGGGAAGGGAAGAAATAACCAGTGAGAGTGGGAATGGGTTCGGAGTACGAGTGGTTCATTTCCCAAGACCATTAGAGACAAGTACGCCGTTACCGGCTACTGCAGACTCTTCCTTTAGACAGGAGGATGAGAGACCAGTCAGACCGAGGTCTTTGCACGAATCCAAGTCAGCTTTGAGGATGTGGACACCAACAGTAACAAACCAAAGTGATAGGATGCCAGGAGATAGGGCACAAAATATCTCGGAAGACAGACCAAGTTCCAGGAATATGATGGAAGGGAATAGGTCACAAGGACAGAATAGTAATTGTGATGAGCGGGACGGTTCAACTTGTCGAGAAGTACTGAGGAGTGCAGTACAGGCAAGGTTGCTAGACATAGTAAGGTTGAAAGCAGAGGTAGACGAGATGATTAGCGGGGGTCTGCCTTTGGAAAGGATAGAAATTTATAGATCAGATGAGTTGCTGTTCGTAGCAAAAGATGTGACTCGAAAAGCTAGAATAGCACATGAAAAATTAACGGCGTTGGCCAAAAGATATGAGGTAGACCTGAACAAAACTAAAACGTTGCAAGGACCGCATAGATTACAATACAGTGACCAGGAGCTGGAGGAGAAAAGAATCACAGGATTAAGGACACACACCAGAGATCTGATTGTAGGAATGAGAATATGGATTTTGTTGGACAAATGGGAAGAAAGGTGGTCCAAGAAGAAACTAGCAAAGAAAGCTGAGGGGGAAACGCCGCCTCCAGGAGGGGGGGCGACGGGTGTCGGAAATTTTCCTTTACGGGAAGTACAGAATGGAGGGTATGTGCATGTGCCGTGGAATAGAGGTGATTTGGCTGCATTTACAAATGATTTTCCTCGGCTGAGGGAGAAACCAGTAGAGTGGTACAAGCAGGTTGAGCGGTTTGTAAAAATTTCAAAAGTATTGTGGATTGATTTGAACACCTTGTTTGACATAGTGGTACCGGGAGATTTGTGGACAGCTTGTAAAGTCGCTGTCGAGTGGCCGACTTCGGAACCTGAAAGGGAGGCGGTTACAAATGGTCCATCACCCCTAGTAATGAAAAAGTATGAGCAGGTGATTACATGGCTAAAACTGAAGATTTCACCTCAAGATATAGATTGGGTTAAGATAGATCGGACTGTACAGGAACCCAAAGAAACGGTGCATGAATATTACGAAAGACTTCTGCAAGCTTTTAAACAGTATAGTGGATTAGATACGTTAGACCCCAAGGATATGGGACAGTTTGTCTCAAAGTTTGTACTGGGTCTGAGAACAGAAGTCAGTCTCATGATACAGCACCATCTGATCTGCTGGCAGAACAAGCCGGTAGATGAAATTTTGAGGTATGCAAGGTACTGTAGTGATGAGGTGGAATCGAAACATCGGAAGCTAAAAGACAAATTGATGCTCGTCCAGATGCAGACAGCACAGGGTCAGTCTAGTGGAGGGACCTTAGGAAGAAAACAAGGAAATTTCCAGGGGAACCAGAATGGGCAAGGACAGGGAAAGGGAAAACCAATAGACCCCAAGACGGGAGTGGACGTGGCCACACTGAAGAAGACCACTGCGTGTCATCTTTGTCGCCAGGTCGGACATTGGAAACGCGAGTGTCCTTTGAACCCAGTTAATCAGTTGCAGGAAGAGGGGGCTCAGGCACCCGCGCAAGAGGTAGTTAACACAGTGACGAGGCCTAGGACGATGAAAGGGGGGATATACAGCTCTCACGCCCAGGTTCCCCAGGCTCCAAGGATTACACAAGGAATACGAACGTACCAACAGATGCCCCTGTTCGAAGACTATGACGAGAGTAGCTCAGACCCTTTATCCTGACGGTGCCTGAGGGGGAGGAAGACTGCACGCTTGGAGCGGTCTTGGAGGTAGACCAGAGAGGACCTTTGTGGAGGCAGATATTGAGGGTCATCCTGCCACACTTTTGGTTGATACTGGTGCTACCCGGTCTACTGTAAGATCAGCAGTGGTCCCTAACCTACCCCTCTCGGGACAATCAATCCAGGTTGTTGGAGTAGCGAACAAAAGAATAAGCAGCCCATTGACAGAACCGATCTTAGTAAAGATAGGTTCCTTCCAAACTAGACATCAGTTTGTAGTGTGTGATACGAGTCCAGTTTGCCTTTTGGGAAGAGATCTGTTGTGCAAGTTGAACTGCACGATTTATTGTACGCCTCAGGGAGTGGAGGTCCAGACGAGGGATGACGATGCTGACTTTAAGGTTACAAATCAGCATCTATGTATAGATCTGTACCCAATGGTGACTGTGGAAGAACTTCCACCTGATTTGAGAGACGCAGAGTCATCTGTGGTGTGGGATTTCGCAGGCGATGAAATAGGTCTAATCAGAGGGGTTGAACCAGTGCAGATTGAGGTGAAGCAAAATGTTGATTTCCCCAGGACACCTCAATACAACTTGTCGCCTGAAACGATTGCAGGGATAAAACCTGTGATCGAGACTTTCATTGAGAAAGGCATTCTAAAAGAGATCAGAGGTAGCCCCTGTAATTCACCTATTATGGGACTACAGAAACCGAGCGGGAAATACAGGATCGTGCAAGACCTGCGAAAGGTCAACACGATAGTTGTCCCTTGTTGTCCAGTGGTACCGAATCCTTCAGTAATACTGTTCCAGATCCCATGCGAAGCCGAGTGGTTTACGGTCATCGACTTGTGTCAAGCTTTCTTTCGATACCGCTCCATGAGGAAAGCCAATTTCTTTTTGCATTCAGGCTGGAAAATCGCGTGTTAACATGGTGTCGTATCCGTCAAGGGTATACAGAAAGTCCATCGATCTTTAACCAGATCCTGAAAAAGAATCTTGAGAGCCTTGTGTTGCCACAGAACTCAGTTCTCGTGCAATACATAGACGATTTGCTAATTGCTTCAGAAACAGAAGATGCTTGCAGAATTGACACTGTAGCCCTGTTGAACCACTTAGCTGAGAATGGACATAAGGTGTCCCCGAACAAACTGCAGTACTGTTTGAATGAGGTACAGTACTTGGGACACAGATTAGAAAAAGGCAAGAGGAAGGTGTCACCAGACCGAATTGAGGCAATAATGAGTATGGCAGTACCCACCACACAGAGAGAAGTTAGGATGTTCCTGGGAATGGTCGGCTACTGTCGACAGTGGATTCCTAGTTTCTCCTTGAGAGCAAAGCCTTTGCAGAGGCTTACGCACAAGGATGTGAGTGATCCGGTACCATGGGACGAGGAGTGCTTGATGTCATTCCTGAAACTGAGAGAGGAATTGTGCAGTGCTCCGGCACTGGGAATGCCTGATTACAACAAGGCCTTTTCATTGTTCTGTTATGAGAGGGAAGGATGTGCATTAGCAGTCTTAGCTCAGAACCATGGAGGTGTCCGTAGACCAGTTGCCTATTTCTCAGCTACTCTAGATCCAGTAGCTTCTGCGTTGCCCGGATGTCTAAGATCCGTTGCTGCAACAGGTGTCAGCATTGAAAGATGTGAAAGCATTGTAATGGGACATCCATTGACTGTACATGTGCCACACTCGGTTGAGTTATTAATGACCAGGACCAAGACTCAGCACCTAACGAACAATAGGTTAACGAGGTACGAGCAAGTCATACTTGCCGCAGAGAATGTGACTCTGAAAAGGTGCTCTGTCTTGAACCCTGCGACATTGATGCCTACACCGAACGCAGATTGTCTCGATGTGACCGAACTTTGCACCAAACCGAGACCTGACATTGTCGATGAACCGTTGGCTGACCCAGATGAAATTTTCTTTGTTGATGGTTCATGCTTAAGAGACAGTGTTGGGCAATTGAGAGCAGCGTTTGCTGTGTGTACCATTTCGGGAGTGGTTGAGGCTGCTTGCCTAGAAGGAGTACGCTCCGCGCAGGTAGCTGAGATCATTGCCTTGACCCGCGCCTGTTTGGCCGCTGACCAAATTCGAATCACGATTTACACTGACAGCCAATATGGGTTTGGTGTGGTGCACGACTTCGGGCAATTGTGGTCTCCGAGGGGATTTTTGACATCATCTGGCTCACCCATTCGGAATGGAGAATATGTAAGACAACTGTTGGATGCATTACAGCATCCGAAGGAAATTGCTGTTGTAAAGTGTTCAGCCCATGGGAAAGGGGAGGACTTTGTGTCATTGGGTAATAATTACGCGGACGAGGTCGCCCGTTTCTGTGCAGAACAAGGATGCATATTCACAGATAGATACGCAGGGGAGAGCCAAGAAAGAACCGAGCTCAGCATAATGTTGGCCATGGCAGACACTTGGGAAGAGCTTAAGCGATTGCAGGACGAAGTCTCAGACCAGGAGAGAGAGGGATGGATCAAATCTGGTTGTGAGAGAGGAGATGTGGATGTGTGGGTATCCAGCGATGGGAGAGCCGTATTACCAGAAGAGCTGTTGAGTCCGATGGCAAGGCTGATACATGGACAGGCACACCTTGGTAGAGATGCAATGATGAGGGTGTTTAGACAGACGTGGTACAACCCACGATTTCGGGCGATGGCTGAAACAGTGTGTCAAAGGTGTGTTACGTGTCAGCAGATGAACGCTGGAAAGAAAACTGTAGTTACATTGAGTCACATTGGGAGGTCAGGTGGGCCTTTCAACAGGATACAGCTAGACTTCGTGGAAATGCCTAAGTGTAATGGGTTGAGGTACATTTTAGTGCTGGTGTGTGTATTCTCACGGTGGGTGGAGGCTTACCCAACACGCAGGTGTGACACTCTCACAGTGGCTAAGTTATTGTTGAGGGAGCTCATCCCTAGGTTCGGGATCCCAACCTCTTTGGAATCTGATAGAGGAAGGCACTTCCACAGTGAAATCATGAAGTTACTTTGTGCTGCATTGAATATTGACCAGAGACTCCACTGTAGTTACAGACCAGAGGCTTCTGGGATGGTGGAACAAGTTAATGGAACTTTGAAGGCCCGGATGGCAAAAATGTGTTCTTCGACATCCCTGAAATGGCCCGACGCTTTGCCGCTTGTGTTAATGAGCATGCGAAGTGTCCCAGACAGGAAAACCGGGTTGTCCCCCCACGAAATACTAATGGGAAGGGCAATGAGGTTGCCGGCAGTACCAGCTACAGCTTTGATAAGCATCACTGATGACTTGATTCTCGATTATTGTAAAGGACTATCTGATGTGGTCCGTTCTGTATCCCAGCAGGTGCAAGCAGCAGTGGTCCCAGCCTCGAGTGATCTGTGCCACGACCTGTGCCCCGGAGATTGGGTGCTTGTCCGGAAGCAAGTGAGGAAGAGTTGCTTGGATGCCCGCTGGCGTGGCCCGTATCAGGTGATACTCATCACGAACACAGCAGTAAAGTGTGGAGGATTGCCGAACTGGGTGCATGCCTCCCATACCCGCAGAGTTTCAGCACCTTGGAAGAAACAGCTCCTCTCGTGAATGTAAATCCAGCTGATGTGGCAGGGCCACATGAGAGGACAAGTCAAGCTGTAAGGGTTGCTGACACAGCTGGTGGTGCACTAGAGCAAGCTGAAGGGGTTTCCACGGTTCGAACCCTGACTCAGACACCGAAGACAGAAACGGTGCAGTGGGCGGAGAAGAGTCAGATTCAGCAGAAAGAGGAAGTAGTGCACTGGGTATAGCAGGGGAAGGCAGACGAACGAACAGAAGTGAAGAAAGTTGGCCTGAAAGACAGAGGCGACGGAACCTGAAGTTAGCACCTGAAAGAGACCTTGCCCCAGTGTCTGAAGCGTCCGAAACAGAGGCAAGTGACGAAGACCAGGCTCAAGACAGTCGGCGAAGGTCGAAAAGAACCAGAGTACCTTGTCGCAGATACTCTACCCCTGAGTGGACTTACACAGTGTTTGATGCAGGGGTGGTGAGCACGGGAAGGCTGAGGTCAGTGCTGGTGGTCCGTCGGAGCCCGAATGTGGTGGTGAAGGTGGTGCTGCAGTTGCCAGGGCTCGAAATAGAAGGAACACTGACCCTCACAGTTCCGAATCCCCCGCTTCTGAGTGAAGTTCGAAACTTGGTTCTGCATCGACTCGAATTTCCGTCTTTTGGGTTTGAGCCGTCTTCACATGAAATGGTAATCTTGCGTCTTGAACTTTTGTATCACGTTCTGGAACTGCTCAATGAGGATCTTATTGTGGATCAACTATAATCTGTAAATAAAAGTCTAAAAGAAGAAGATAACCTAGGTCCGAGTGGAAGAAGAATAAACTTAGGGACTTTCCACAGAAGAGGAACGAAAACTAGGGAAGTCTTTTTCTGGACTGTGTAAATAAGATTGTGATCGAAAAGGGAAAATCCGGAGATTTCATGGTTGCTCGAGCTGGTTAAGCAAGTCACGAGTAAAGGACACAGAGACTTTTTCAGGGTTCATTGCTATAACCAAGAACTTTTGAGAACTTTCGAAACCATGGAGCCGGGAGATCCCAATCGTAGATCTAAGTGGATTGTAGGCGTACTTATAAGTAGTGTGATAGTTTCTATAATCATAGTAATCATAGTCTCATATACTGGTTCGCATGAGCTAGAAGTGAAGGGGTGCCAGGGACACCTACACCTACTACACCTAGCCAAAAGGGGGTAAACATGGGAGCTGACAGAGCTTTGCTATTAGAAGAAAGTCGTAGGTTACATATAGATTTGTCTAGGAGTGATTTTAAGCTTAATGCATATGCTAAGCTGCTATATGAGTATGTTGATGTGATGGATGCGAAAGATTGTTATGTGTGTATGCAGTTGCCCGCTTCAGTGGACGAGGGTATTCGGTACCACCATCTTCCACTGACTTATGGAATTTCATGTAGTCTTTTGCTTAGTTTATTTTATGAGAGAGATCAGTTTGAGTATTTCTTTTCCAATTTCGACGCAGTGCTTCCTGAAGTCCCAGCTTACAAGCATTTGAATAAGTATGACTATTATAAGACCGAGGATAGACTCAGGAAGTTCTTCATACCGAGTTTGGAATTGGATACAGCATTCGCTCACAGACACAATCTGACCTGCTCGTTGTCAGATGTAGAGAAAAAGTTTGTAGATCAGGTAGAGGACAGGTATAGAAAGCTGACCCAGTCACGAGACATGGGGCATCACAGGCTTATTGGACAGATGAAGAAAAGTTGCATAAGACAAAGGGAAGCTATGGTCCTATAGCGTTAGACAAAGAGCAGAGGGGTAAGTTGTGTATAAGGCGTTATCAGACTTACTATGAAAAGGTTGCAGTGGGACAAAGCACTTGTGATCATGTTTTCACCATGGCAGATGTGGCAAAAGATTTTCTCCAGGGTCCTTTGCAAGTGATACCAACGGTGTATTTTGTGTGTGGGAAGAATGCTTATGTGAGGTTGCCTGCAAATTGGTATGGAACATGTTATTTGGCAATAATATTTCCAAAGATTTACCATACAGAAGATTTGGAACTTCTAGAAGGTGGGAAGCATTCAAGAGCGAGACGAGCTGCAAGTGCAGGAATTGTTGTGGGGGATATCTTTGGAGCTATGATACCCAGCCTGGGAGTAATCTTGAATGATGTAAAAATCCGGAGATTAGCGACTGTGGTGGATGAATTTTCAATGAATACAGCAAAGTCATTGGTGCTGGTGGAAGGAGAGATGTTGTCGATAAGGGCAATGGTTTTGCAGAATCGCCTTGCTTTGGATGTCTTGTTGGCAAAAGAGGGCGGAGTCTGTAAATTGTTGAAGGTTCAAGAGTGCTGCACTTATATACCAGACCGTAGCAAGGATCTGGAGAAATATATAAGTAACATCACTACCATCCACACAAAAATAGCGGATTTGACCGAAGAGGGGGCTTGGGAAAAGGTTGGCAAGGGTTTTGGTCAAGTGGGGAGTTGGGTTGCAAATCTGGGAAAGGGATTCCTTGGGTATGTTCTGAGACCCCTCCTTATCGTGGTGGTTTGTGTGGTCTGTCTGTGGATTTCGATCAAGGCCTATAAGTGGTATCGAGCAGGCCGAGTCAAGAGAGCTTTGAGGGAAAATGAGATGAGATTGGCAAGACTGCAGGACAGTCAGTATCAAAGGCTCAAGAGCATGGAGAAACTAAGATCAGGGAAAATGGCAACGAGTTCTGTTTAGGTCGGTTCTTTCTCCAAGGGAATTGAATGAAATATGATGACAGGAGTCATCAAAGGGGGGAACTGATAGAGCGAAATGTTCTTGTGAATTGTAGAGGTGCATCATAATCACTGGTAGTCCGCACCCGCATGTACTCAGACATATATTCGTATATATTCAGTTGTATATCCATGCATGTTTAGTAAGAGTGAATAGTTCACTAATATTAAGTGAACTACGCAGTATAATTGTGTTATGATAATTATGCAATGTAATGTTTCATAGAGAAGTTAGTTTGTGTGTAATTCAATTGCAGTAGTTTAAACGTGCACCATATTAAAGTTGCACATGTAATTCATTTTTCGCATATGAATTGTAATGAAAATGCTTATAGGGAACAGTAAGGTGTGTGTTTAAAAGTTATATGTAAAGGCCTGACTACATATATGCTTAGGGAAGGCCTGGTTTATTCTTATGTTAGCTTATTTTGTAGGCAGAGAAAAGTTTTTCTTGGTAAGGCTCTCTGGGCACAAACGGTAGATTTAATTAGCACAGTAGAAGGTTTCTGTTGAACGTATCTTTTGTTGCAGGTGCAAGGACACATGTCTCGTTAGTAAAGACTAACTCTTTGTTTTCAAAAGTTAGACAGATGGGAGGCATGGTACGGGGAGTGCAATGGAATTTAGGGATGATACTTTCAGCGGAGAAGGTGCCTGGGACTCAAGGTCATCACAACCGTCCAGGATGAAGTAACCGTTTCGATGGAAAAGTACAAGAAAGAAGACCTGGCCAAGGAGGCCTGACAAAGGCGTGTACAATTGTATTAGGGTTTTGTATTAGGGATAGTACCCTGAGGGAGGAGGCCAGAGAAGAGGTAGGGGAGACCAGAGAGAAGGACAAAGAGTGTCCTGAGGATGGAGCTGAGCTTAGGTATTATGTGATTGCACTTCTGAGGAAGTCTTCACAGCTGACACCTTTTATTCACTCTTGCTTTGGAAAATCGTTATGTAGGGATGTCACTAAGTGTTAGTGTAGGGACAGCAATTGATTTAAAGCTTGCTTAGATAAATGAAGAGCAACGTAGAAATTGGAGCAATCATAGCTTGGTTGATCCTTCTAGAACTATCAATTCTCTTTATTCTGAGTCGGATGAGACTCCTGCGTAGGTTATTATTTGTATTAGTGCCCATCTATTTCTTTAACCTCGTGTTGAGGTGCTTGCATGTTCAGTTATTTTTGGCGATAATAAATTCTTAAACTTGAATTCGGAGTCAGTGGTCCTTTCAGACAAAATGAATGCTGTTATATAACCAGATGAGATTCTCTCCTTTACACTATTCAACAGGTAAAAAGATCTTGGCGACCAGAAGGTTCTTATAGATAATTAGATAAGAATCGACGTTATCATATATATATATATATATATATATATATATGCTGCTATTCAAATATATTTAAAACGGGTAGAATTGCGTAATTTGCACATTGTATTATTGTTGGAACCCAAAGATAAAACAAAAGACGGTTCAAAAATTGGGTTGATATATGTACTGTAAAGTTTGAAAGAAATTAGACGGGCAGTCTGTTTTCACTATTTATTAAGCACTTGGCACTTTAAATTTGGTGTGGAAATGACGTAAGAATCATGTGATCAAGGCCCTGCGAGGCCGAAACGCGTCATGATGGCAGCACAGCACGGAAAATAAATTAAGTGCAGAGAAAAAGTGGAGTCCGTTTCGTTTTTGGGTTCAGCGTTGCAGGAACCAGTGACAAAAAGGAAAATTTACAATATATATATATACATATATATTATCTACTGGCGGTCGCCAGTAGATAGTTATAGTTAGGACCTATTTTCCATAGGAAATCCGCAACATTCTATTTGAAATAACTTTGGCGCCGGTTGACGAATCTTCGCGAAATTTTCAAACTTGTTGGGGCGCTCCGGTCTGCTCCTATCCTGAAAGTCTCGGGGTGATTCATCAAGCGGGGGCCGAGAAAAAAGGGGGGTCTCAAAACACGTTTTCTCCATGCAATTTTCCATAGGAACCTTTAGTCGCAGCTACAGCCCGAACTGCTGAACGGAATTACACCAAATTTGGCAAATAGGTAGCCCTTGGTTCAGTGTCGTGGCTTTTGCTTAAATGGTGTAAATCCGTTCAGTAGTTCCTGAGAAAATCAAAAGTAAAGTCACATATATATCTATGGCCGAGTAGGGTCCGCGTACCCTCCCAATCACGAGCTGCATGCTAATTGGCTGTCAAGTGGCTGTCAACACTCCAAATCAGGAAGTGTTGGCAGCCATTTTATGCCTCGGTAGAACCGAGGCACAGAAACTAGTGCGCAAACGCACAAAGGGGGCAGGTTAGAAACACCCTGACCCCTAGGTCTGCTCAGGGGGTCCCACAAGGACCCCCTGGGCAGAAAAGCATTTTCTTTTTAAATCGGCGGGATGCGCTTAGGGTGCGCGGATCCCGCCGAGAAAAAAAGAAACAAGTGCGCAAACGCACAAAGGGGCAGGGTAGAAACACCCTGACCCCCTAGGTCTGCTCAGGGGGTCCCACAAGGACCCCCTGGGCAGGAAAAAGCATTTTTTTTAAAAACATCGTCGGGATGCGCTTAGGGTGCGCGGATCCCGCCGAGGAAAAAAAAAAGAAACAAGTGCGCAAAGCGCACAAAGGGGGCAGGGTAGAAACACCCTGACCCCCTAGGTCTGTTCAGGGGGTCCCACAAGGACCGCCTGGGCAGAAAAAAGCATTTAAAAAAAAAAAAAAATCGGCGGGATGCGCTTAGGATCCCGACGTACAAAACAAAAATTGAAGCGCGGTCTCCGCGCTCGATGCTATTTTGCCCCCGGGTGGGCCAAGTCCCGGGGGCATGCGGGGGTGGGTTTATAGTTTATGGGGGGCATCTAAGGCCCCCAAACCCAGGGACCGCCACCCCCGGGGCTTTAAATAAAAATGGTGCGGGAGGGCTCTCCGCCCTCCCGCAGCCCCGGGGACCGCCACCCCCGGGGCTTCTTTTAAAATTTTTAATAACCTGTGTGGGGGCTCCAGCCCCCACATGCCCCGGGACCGCCACCTCCCAGGGCACTTAGAAAAGAAATTTGGGGTCCGTTTCGGACCCCCGAAGCCCCGGGGATCACCACCTCCCCGGGGCTGTGCGGCCCCCCTCCTGGAGCCTGTGGTGGCCCTGGTGTCTGCCACCCCCCAGGGCCGGCTCCTGCAGTGTCCCGGGGTGACTACCCCCGGGACACTGCTGTTTGCAATGGCAGGGCGGAGCCTCGCGGCTCCCGCCCTGTCATTGCAAACTTGCTTTGCTTCATTGAAGCGAGAGCAGGAAACCTGCTCTCGCTTCAATGAAGCAAAGCAGATTGCTTTCCATAGGGGAGCTGCATGTCAGCAGCTCCCCTTATGGAAAGCAATGCCGGCTCCCGCAGGATGCGGGGAGCCGGCGGGACTGTGCGGGGATTGGGGACCCCCCCACGGTCCCCAAACAGTGGCCAGGCCCCGGGGATGGGGTCCCCGGGGCCATTAGTGGCCCGGGAGGGGGGCCACGCAGCCCCACTCCCAAAAAAAAGGAATAAAAAAAAAAAGGCAAAGGCCGGCTCCGGGGATGGGGTCCCCGGGGCCTTAAATGGCCTGAGGAGGGGGCCACGCAGCCCCCTCCGAATATTGTATAAAAAAACAGTGGCCATGCCCCGGGGATGGGGTCCCCGGGGCCAATAGAGGCCCAGGGAAGGGGGCCACGCGGCACCCTTCCCGTTTTTTTTATTTTACAAAAAAAAAAGAACATGCTGAGGCCCCGGGGGATGGGGTCCCGGGGCCAAAAGTGGCTGAGGGAAAGGGGGCCACACAGCCCCCCTCCCATAAAAAAAAAAAAAGACAGAAAAAAAAAAGACCGGCATCATGCCGGAGGCCCCGCCCCTCCCTGCAGCAGTCTGCAAACGCACCCCCTGGCGCGTTTTGAGAAGGGGAAGTAATTCCCCTTGAATACTGGGGGTCCCTGGGGGACAACTAGCCCACCAGGAATCTCCAGTATGCGCCAGGGAGCTGCGTTGCAGAGAGGTGTACAGAGGCCACGCCCTTTTTACACCTCTCTGCAACGCAGCTCTGTGGCGCTTTTGGAGATACATGGTGGGCTAGTTGGACTCCAGGGACCCTCAGTATTCAAGGGGACTTAATCCCCCAACTTAAAACGCGCCACGGGGCGCGTTTGCACAGTGGTGAAGGGAGGGGGCGGGGCTTCAGGTGACATGTGAGCAAACAGGCCCCGTGGCGCATTTTAAGATGGGGAATTAAATCCTCTTCAATCCTGAGGGTCCCTGGGGGCCAACTAGCCCACCAGGTACGTCCAGAAAGCACCACAGAGCTGCGTTGCAGAGAGGGGTAAAAAGGGGCGTGGCCTCTGAACACCTCTCTGAAACGCAGCTCCCAGGCGCATACTGGAGGTACAGGGTGGGCTAGTTGGACCCCAAGGACCCTCATGATTCCAGGGAACTTAATCCCCCAACTTAAAACGCGCCACGGGGCGCGTTTGAACAGTGGTGAAGGGAGGGGGCGGGGCATGTTATTGTTAGAAATTAGCATTTATAAAACCTTTGAAATTCACTTAAAAAACCATAGGTTTCAGGCACGTTATAGTTAGAAATTAGCATTTAAAAAACCTTTGAAATTCACTGAAAAAACCATAGGTTTCAGACACGTTATAGTTAGAAATTGGCATTTAAAAACCTTTGAAATTCACTGAAAAAACCATAGGTTTTAGGGACAGTTATAGTTAGTTGGACATTGCACTCGTACAAAACCCGTGAAATTCCCCGTTATAGTTAGTTCAGGTAACTATAACTCGCACCCCCGCAATGCACTGCTGATGACGTCACATATTACATCACTCATGACATGGTCAGTGACATCACTGATGACATCACTGAAGAATGTGCTAGTATTTGTATGAGTAAGTGAGTTGGTGTGTGTATAACTGTATAGGTGAGTAAATGGGTGTGTGCTTAATTTTTGCATGACTGACTAGGTGTGTGAGTACCTCTATGGATGAGTGGCGGTGTGTGAGTGTTTATATAGGTGTATGAGTGCATATAATAGTCCTGTACTGAGTGACTATAAGTATGAGTGACTGTACGGGTGAGTGAGTAGATGTGTGTGTGTAGACCTAAGAATCAGTGAGTGTGTATATAGTAATTGGTGTTGGAGTGTCTATGGTTTTGACAATGGCAGTCTGTAATTTACAGTGGGTGTATCAAAAGTTATATTAGGGTGTGAGAAGATGCATCAAGTTATCACATGGATGATGTCATCAGTGATGTCATTTGAGATGTCATCAGTGATGTCATCAGTGATGTCACTGACCATGTCATGAGTGATGTAATATGTGACGTCATCAGCAGTGCATTGCGGGGGCGCGAGTTATAGGTACCTGAACTAACTATAACTGGGGAATTTCATGGGTTTTGTACGAGTGCAATGTCCAACTAACTATAACTGTCCCTAAAACCTATGGTTTTTTCAGTGAATATATATATATATATATATCTCAAAACAATACCCTTTCAGGCATAGAGTGACATAAATTATGCAAAAAAGAAGCAGAGAACTCTGGGTAGTTCTCAAGTTTAGGTGGAGAGCAGCTCCTGTATAGAGCACCCTCAACACCAGCGACATTCTAGATCTACTTACCTCAAATGTCTGCTTTTCTATCAAAGGTTTTAAGCATAGGATTAGCACAGTGCCATCCTGTTGAGTTAGAAAGGGACAAAGTGTTTTGACATTTCTACAGCAAAGTCTTTAAGCATAGGATTAGCACAGTGCTATCCATGCCAATCTGTAAAATAAAAAAAACCTTTTACCACTCCAGGCACAGTATTACAGCTTTGAATTGGTAAAATACCAACCAAGCCAACCTGAAATGAATAAAAGCAACCCCTGACACGTGTTTTGCTCTCATTAGAGCTCTTCAGAGAGGTCAAAACAAATGACCATGCACCCGATAAATACTAATAAACAATATATACGCGGAATTATTGTCCACAGTCCAAAACAGTTCACACTGTATTTTGAAGACTTCCCAAACTCAAGAATGAAAAGGAACGTGTATTTGATTGTAGAGGATGGTATCTTTATTCTTTTAATCCATTAACATTTTCTTTAAAATGCAGACGCACATTCGACAAAACTGCCAACGCGTGTGTGGTGGTTTGTTAACCGCCTTTATGGGATGTATGTTGGTCACATCCCAGGACCAGTGCACCGAGTGACCACCATATTATCAAAGCCACAATACATTATAAAGACCGGTGCTGGATTGTTGTGCTCTGACCTTCGTTTTGTCTCTTCAGAGAGGTATAGCTTTGTCCAGACACAAGGGAGCACCCAGTATAAGTCAAAACAATACCCTTTCAGGCATAGAGTGACTCATAAATTATACAAAAAAGAGGCAGAGAACTCTGGGTAGTTCTCATGTTTAGGTGGAAAGCAGCTCCTGTATAGAGGACCCTCACCAGTGACACTCTAGATCTGTTCACCTCAAATGTCTGCTTTTCTAGGAACGTTTTTAAGCATAGGATTAGCACAGTGCCATCCACGCCGAGATAGAAAGGGACAAAGTCTTTTGCCATTTCTACAGCAAAGTCTTTAAGCATAGGATTAGCACAGTGCTATCCATGCTGAGCTGTAAAATGACAAAAGCCTTTAACCACTCCAGGCACAGGTTGCCTTCGTCTGTAAAGTGCACTCCATCATTTCTATAAATTCCATGCATGTCAAAACTCAGATTATTGTTATAGATACAGCCCATGTGATGGTCTCTGAGGAATGCAGAAACAGTTTTATTAACATGTTTCCTAACTTTGTCAATCTGTGGACAGAATTGATATGACCACTTCCATTTCTGTTTTTGGCATATATTAGAGTACACCAAGACAGTTTGAGGGAAAAATGACATCAGTTCTGCAAAGGTATCTTTCTTAAGATTTCCAGCGCTACCCCAGTCAATGTGCCTAGATCATTGCCACCGCAGTGCACAATCATGAGGTGAGGAGCTCGGCAATCCACAATGGATTTAACCAAAGCCAGCAACGAATTAAACTTGAACCCTCTCTGGCCTAACCAAGTAATCTCTACATTTGACAAACCCAAGTCTTTGTCAATAGCTCTGTTTTTTGCAGCCTCTTTAGCTCAATAGGCATAGCTGTGGCCCACAATCCACACTCTAGCATTTTGAAGTGAAGTGCAATAGCAGTCAGGAGAAGGCTGGAGCTGAATAAGGTAGTTTTCCAAATGCAAAGTAGTTAAAATGGAGGTTTTCTTTTTTATTTAAAAAAAAAAAATATTTCATTGGATGCTGTCAGCATGAAAGTGAATAAAATTAGGTAGTGTGTTGGATGCCTTGGCAAAAAGTCTTATTATTGGCTTTTGTTTAAAAAAAGAAATGTAATACAAACATGGATATGCTTTTGAATCTGTGGAGTAAACCATGCTTGCTGTATCTCATTTGGAAGTAACATGTCCCTTCTAGAATGTGCTGTGAAATTGTGACCTACTGGTTCCACTGGATTGGTAGGTACACTGAGCTAAGAGTGAATTGGGGGAAGGGTGTTAAAGAGACAGAACATTTTTTAAAAGGTTGAGGAGTTATGACACAATTCAAGTAATGGCAAACTTTAATTTCCAACTCAGGACTTTGTAATAAACTGTTGTTCAGTATAAATTTTTTTTTAAAACGGACACAAAATATTGGTTTGGACTCCCATTTTATTTTGCGATTATTCCGCGATGATCGAAAAAACATCGCAAACATGCGGAGACAGGAAACCTCGTTTTGAAACAGAAAGAAAGGGTTAACAGATTCTAACCATTCACAAGTGGAGATGCAGTAGTCTAAAATGAAATACATGATTTCATTTGCTACCTTTCTTATGATCATAGAGTTGAAAGTTGAAGAGGTTGTCATTTTATAGTTGCTTGTGCTTAGTTTTTACAAATCTTAACTGTGTCAAAACTATCCAGAAAGAGCTAAAAGAACAATATAATCTATGAACTCAATTCACTGGTATGTATATAACTTTTTTATTATTTAAAAAATGTACATTAGAAATGAAGATGTATATGGGAGTTTGTTTAAAAAGAGTATCACAGTGATGTGAAAAAAATATATAGCAGATAAATTGTATCTGGCAGCGGTTTGTGTTTAAGATGTTAGTACTGTTGAAAATTACCATGAGCAATGCCTTTATAAATGACAATGTTTTAAATGTCTTAGCATTATGTGCAGAATAGATACGTGTATATTATTTGCATTCTGGGAGTTGTGGTAGTTTTAGTCACATTATTAAACAGGAGTAGTGTAGTCAGAAATAAAAGATATGAAAATGTGCTGCGTCTGTATATGAATTATAAAGTAGTAATACTTGTTAGGTATGTAGTGTTTGTCAATGTGGATTTTAACTTACATGACCGGTTTGCAAATACCTAGATTGTGAGATATGGTTTTTGTGGTTGCAGATAGTTATATGTACGATGAGACTCTTAAGTTTACTTGAAGATGCAGAGAACCATATATTTTTTTGGAAAGAGGGCCTGAAGGTGTAAATCTATTATGAAATCACATATATGTTTACATGGTGATCTATGTTCTTTAAGGCTGTTGAAAATGTCATGTATATGTGGGTGGTGTATTTCTTTAAACATGCTATGTTTAAAATTGAGGAGGGGTAATAGTGCAGAATGTCTCATGAGTTCTTGTGCTCATTTCATATGGTGTGTAACTTTTCTTTGAGAAATGCTGAATATATGTTTTAAAGACACAAACAATATTTGCGAAATGATGTATGTATGCCATTAAGAAAAGGTTTTGTGCTTTGAAAAAGTGAGAATTGTTGTTTTCAGTTTTAGAAACTTACTGATGCATTTGCACGCCGAGTAACAGAGCAATGTATGCTATTAGAGAGCCATGTATGCAATTATATATCAAGTATGATATCTAGACTTATTTAATCACCCAGGCACTACACATGCCCTCTTCCAATCATGCAGGCACTAATTATGTACTCATTGAACTACGCAGGCAACACCCATGCGTTTATCCAATCACCCAGATAGTAGCAATATAGTCAGGTGAATACACAAGCACTAACTATGCAGATATGGAACCACTGATGTAGTTCCTACATACTCAGGGAATTATGTAGGCACTACCTATATTCTGAGGGAATCACCTAGCCACTATCTATGCACTTATCCAATCACCCAGAGAGTATTGTTGTACTCAACCAGAAACACATGTATGTACAAGTTTTAGTGAGGAATGTGTACTCTTTTAGAACCGTTCAGTGAATTATATATGTAACCTGTCACACTCTGTTTGCATTTACTCGGAAGAATTAGTAAGATATATACTGTATTACAGAATAATGTGCAGATTTTTATATGCAGTGTTTCTCAAAATTTAAATCTGACACATCTAAGTAGAAAAGTATCAAAACACTAAATGTCCCAGTGAGACAGTGGTAGAGAGAAAAAGAAATAGCTCTTATGTTGTGTTTTTGGATTTACAGTTTTGAGACACTGTATGCACTTTTACACTTTGGTTGATGTTTATTTTAAAATTGAGTACATAAGGGATAACATGGTTTTTTAGCGTGTATAAGTGAGAAATGAGATATGTTGAAGCTGTGTTGTAGGAGAGGGTGCTATAATATTAAAAGGTAACTAATAAATTAAGTTTTGTGTTTTGGTTTGGTACATTGAAGTAAGTGCTTGTAGTCATGTAGGTAGGTTCATTTTTAGATTTAAAACTCCAACATAACATAAAAACTGTTTTTGTATTATGTGTAAGTCAGTAGTGGAGTAGTTGGTACATTGGCTTGAAAAGAAAAAAACAAATATAGTTATATTTTTACAGAACAATAACTGCATAATTACAGACAGAATGCCTACAAAAGCTCGGAGGAAAAAGAAACAGAAGCGACTACAGTATCTATGCATAACTGAGACTCAAAAGGGGCAAAATGAAGAAAAAGTGGTAAACGAAAAAAGAGCTATTGGTAAGAGGGCAAAGTAATTTCCTAAAAATATATGTAACATTTCCAAAGATTATGAGACAGTGAAATTAAAAATTCAAAGTATGAGAAAGATTAACAATGAACAAAATCTATATACAAAGAATAGGAAAGAATGTAAAAAGATGGACACACCTTAACCAGAAGACAGAAGCAGTTTAAGGAAATCAGAGGCGGGATGTTTCATAGTACAGTAGTTATAAATCTACTGAGAAATATGAAGAAGTATAGAAAAAGGAGACATGCACTGAAACAGAAAGAACAAGTTGAGAAAGTAGTTGATAAGGCCTTTGCTTTGAAGGTAAAGCTTTTTATTTTGATTATAAATAGAATGAAGTCTTTTGACAAAATGGTGCTGTGCATGAGAAGACAAAACCCAGAAAAAAGATTAGTGAATAGAAGTAACTTTTGTACAGTTTTTAGTGGAGAATGGATACAAACGTCTAGTAAAGAGCCTTTCTTTAACGAAGAAAGCTATCTCCAGGATTATAGATTATTTAATGCTGTTGAGTAAAGAGGACGATGTTATGAAATGAAGTATGGCCCTCCTTTATCAAAAGAGGTGATGGTACCTAGAAATGTAGAACAAGTTATTGGATAACAGGTACAAGGTACGCGGAGTCAGGCGCCTGTATGGAAATGAAATTGTAGTTGTATTTGTAGTATTCAACAGCAATCCATTGATATATTAAGTACATTTCTACATATCTTTCCAAGGCAAAGTTTAAAACACAAAATAAGTACTTTGCAAGGATTGGATCCTTACAAGATTAGAAAGCATACAAATTTGCAGGGACACTCACTAGCTTGTTTATCAAACAAAGTGTGCCAAAGCACCTTTCATCATTTCAGGATGTTAGCTGTACACCACTCAACAACGTGAACTTAAGTTAGGAGGCTGTACTATGTGAAAACGTCTGCTTTATGTTTAGGAGAAATGAATAGAGCACTTTTGCATGGGACTGTGGTAGATGTAGAAAAGGTTTGTGATGTGCAGTTTCGTTTCTTTGGTCCTGAGCAGGATTCTAGGGAAAATGAAGAGTTGTTAAGAGGAGAAGTTGCAGAACAGAACACAGATATTACAGTTGATAGTTTTGAAAAACAGATTTCAAAATGTAGAACAGTGTGGTCTAAAAAACCAGAGTATGTTTGTATATGATGTCAACGCACTCACTAGAAGATTCGAACACAGACTGTTGACTTGTATTTAAAAAGTGAAAAAGTAAATAATGATAACTGGCAAAAGTTAGCTGTGTATTTATTTGTAGAGGAACGCTTTAACTTGTCCATCCGCCAAGTTATATGTAAGTAGTGTTACAATAAATTAGAAGATAATAAAATGAACAACACATAGATATGAGATACCCATTTCATAAGATAATAAAATACCTGCCAATGTAGAAAAACTATGAAGGGCCAAAAATAAAAAAAAATCAATATTTATGATTCTTTGCAGCATTGCGAAGGGCTGTTATGGACTACTCTCCAGCACTCACTACAACTCCACAATCCATGCAGTATGATACCATCTGGGAAAACTGTGGAGACAAATCTTGAAGTTGAGATTGGACCTCTGAAGGGACTCTCTGCCCCGGTGCCATTGCGGCTGCTATTGAAGTTGAGGGTCCTTCAGCTTTGCGTTGCCTTCTTGCTGGTTTTACACTATTGCTATGGTATGTTTTTAGATGGTAAAGCATGGTAAAGCATGGACGTAGTCCCGCGAGAATATTTTTTATTTGTAGCCCTTGACAATATCTTGTGACATATTGTGCATTGTGCAAATCTGCTCACCATGAACTCCTCTTAAAGAATGTTCAAGATAGATAAATGGGCGTGTTTTTCTTATTCTTGAAAAGTGTATTATCCAGTGATATTCCTTTATTTCCCGGTGACATGATTTTCTGTTTTTTTGTAAAGGTTGAAAAGTGTTTTGTTCTTTTTTATTGTAACAAAAATGGCAACTGGGACAGGAGGAATTCGAAAAATGTTCACTGAGAAATGTACAAAAAATATAAAAGGAGAAAAAATTAGCATGTATGATTTTTGCAGCATTGCGAAAAGCTGTAGCACACTGCTCACCAGCACTTATAACAACACCACAGTCCATGCAATACGTGGCCATCCTTAAAAACTCTGGAGCCATATCTGTTGTAGTAGTCTTAACCTCTGAAGGGACTTTCTGGCCAGGAATTGTTGCTGCTGCCACTGATGTGGATGGTCCTCCAGCTGCCCTCTGCTTGATCGCCAGTTGGAGACGCTTTCTATGATAGGTTTTAAGATGATATAACATGGACATCGTCCCACATGAATATTTTTTGTTTGTCCCTCTAGAGAGGGTCTTGTCACAGATTATGCATTGCACTAGTTTTGCAGCAGTGTTTGATTCCCCAGATGGGATTTAAAAAAAATCCCAAACCACACTTGCCCTGTTCTGGGGAGGCCCCTCATCTTCAATATCTTCTGTGCCAACTTCCTCCACATCCTACTCCTGCTGTTCTTGTAGCTGATCACCATCTCCTTGCTGTGTTGCCATTTTGGCACAAAAAAACTCAAAAAACACCCGGAATTCACAGTGTGTTCTTGGCAATTGCACTTATAGAATCATACAGGCACTCCCTATGCAATCATACAATCACCCAGGCACTACTCATGCACTTATGTAATTATCCAGACATTGCACACTCACTCACAGACCCATACAGCCACTCAAACACCCAGTCACCATCCCATACAGCGACTCACACACCCACTCTCAAAGTTTACAGGTTACAGTTAGGAAATAAAATTAAAAATAGTTTCGAAATTCACTGAAAAAACCAAAGGTTACAGCGGCGTTATAGTTAGGAATTAGCATTTTAAAAACCTTAGAAATTCACTGAAAAAACCAAAGGTTACAGAGGCGTTATAGTTAGGCTCAAGTGTCACTCATACAAAACCAGAGAAATTCAGCATTTTTATAGTTAGCTGAGGTAGCTATAACTCGAGCCCCCAATGCACTGCTTATGACCTCACATATTACATCACTCATGACATGGTCAGTAACATCACTCATGACATCTAACATGGCATCACTGATGACGTCATCCACAGAATCTCTGATGCACCCACTCACACCCCAATATAACCTTTCATACATCCACTCCAATTTCCACACTACCATTGTTTTGTTTTTTAGTTTTTTAGAGTTTTATATAGCCCCTATCCCCCTAAAATACTTATAAAATATAACTAGCCCATTTCTATTTCAAACTATCTCAAAAATATGCTAATCTAAAACTCCTAAATATTTCTAAACAATAAAATGTCAAACAATTAAAGAAATACATAATTTGAAAATATTATTTTAAATAAACCGCAAGACATGTCATATTTAACTCAGATTTTTAAATATTCTGCGCTGTGGTACAGAGTGACTCTTGGCACCCCTATAGTATTATTGTAACTTGGCACAGTTGCTGGTTTATCATCTTGTTTGATTTGTATATAGTTGTTAAAGTTTTTGATTTTGTTGCAGTGACTTATTTATTTTTGTTTTGAAACTGTTTTTGTTTCATTGCCTTCTGACTGCTTTTGCTTGCCGTTTTCATACTTGTTGGCTTGGTGCAGGTGCTCTTGCAGATGTTGCTTGCAAACCTTTTGCTCGTTGGACTCTGTGCTCCATTTTTGTCTCTCCATAGATTCTACCCATTTCTTAAAAACCACTGGCAATTTTCTCTTAACCTCTCAAATCTGGCCTTCCTAATGGCATGTTGTTGTTTTTTCTTTTTCTTTCAATGTTGCCAGACAATGTAAAAATAGCAGAATTCATTGTTATTTTATCTCTAAAATCTGTTCAATGATGAAGTATTGACCTTAATTATTCCAATAAATACATTGTTTTTTGTTTAAATTTGAAAAATAAAATATCATAATTATTACATTTTTAAATAGGTGATTAACCCATAGTATGTGAGTTTCACCATTTTATATTGTTTCACAAACATGACACAATCACCACACGCCACTTACCATCAGCCAACATGACCTCATTACAATACCAATATATAGCAAGAGCATGACTACGATGAGTTCTAGACTTTGGACCTTATTTCTACTTTGGCGGTCCTCCAGAGACACCGCTACCACGCCGTCCACTGGAGGACACCCAAGGCCGTGGTGCACCTGCCCGCCAAATTATGATTGTAATCCATGGCGGGCGGGTTGTGCAGCAGCGGTTTGAAGGCGGTGGTTTGTTAGGCTCATGGCAGAGCCTAACATGCAGACATTTGCTGTGCGAGCACCGACTGCATGTTCCTGCATGGTGTGGCATGCATATGCCACACCGTGCAGGAACTGGGGGTGCAATTTCAGGGGGGCACAATATGTGCCCCTTTTTATGCATCCCCAGGCGCGGCAAGGGGCCCTGTTAGGGCCCCCTAAGTTGCCTCTCTGCCACCCTTTTCATGGCGGGCTCACCGCCATGAAAGGAGCGGTGGAAAGGCAACTCATAACATGCTCAATGGCGCAGCAGTGGCACCACCAGCATATTGTTGTTCCTGCTCGCTGCGTGACCCGGACACAGTGGTCCTGTGGCGGTCAGATGGGCACATTTGTAACACTGCGAGTGGGCCCGCAGTGTGGCGGTGGTTGGAGCGCCACTGCGAACTCGTAATAAGGCCCTTTGTTTTCAGCCTAGTTAAGAACTCTCACATCAATAACTGCCTGGCACACTCAGCATACAGAGCCATTGCTGTAAGGGGATGGTGCTCAGACATACTTAGATAACAACCCATGACCCCTGACTGCACTTATTGACAGGACGTAACATGATGTAAATCAAGAGTATCTATATTGCTTCCCAAAACAACAACACTCAGCCCCTCCACAACTCAGACCTTGATGGCAGCATCACAGGCCACGCTTTACACATAATAGGAATTG
Organism: Calotriton arnoldi; assembly: GCA_963921515.1. Lineage (NCBI taxonomy): Eukaryota > Metazoa > Chordata > Amphibia > Caudata > Salamandridae > Calotriton > Calotriton arnoldi. The sequence goes on from CAWUFW010000867.1 coordinate 225,930, forward strand.
ACTCACTAAGACCCACATCTTATAAAGTTGATGATAGGTAAGAGGCACATACTCTCTCCATAACAGCAAAAACAGCCACAGCCACAGCTTTCCAAACCTCACCATCAACTTAGAATTTAATAAACTTAATCAACAGAATGGGTTTAGCCCTCACACATAGAGTGCACATACCAATCCACCAGACACACATCCTATAAACGTTACCACGACAGACAAAAGCCAGCTTTACAACCTGTAACTCAAAAGATTATACACATAGAGCAGGCAGCCTGACAGTATCACACATAAATCATCCTGTTGAGGGTAGCCCTAGGAATAACCTGAACATCACATGCAACCATACATCACAGTAGCAACACCATAACAATCTACAAAACCATCAAATAAAAATTCTTAGAAAAAAATAAAAAGCACGAAAAATGTATAGGTAACCCTTAAAACCCATACGCATGTTAATATCCCAAACAAACAATAACTTTTAACACAACCACAACATACAGTCACTCACACATCAACCATACCCAACAAGAGGGTTATTTAAGGCCGACATCAGTCAAAAGAAATTACTCATTCACAAATCCTATGAGGAGATTGTAGCCCTGATGCAGTCTATCAAGGAAACTTGCAGGTCAAAAACGTACCTATACCAACCATGGCATACACCTACAAAGGCTGCACACACTTCAAAGAGCAGTATGTTACCTTTAATAATTAAAATACTAGACAATATGGACCGAAACATGCATTGTCCCATGAAACAATGTTGATACTTAATTTCATGCTAAACAACTGCAGTTTGGCATAAAAACATGCAACATATATATCTTAAATGAAATATAGTCTGGAGTTTGATATGTTACTCTTTACCAAAACATATTTGAAGAAAGCACCCACCCCCATATGATAGTTTTGAAAACACCCTACAGTCACCATCAAACATACATAACAAACAGTGGCGAAACAAAGGCCCCCGTAGCCCCCGCAGTGCTGGGGCCCCTAGCTCCAGGGGGCCCCCTCAGAACTTTTGCTTGGCCCGGGAGGTCCTGAGTGAGTAGGGAGGGGGGCCCTCTATGTACTTTGTAGGGGGCCCCCTCAAGTTTTGTCACGCCATTGATAACAAAAACACAGTGAGTGGGTGTTGGGATTGCAGTTATGCACCACCACTCCCTGCACATTAATCCTTTCTCTGTGTATAAAGTGCCAACACATGAAAAGATGGTTGTATAAATCTACACAGCAGCCAGATCCTTTGCAGCATTTTTTGTAGTACAGACACACACGATAGGACAAGGAGGTGTTCATACAACAGATAGGCCCTGATTTAATAATTGTTCACGCAATGCAACGCAGCAAGACAACTTTCTGGGCAGCTTTGTGTGAAAGTGAGAGCACAGTAATGCACCATATTCCAGAAATAGTAGGCACTTCTCCTCTCTCCTACTGCATGCGCACTTGTGGCAGCCTAGCACAAACGCAAGCATACTTGATCCATTATGCAATGTTGCCAGGTCTGGTGGCTTAGTGGACTAATGAGTCCACTGTAGGGGCCTGTGTTTGACCTCAAGGTCACAGGTTCAAATCTTGGCAGGACAACTCAGCCTTTCATCCTTCTGAAGTCGATAAAATGAGTACCATTGACTTTGGTAAAAATAAACATCTCTTATTCAGCGCCAAGATACCCTTCTGGGTGAACATGCACTTACAAGGAGCGCTAGGTGGCGCACGAGCGGAATGGCTGCCACTGTGTGAAGCTCCCGCAGCCCGGCGCCGATATCCTGGCAATTATCCTGTTCCGCTGACGAGGCTCGCCCAAAGCAACATCGGAATGAGAAGCCTGAAACCTGGGGAATAAGCGACCCGAAGTTGGTGAAAGTCCGACGCGGATTGCGGTTGCAATTGCCGAGTGTGGACGTGACCGCGATGTGTCACTGAACAGCGGGGAGCAGCCGCTGGGTGGACTATACACGCAAGCACCGCGGCCCCCATGAGGCTCGTAGGCCGGCCGGCCGAAATGGCGGCGGCTGCAGGGCAGTGAGTGCCTCAGTTATAGCACACACGCACCCACACGCTGGGACGCACACAGCAGCAGGCAAATACCTAACCTTTCTCCCCTGCGAATGCATGGCTGGCATATGGCACTAAAGGGTGATAACACACTGGCTTGAGGGACAGCCATAAGTAGGAGCAGCGCCACACGGATACGCGGCAAGAGCGGCTGTCACGGAGCTGATGCGAGGTGCACAACACACCAGGGACGAATACACCTTGCGCACTGACAAGATTGGACCACATGAGACATTGCCCGCATGTCCTGATAGCTAACCCTGTTTCTTGCACACGCGACGAGAACACAGCTACCTGCTGCCATATTGGAAAGTGGCCGACAGGCCTGCAGAGACATACGGTTTGCGGTAGCAGAGCCGCGCGACACTGAGGTCCAAGCCACACACAAGGCTACGCAGGACGTATTAATCCCCGCGGCCGCTTTGGGGCTGTGTATACTTTGGAACATCGACGGACCGAGCGCTACCTCCATAAGCGCCATTGCGGACAAATAACGGGCCTGGGACGGTGCCCCGGGACGGCCCCCTTTGGACATCACAACATCCATAGATCTCTCGACGCCACTTGCATATCGAGGCGACGCACGATGGGGAAACCGGACGCGCGCCAACCGCGACTCACCTTTGACGCGAAGAAAAGCACCCGCTTGCAGACGGCGGAGGTGCACGATGGCGTTGAAGGGCAGCTGCAGGACGCACAGCCCCCACAGGGCGACGACATGAAAACAATCCTTATGGAGATGCGGCAGGGCTTCGCAAGCATGGCGGACAAAATGGACACTCTGACCACGCGCATGGACTCGATAGTCCATAAAATAGATAGTCATGAAACGCGTATAAAGGACGCTGAACAACGCATATCAGACACGGAAGACACCACGACACATATGCAAAGCACAGTGCAGCAAATGGACAAGCTACTTAAGATAATAGCAGCCAAGAACGAAGATATCGAAGCGAGAAGTAGAAGGAACAACATACGCGTACTGGGAATACCGGAAAGCACAAACACGGGCAAAATGGAGGAGTATATTGAAAGACTGCTGCTGGCGGTGGCGGGAGCGGAAGCTCTCTCCCCTCACTTCATTGTTGAACGGGCCCATAGATCCCTCGGGCCGAGGCCACCCCCGGGAGGCACGCCTAGACCCATCATTGCGCGTCTTCTGAATTATAGGGACAGAGATGTGGCCCTGAAGGTGGCAAGAGAGAAGAAACAACTGCATTTTGAAGGGGTGCCCTTTGCCATGTATCCTGACTTCACGGCACATGTCCAGGAAGAACGGCGCAAATTCCTCCCTGTAAAACAACAGCTAAGACAGGCCCAAGTCGATTATGCACTGCTATATCCTGCACGCCTCCGGGTCACGTACCAAGGTCAGCAAATGTTCTACACGAAGCCACAACAAGCCGAAGAATTCCTAAAAAGCTCAAGCGACAAAAACTGCGACCACCACACCAGAAGATTCGCCACGATCACGCTCACCGAACGTAGAATGATGGACCCTGTGATAGAAGACCGCCTGCGGTATGTTCCTCGCAGAGGAGAATGGACACCATAACGCTGTAATGCGTCGGACACTAACACAACAGGATTTCACGCTCCCCCAGGGACACATATGACGACAGGGGCGAGGCCACCTTTCTGGCGGGACATGGGGATCAAAGGCAGCCGGGCACCCTCGGAGCCCATCAGGGGGACTGGCTTGACAACACAGACAGCCCCTGAAAACGGCGAGAGGTACCCGTGGGCCACCCAGCAGGACTTCCCCCCAAGGGAGATCCCCTTATCAGGTCCACTCTGATTCTAGACCAGAGAGGTTCAAAGTTATGGTTTGTTTATCGGGTATTGGGGAGGTGGGAGGGATGACTGTAACTGGCATGATTGGGATGCTTCAGTGGGAGGGGGGTAGGGGTATGGGTTCATGAATACTTTGACGAGCGTAGCTTACAGCACTTCTTTCATAAATGTGACTCTCTAAATGTTCGCTTACTACTGTATATAGGGTTGCTATGTAGTAGATACTGCACTACAAGAGGGGATGATGAACCCGGTGGATAAATCCCAATTGAGAATAATGTCCTGGAATGTCAGAGGCTTAGGGGACCCGAGAAAGCGACGACAGGTTTTAGCCTATCTGAATCGGCAACAAATAAGCATCGCTCTGCTTCAGGAAACCCATGTTAATCCACATTCTCCAACCACGTTCGCTAGCAAGTGGGCGGACACCAGGCTATTTTCCTCCTATTCATCCTATGCCCGTGGTACGGCTATATTGATTAAAAAACAGACACCTTTTGCATTGGCAGGTGCGATAACAGATCCCCAGGGGAGATATGTGATCGCATGGGGACGCTTGGGCAGGGATTCGGTCACGATAGCAAATTGTTATGGCCCTAATGTAGACACCCCTGAGTTCTTTACCGAACTCTGGGGAAAAATAGTGAACGTAGGATCCACCCATATACTATGGGGCGGGGACTTTAACGTAGCCCTTGACCCGGAACTGGATCGGTCCAACACAGCCTCATATCATTATAACAACTCTCTAGCGGTGTTGCAGGGAATTTTGGAGGAGGGGGTCTGATAGATAGCTGGCGCTATACACACCCACAGGTCAAAGAAGGCACACATTTCACAACATACGCTGGGACGTGGGCCCGACTAGATTATTGTTTCCTCTCAAGAGGCCTGGGTACGACTATCAGTGACGTCGTACATCCTGCCAGAACATTTTCAGATCATTGCCCCGTAAAGATAACGCTCATACCGCCAGGATATGATAAGCCCAGGCCTAGCTGGAGGTTACAGCCTACTGCCCTGCTGGATGCGGTTTTTCATTATGAACTGGGGGAGGAGATCCAGGATTTTTTTCTAAGGAACAAGGGGTCAGTAGATAATGTGGAAACGATCTGGGAGGCCTTCAAGGCCACAATCAGAGGGTTCTGTATCTCAAAGAGTTTTGGGGTACTCCGGGATATACAGGGAACGCTCAGGAAACTGGAAGGTGACTTGAAGATGCTGGAGGTTCGGATGGGGATGGGAGAATCAGGACAGGTGCAGGCGGAGTTCCGGGAGAAAATATCAGAATATAGAGATACTGCGACGCGAGAGGCGAAGTTCAGGGGACGATACTGGGTGGCCCGTAGATACGGTGAAGGTGAACGGCCAGGAAAGGCACTGGCTGAAGTGACTAGACGCCCCCGTTTTTCTACTCACATACTTGAAATCCAAGGACCGGGGGAGGTGGTACAGAGAGATACAACTGACATACTCGAAACGTTCACATCGCATTATAATACACTATACACGACGCAGCGGGAGGGGTCGGCGGACCTAGACAGTTTCTTGGGGGATGTAGCACTTGGGTGGCTTAGTGATACACAGAGGGAATTCCTATGCATCCCCTTCGAGATGGACGAAATCAGAGAGGCGATAATGCAGCTGAAAAATGGGAAGGCACCAGGCCTAGACGGCCTACCCGCTGAATTTTATAAAAATTACATCGACATCATGGCCCCAGTTCTTAAAGAAGTCTATGAGGAATCCTTCGAGAAGGGCGAGCTCCCCCTTCCATGAGGGAAGCGTTAGTTACATCCCTCTTGAAACCCGGCAAGCCCCCTGATCTCTGTGACTCCTACAGGCCGCTGTCGCTTATCAACTGTGACACGAAAATATTAGCTAAGGTCCTGGCCAACCGGATAACTCTTTTAATGGATAAGCTTATCCTTCCCGATCAGTCGGGTTTTGTTCCCGGACGAGCCACCACCCATAATCTTCGTACCTTGTTCTCATTACTTCAGAATGTAGCACCAGACTTCCCACTAGCTGCAGTTTTTTTAGATGCCACTAAGGCGTTTGACTCTGTGGAGTGGGACTATCTCTTCGGAGTGCTACAACGTATGGGCTTCCCCCTCTGTTCATCTCCTGGATTAGATTACTATACCAACGGCCTACTGCCAAAGTGGTGATTAATGGTCATCTTTCTCCCGACTTTTCCATCACGAGAGGCACCCGACAGGGATGCCCACTCTCCCCACTTCTTTTTGCCATAGCGATTGAACCGCTGGCGTCTAAGATTCGCCAGCACCACCAGGACAAGGCTTTCCACTGCTGTCTGCGCCAAATTTTAATATCCCTTTACGCAGACGATGTCACACTCTATGTCAGAGATCCCCAACAAAACATCAACCCCCTATTACGGGAATTCATTGTCTTTGGTAGATTATCCGGGGTCAATATTAATTGGGGAAAGTCTCAAGTTTTTCCTCTGACACCTGCGGTCACTAGATTTGCACTCGATTTCCCGTTGGAATGGTGTAACACTGATCTTCGGTACCTGGGTATAGTGCTGGCCGGAGACAGAGAAAACATCATACGTCTCAACTATGGCGCGGCTATCACGCGACTCACCAGCAATGTCACGCGCTGGATCTCTCTACCTCTCTCGCTCGCAGGCCGAGCCTCACTGATAAAAATGGTTGTCCTCCCGCAGTTTCTATACCTCTTCATGAATATACCCTACAATCCTGGCCCCCATTTTTTTAAAACTCTTCGCACTGAATTATTGAGATTGCTCTGGGGAGGTAAGCAGCCCAGGCTCAGATGGTCCATACTCACGAGACCCTATGCTCAAGGAGGCTTTGATATTCCGGACTTCGAAGTATATTTCATGAGCGCGCAAGCTCATTACGCTTATTATTGGATCCACCCCCCCAGATACATGCCGCAGGTGGCTACGGAGGATTGGCTCGCTGACCCTGTACCCCTGAATGGCATCATACATGCCCCTATTCGAGCCCGAGCAACACCACCCACCACGATCACAGGCACGGTTGACGCATGGCACCGAATTACAGACCTTCTTGATTCCCCTTTATTATATTCATCGCGGCTCCCATTGTCCTATCATCCCTGCATGCCGCTGTTGCAGGAAAAGGGATTTCATAAATTGTGTGCACGGATTAATGTTAATAAATGGGGTGACCTCTTTCAAGATGGCATATTCCGCTCTTCAGACCACTTATTCCAAGGGATTCGACCCTCGCCTTTAGAGCTTTTCCTGTACATCCGACTCAGACAAGGAGTGCGGTCGGTGATCCCAGACTTCCCCAGGAGCCCACGAACCTTGCCCCGCTACACCAAATGTTAGGATCCACGGATGGTAAACACCTGGTATCTAGACTATATGCTAGCATACGCACACAACAAAAGGAGGCCACTAGCCCAGCTCGCATACACTGGAATGTGGAACTAGGGAGAGAGGTGACTGATGAACAATGGACATACTGTTGTCTCCAGACCTCACAGATCTCCGCCAGTTGTAGACTACGGGTCATACACTACAAATTCTTACATCGTTTGTATTACACGCCTGCCAAAAAGTATAGATTTAAACTGGCTGATAACGATCGCTGTGAGAGATGTGGAAGGTCGGGGGCGGGATTCATACATTTGGCATGGGAATGTCCCAAGATACAGGAGTTCTGGGAACAGATCTTTGAGGCGCTTGAGAAAATGTCGAATAATACACTGGAAAGGGATCCCCTGATGGCGCTTTTAGGCTATACAGCACAGATACCCAAGGCATATCGCAGGTTCATTGCCGTATCATTCTTGCTAGCCAAACGCAGAGTGGCTTGTAGATGGGGCAGGGGAGAGCTCCGAAATTCAAGGATTGGATGGAGGACATGCTCCATTGTCAGGAGCAACCAACGGCCTATGCTGAGACGCTTCCACGTGCTTCCAGACCCAGGGATATTTGGGGTCCCCTCCGGGGCTATCTCCTCTTGCAAGACCCGGATGGGATGGAAGCCCACCATTTTGGAAATGATGCTTGACCAATATGTAAAACATGATGTTCCTTGTCTCTCGCACTCCCTCCTCCGTGCTACGGTACTGTGACGTACCTCTTATTACTATGGCTGGGTGCTCTGTCAGTGCTGGTTGGGGGTTTAATGAGGCGCACTCGCCGCGATATGTGAGTAATATGGCGACGCATGCCTGCTGCAATGTACCCTTGATGTTCCAAATGCATCTTTATCGTACTACTCTCGAACCATGTAGCTTTGTTATAATTGTATGTTAACTGGGATTCACCCATCTGACGTTTTTTGATGATGTACAGAAATAGGAGAGGTCACTAAGCTAGATAAACGCATGTCAACCCTATGGTTATCAGAAAATGTACTGTTTGTTATATATGATGAAAATTATAAATAAACGTTTAAAAAAAAAAAAAAAAAAAAAAACATGCACTTACAAATACACGTTATGTTAAGTGTGCCTCTGTTAGAGGCACAATTGATTTTGTGCAGGAAGAGATACCTTTGTGCACAAAAGCCATCCAAAATGGCAATTTCATCTTTATATGTGTGCTGGAGAATGCAGCACATGTGTAAATAGGAAGTAATGAGGAGAATTAAAGATATTTCTCATCGTTTAGCCATCCTTGGTAGGCTCACTATTTTGGCGCAGTCCCAGGTTTACTGATTTTAACAAATCAGGGATTGTTTCAAATTACTTGGGTGGTTGCACAGGAACGCCCATGCTCTACCAATAGAATGCCTACCACTATGAAAATAACACACCACAAGCCACTGCATTGCAATACATTTCTTTACAAACTCACACAATGCGGAGCAAATCACCCCTTGTGTGTGTATCACTTAATAACATGCGTTTCCATGCTTCAACATGCGTGATGCAAAGACAACACAAGTCCTTTGTATATGTTGCCCTTATTAATATCTTCAGAATTGACATATGAAAGACTCTTTCTTCTGATCCCAAGAAGACTCAGCGAAAGAATTTCTGCATCGCACAAAGAAAGAGGAAATTGCCTCTTAGGACTGTTTTTATGCACAAAAATAATCTTGCCTGTAATGCAGGCATCCTTGCACCATGGCACAATTGTGCCTACATTGACACTAGGCAGCACACAGTGCACCAGTGCAGGGAGGGAGTAGAAGTGCACCATATCTTAGTAGATATGGCCTATTTCTGCTCTCTCTGTTTTTTGCAACACAGCACTACAAGTTCACTTACTGCATTGTGCTTCGTGAAACTGTAGTAAATGTGGCCATTTATGTGTACAATTGTATAAAAATAACAACATTGTGAAACTTCATTTTTATTCTAACTGTAAGTAAATAAAAAATACATTGAAACTCACCCGCCACTGACAGATTTTTGAATGGCTGTATCTCTTCTTCATCAAAAGGAGGGGATCCACCTATTCAAATTTAAATGAAAATGATACACAATTTGTTAATAATAAATAATGTATTTTTACCTACAATTACATGTATTATTGTAAATCTTTTAAACATAAAAACATAAACTTCACCATTTTGTTAAATTAAATGTAATTTGAAAAATTATTAAAAAATAGTTTTCTTGTTTATGTCAAAAATTGACAAATCTAGACATGCACAAACAACAATAAATTTAAAACCTACATTTTCTTAAATAAAGTAAAAATGAATTCCCTTACCAGCTGGTCTGCCAATGTCTATTCCTAGGTGATGCAGCAGGTCATCCTCGTGTGACACCACATCCACCGATGCTGGACCTGCTTCACAGTCGTATTGCAGTTTAATATTTTTTAAAGGTGGCATATGATAATCTCCCACTGATCCTTCCATTCTTGCAGGGGATAGCACCGGGGCACTCTCTCTCCAGCAAATAGCATTTTAAGCAGATAGTGCCATACTAAGATACTCACCGAACTCTCGTCCAAATTCCCCTCTCACACTCTTCCATTCATCCTCAAAACACCAAATAAACTATGACTACCCAAAAAATGCAACAAACCCCTTAAACACACCTAACTCTAAATACTATACAAACAAGTATGAGACAAAAAAAGACAAAAATAAACTTAACAAATACTGCACTATACTACAAAACAGACAAATCTTTACATATCGAACAGATAATTACAACACCACAGACACTTCCAAAGTCCACCAAGAAACAAGCTCTATGCAAAGACCTCCAAATTGCACTGACACAAAGGAAAAAGTAAAAGTAACATATAAACACATGCAGAAATGGGTTACGGCCCTTTGTGTCATTTCCATGTTGCATGATATGTGTTGTATTGTGTGAGAATTCCTGCTCATTGCCAAGCAAAAGATAGATGGATGACAGTGCGACGCAAAAAAATGATGTTTCATCTTCTGCAATTTATAATTGAATTATATGACTTGAAACATTGTTTAACAAAACATACCTTTGGTGCTGTATAGGTTACATTTGTGTGTGGGAACGATAACAAGGATGGGTCTTGTACGCCCACGTCCACATGCATAAAATCATTAATGTACTCACACATCCACATCATCACAGACTTGTGAAGAAGGAATTCATGAAATAAAATTCAACACTCATTATGGGGTAAGCAGTCAATATATTTATTTTACACTACATTATTTTACTTTTCCATATGTGATGCAATATTTAGGACACATAGTAAGAATAAATAACCTCAAAGGTTACTTTATGCGCAGAAAGAAACACCTTCAGGCACATAATGTTTCCAGAACGCAACACCGCCACCCATGGGTCATGGCTCAATGGTGTCTGTATTGGCACTAGGAAACAACCAATGCACCATTGTTAACAGAAGTAAAAACTCCATTTTATCTTTGCACTGAAGGCCCAGCTCAGCTCTCTACTTTTGACGCAACACAGCACACTAACTACATTTTTGCTGTGGTGCTTTGGGTAAAAGATTTTGATAATTAAAAATTAAATAAAATCAATCTGCAACACAATGTACTGAAGACATATACCCACATGAGAAACATTTGCAAGGTTGCATTAAGAATCACAAGTATTTTACGCATTGTAATATTAAAGCAATGACCATTATGGTGAGAGCCTAAACATCGAAGTCCCTGTAGGTAGAAAAACATGATTAGTTAATGGCAATGACTTTGTTTGACACTTACACTGAACAGTAGGTAATGTTTGCAGCTCAGCGGTGTCTGTAGTCTCAACTCCGACAACCAACTTTGTTGACATAAGTGATGCCACCTGCACCTCTATTAGAGTCAAGATGTCCTGGAGTTCTGGTCCTCCTCCTGTGGTCTTTGCAGCATTTAGGTCCCTGGCCAGTTTTTCCTTTGTCCTGGGTTTATGATCATGCCACCTTTTCTTACATTCAACTAGAGTCCTTTGTTTTGGTGCTTCAGCCTTCATTTTGTCCACTATTGCTTGCCATAAAAGATTATTCTAGGATAAGAGTAATTTGAAGGTGCCAAAGAGATATTTCTCTCACTTTGTGACCCCAAAAATCAAAATTTGGCTTCCCCCTCCTATAGAGCCGCCTGACTTTCCCCCATTGTCCCTCCTCATTAAGGACGTCAGTGGTGAACACTTGATGTCTAAAATGTATAAAGCGGCTATCGCACTCCTTCCCCCTAGGGACTTGAAATTGAGGCAGACTTGGGAGCACGACCTGGGCCAGCCCCTATCGGACGCTCAATGGCATTATTGTTGCGAACAAACCCGTAAGATCTCTTGTAATTATAGGCATAAACTGTTACATTTCAAATTCCTCCGGCAGGCATATGTAACGCCATGCATGGTCCACCATATGGACTCCACCAGGCCCCACGCTTGCCCTCGATTTAAGACCCCCTCGGCAGATTTTGCGCACATGGCATGGTCCTGTACTAAGGTGGCCCTGTTCTGGGGTAAAGTTTTTGAGGCTATATCTTCAATGTTGGACCGGCCCATCCCCCTCTCTCCCCTCATGGCCCTGTTGGGATATGCTGGAGATCTCCCCAAATCCTGTCGGCGTTTTTGCGCTCTTGCACTACTGCTGGCCAAGAGTGAAGTTGCCATGTTCTGGGGTAACAGAAGCCCCCCCCCCCACTGTGAAGGGCTGGTTGTATAGCATGACCTACTGTAACACCAACTCTGAAATCTACGCCCAGCTGCAACCCCCTGCCTCCCGCCCTCTAGATATTTGGCAGCCATTCAAGTTGTACCTATTAGAACAGACGTCAATGAGCTCGCAAACTGACCCAGAGCCCAGTACAACGCAGTGATGTTGTATTCGCTATATTTTCTTTTTCTTTTCTATGTCCTACCATGTATGTACTCAGGGTTACAGTATGAAGTGTAATATTATGTGATGGCGAATTGTGTATAATTGTGGATCTCAAGCTGATATGCTTGTCTTTGTTGGGAAAAATCTCTAGATAAAAGTAAAAAAAAAAAATTGTCTTTCCCTCCTGTAAAGTTCAGCTTCCTTTCCCATGTTGTTAGAAGAAAAAATGCTGCGCGGAAAAGAGACATATTTTGTAGTGAAACATGAAGCAATTCGGCTTTGCATCGCACAAGGAGTTGCTTTACAGAGACTAGCTCAATAACTACAATTTTACGTCATGCTGCGTCATGGTTGTGTCACTCTTGCATCTTGGTGCGTCGTATAGTAAATACGGCGCTTAGATGAGGCAAATAAAGCAGCCTAACGCAACACAGCGATTTCTGACACAAAGCTATGGAACACAGCACTATTTGACTTTTAGTAAATATGGACTTTAGAGACAATTTATAGGCATGCTTTTAAGGCTCTAGCAGCAAAATTAGGTGAACATTCTCAATCTAGCAGGTTTGTGAGTGTATAACTACCTTTTGCAGATAGATGTTACTGGGAATGTGAGAGTAAGGAAGGAATTTCTCCACAGGCAAAATATTTTCTTTCTGAAGAAATCAAAAAAGTTACAGGTGCAAATGCATACTTGGATCATATCTCACTTACTGGACATTTCGACCTATTGGTAATTCTGCAAGTATAAGGCCACACATTGAAGTACTTGTGAAAATCCATGACTGTTGGAGCTTTCTTGAGTACTCCTGGGCTGCTTTGTGAATGCCAAAAAAGTAGCACTATTGCTCTAAACATAGAAGTAATTGTACAGGAGCATATTTCCGATGTTTTCACAGTGCACTCTGTGAATCAGGTCTCCTATGTTACTCTGGTGGATTGATGTGTTCTTTTAATCACACCCGTGCTTTATTTTTCTTTTAAGAAGATTCAGTTAGACTTTGACTATTTAGATACATCAGGACAAAAGGAAGCCCAGCCATTGTTTCATAGCCGACACAACATGGTGAAAAATAAATACCGGAATATTGTTAAATCTACAATTTAGCAGATTGATTTTCTTTTACAGTCTGTTTTCCATTGCGTGATGCTGTCCAAAATCTACTGAGTCTTGGACAAACATCGGAAGAATCAAGCATTATTGACATTCTGGGGGTACAATTCGTCTGCTGGGCAGCCCACAATATACTGCACACAACCCTAGGAAACTGGAAATAATCTTTAAAGGTTGGAGCACGTCTTTCCTATTCTACTAGCCAGAGAAACATCAAAACAAAGAGTAATTGCAATATTGGGTACCCGAAATAACACCATAAATCAAAGGGCTAATTATAGGAATTGAGAGCCGCTGTTCAGCCACATTGTTCTTTGCCGCTATAGCATCCTCTCTAAAAATACTACTAAATGGAAATGTTCCTCGTCTGCAGACAGACAAAGCAGCAGATGATAACAGGCTGATGTTGCAAAAAGAGCACATTTAATGCCTGATGAACTATTGATAGCTGGAAAAAGGAATTTAGAATACATTGGATGGGGGACAACGTAGCATTTGTGGTTTCCAGCCTGCAGTTACCTTGTCTGTCTAGAATAATTTACTAGAACTAGCCAGCAACATACCATTAGCAAACAAATTCTTTCAAAAGGATAAAAGGAAATCACTCAGACGTATTGTCACAAGAATATATCCAGTCAATGTAACTGCCTCGTGCTCTCTGCTCTGTTGATAAGTTGCCCCAAGTTTCACAATTGACTGATTGTGTGCTCAAGCTTGTGCAAGAAAATAACATGCAGACTTGAATAGGTGCCAGGGGAGTTGCCCGGCTATGCAGACTGTGTCAGCACGAGTTGTTTTTGATAATTACATACAGAGCATCATAAGACTGCTGGAATGTGATCTACAGAGAAATGACTGGCAAAGTGCCTTGCAAGAGGGAGGGACGCAAAATCTGAAAGCTCCAAGTAAACCTTTTCTAAAAAAAAATAAAAAAAGATTGCAAAAGATACTGATAGGCAGATTTACTAACATTTTGTGCCAGATTTGCAGCAAAAAGTGACACAAACCAGTGCAAAATGTTTATTTGGGATTTGCGTTCTAGGTCGAAACACATTTTGCATTGGAAAGCTCCTGAAAGTAATGCAAACCAGCGCTCTCTTTGATACAAGGGTTAAAAAGTAAAAAATTTGTTATTGTTTGTCCAAGATTTTTATGACTTTGCATGTGTGCTGCATGATACAGCGCACATTCGAAGTGGGAAAAGTTTTAGTTTGTCTTGGCATAGTATTTTGTATTGGAAGGATGTCCTTCCAGTACAAAACCTATGCTAGAGATCATGCAGAACTTTTGCATTATGGTGCAAAGGTGTTGGAAATGGCCTTTTTGCAGGGTTATCCGCAAACATTTTGCCTCCTTCCTCCTCTGTTTTTAACTTGATTTTTGCTGGCTTTTGGACTCTGAGCACTTTACCACTGCTGGCCAGTGCTAATGTGCATGTGCTCGGTGTCTAAAATGTAATGGCATTTGGTTTCTCCATGAATGGCATATTTGATTTACTGATAAGTCCCTAATACAGTGCACTACATGTGCCCAGGCCCTGTAAATCAAATGCTACTAGTGGGCCTGGAGAACTGGCTGTGCCACCCATGAGTAGCCCTTCAAACCTGTCTCAGACCTGCCACTGCGGAGCCTGTGTGTGCAGTTTTCGACAGCCATGTCAACCTGTCAAGTTCACCTACTTGCCAGGCTCAAACCTTCCTTTTTACTACATATAATATAAGTCACCCGTAAGGTAGGCCCTAGGTAGCGCCATGGGCAGAGAGCAGTGTACTTAAGAGGTAGGACATGTACGTTTGAGTTTTACATGTCCCGGTAGAGAAAAACTGCTAAAACCGTTTTTCACTACAGCATGCCTATCTCTACCATAGGTTAGCATTGGAGCTGCCTTGTAACACCTTACAGGTGTATCCTCCAATTGGGAGTAGATAGAAAATTGGAGTTTGGTGTCCCTGGACTCACAATTAAAAAAACACATATTTTAGTGAAGTTGGTTTTTAAATTGAAGATCTGAAAATGCCACTTTTAGAAAGTTGGCATTTTCTTACTTTAATAATTCTGTGCCTCTGCCTGTCCCTAGAATGCATGTCTGGATCAGGGTGACAACTGGGCTTTGTGAATTCACTCTAGACAGTCACACACAAAGGGAACTGAGGTGTACCCTGCATATCCTGATGGCCCATCACCAGGCTGATGGGTCTCCCTGAGCTAGAGTGGTGGGAGAAGTTGACACTTCCACCTGAATAAGGCTGTGCCTGTAGCCACAAAAAGAGCTGCATACCCCCCTGTAGTGTGTCTGGAGCCAGAGCCAGAAAGGGTAGGGTCTTTGCACTACAAAGACCTTTCTTTGTAGCCTCCCTACTTTAAAGTCTAAATTGGGTATAAGTACTGGACCTCTGACATCCAGAATACTTCTGGACCTAGGACATTCTGTCAGAAAGAAGTGCTGTTGTGCTGCCAGGAGGGACTGCCACTTTGCTGCTTGTTTTGCTGTGTTGGCCTGCTGCCTTCTGCTTCTTGTCTGATAGTGAGAGGACAGGACTTTACTTTCTGCATCCTGCTTTCTAAAGTTTCTCCAAGGGCTTGACTGAGCTTGCCTCCTGTTGCTGAAGTCTCAGGGGCATCAAAGACTTCACCTGCATCTTGCAACCAGCACCTGGGCTCCACTGCTGTGAGTTCTGACCTGCCAAGTGGTGCCAAACCCAGTCCTGGGCCCTTGGAGTTGAATTTGTTGTTTCAACCAAGAAAATCGATGCCTTGACGCAGAGCGTCAGTCGGAGCGGGCATCTTTCTGTGAAATCAACCCATCACCATTGCCTGCACCAAAGCCGTGGACACTGCCCACCGGGTGTGCGATGCCACGACCTCGACTTCATTGCAGCCCGACCATGCCACAGCACCTCCGAAGGAGCGCAGAGGGGTGAGTCTCAAAATCTGTGCCACCGACGTCCGTGGTGCCCCCTCCCGACTACGCCGCATCCCCAGCCCTGGATTACTCCCGATCCACTCATTGCCTTGGGATCAGTGGTTCGACTTCGCTGCTGAGGAATCGACACCCACTCTCTCGACACCTACATGCCCTTGATGCCACATCGCCTTCTGGAACCAAGGTCTTGCCCCCGCAACTGACTCATCACCCCCTCTGTGTAACGCATTGTCGCAGAGCTCTGCACCGCCTTAAGGAACAGACGCCTCACCTGCAACCGCGACGACTCACACCCACGGCGCGACGCCACATCTTGGTTCCCGATGCCGTGTCCATGGTTTCCTATGCTGCGTCTTTGGTTTTTGATACCGTCAAGGGACGGAAGGAGGACCAGACAGCCCCAGTGGGAGCTATAGATTTCTAATCACTGCATTTTTGATTTAATCTATAAAAATTCATATCTTGACTTGTGTATGTTGGATGTTTGTTGTTTTGGTCTTATTTTACTCAGATAAATATAGTCTATTTTTTAAAACTGGTGTGTAGTACCTTTGTGGTGTTTTCACTGTGTTACTGTGTGTGTGTGTGTGGGCACAAGTACTTTACACATTGCTTCTTTAGTTTAGCCTGACTGCTCTGTGCCAAGCTACAAGAGGGTGAGTACAGGTAAACATTTAGAGTGTACTACACCAACCCTGACTAGAGTGTGGGTCCCTACTTGGACAGCGTGCATACCTCTGCTAACTAGAGACCCCATTTCAAACATTGGTGATTAGCGGTGAGGATACGACTTGTATTTGTGAACTACATACAGTGAGTGGTGTAAACTACTTCCATATCTGAGACAACTACATACCAGCATACTTTTTGTTTTCTCTTTTTGCAACTTTTTTGAGTTTTCATAACAACCATGTCTCAATCTGGAGAGCCATCAGCTATACCTGCAGTAGTGGAGTTTCCGCAGGATAAATTTGAAACCTACACAGTGTCCCAGCTCAAAGGTTTCTGCAAGGAGTTCAAGTGTTCTTCTAAAGGCCTCACTAGAAAGGAGGAGCTGCAAAAGGTACTGAGGGCCTGGTTAGCAGCTAGGGATGCAGCTGTGAACCCAGGGGATGAGAATGATATTGTTTTGGAGGAGGAGGAACTAAGCTTGCATCTGGAATGGCTGGATGATTCAGCATAGCCTGTGGGGTGTGAGGCCAGCCTGAATGATGGAAGGGAGCCCTCCAGAGCTGTGAGCAGTGTTTCCTCAAGAAGCCTGTCTTCAACAGAGTTGGAGGACAGGCGGGAAGAAAGGGAGCTCAGGATGTAGCTTGCCAAACTCAAAATGGATTTGGAAAAAGATAAATTGGCAATGGAGGAAAAGAAGATGCTTTTAGCTCAGGAGCTGAGCTTGAGGGAGCTGGATTTAAGAGCAAAGAAGGCTGAAACCAGCACAGATGGTGGCCACAGTTCTTCACTTCACTCAGAGGGAAAGGTACACATACCCAGAAATCTGATGTCTGGCTATGGAGTGGGAGATGACATAGATCAGTAATTTCTGGCCTATGAAATTGCTTTGCAGATGCACAGGATTCCTGAGAGGGATTGGGGTACAGGTGTATGGAAGCATTTCACAGTGGAGGGGAGGGACACCTAATTGGCCTTAGGAGGTGAGGACATCTGCAAAGCAATTTCATAGGCCAGAAATTACTGATCAAGTATTTTGTAATTAATTAATTTTAATGTTTCGAAATCATGTAAACATGTGTTAACATGTGCCATGAAGCTGACCGGATTTGACTATTTAAAGGAGCACTTTGTGCACATCCATGCACTGTGTGCCATGCACCATGCACCATGTGGTGTATGGAAACGGTGCATGGATGTGTGTGGCCCCTGGGCCACTTAGCAGTGACCCACGAGGGACGGGGGCCCTCGTGGGTCAGTAGATCCTGTTGGAGGCTGCGGTCTTTGCCCCCAGGGCTGACGGTCTGACCTCATGCATCAAAATACAGCGGTCGGACCAAAGGGCTGTCTGTTGGGTGATTTGCCACCCACGGCCTATCGGTGGCGGTCCAGCCGACATCAAAATGAGGCCCTATATTTTTTATGATATTCTCTCATATGATATTTTGGTAGTAATAATATTTTTGTAATAAATATTTATGTCCAACGATATTTAAAACTTGATATTTTGTCCAAACACCCATAGTAGCAATGCCATTGTACACTAGGAAGCAATCCTTTTGTGGCCATGATCTGGCTGCAGGCATTATGACATCCAAACTCAACGTTAATAAGTTACTACAGTTTAGCAGCTACTCATTTCTTTATTACAGGGGATTAGGTGCGTCAAAAGTAGCCTATAAATGGAAATTGGAGACAGGTTTCTTGACGGAGTTTGCAGGATCCCTTGTATTATGTAAACACTAATAGGCTGTAAGATCAGATCAGTTACAGTAAAAATCCTCAGGGCATGGAGGTCAAATCAGCAGTTCAAAAACCATAGGGAGCCTGTAATGAGAGGGAAGGATGTCTATGGTAGCCATAGCGCTAAGATGGCCTTACCTAGAAACATGGATGCGATTTAGGGGTCGCCAGGGGTTGCTGTTGCGACCACTGGCATGGCCCTTGTGACCTCTGGTACTGCCTTTGCGACCCCTAGTGTCAGCAGTGGCAAAATCAGTGGCAGGAACAGAAGCAGCTCCTCCTTATGGACGTCAGTGGGGGCTTCACTCACCTCATTTTTATCAATTTTTGTATTATTCTAATAGTGAAAAATATTACATTTTTTGCTATTAGTTTAATAAAAAATGGAGTGCAAATAGCTGGAATATGACTTTCCCTGCCAACTGAGGTAAGTAAAAAAATGGTTTTAAATGTATGTATGTTGTGTGCGTCTTTGCAGTTTTGAGTGTGTTTATGTAAGAGAGGGTGTGTGTGTATGTGTGAGTGTGTGTGTGTGTGTGTATGTGTGGATGTGTGTGTGTGTATGTATAAGCATATGTATGTGTGAGTGAAAGTGAAGGTCAAGGGGCATGTGAAGTCACTTCCGCTACCCATGCATTTTGGTGAATTAACATCCATGCCTAGAAATGGTTTAAACATTTATTAGGGGTTTTGAGGACTTGCCTTTGATACAGTCTGTTATGTAGTGGTAGACGTTTGACTATTCCAGAGATGTGGACAGTATTTGGTGGAATTCAGGACTAGGAGGAACCTGCTGGCTGTATTGCTTAATATGTCCCTTGACTGGTGAAAAAATAGGCATCAATGAAACTGTAATAGTCTGGTTTTCCTTCTCTACTCATCTTCTTCTCCACTGATCAGTTTAAATTGGGTGGATTATTTGCCAAAACAGCCAACATAATTTGTGGAGGCTGTCAAGACTCCGCTTTAGATCCACATTATCAACAGTAATATGAACCCTCTTACCAAGATCTTCAACTCTACAACATAGGTTATAATATGTACAATGGCGACAAACAACTACCTCTCCATCTACATGATAAGTCCGGTACTCACCCAGTGTATCATTCTGCCTCTCCCAAGCCCACCACCAGATTTACAGTTTGAAAGGGAATAAAAAGGAGATTTTTCGTTTCAGAACGGCCAATCCAGCACATCTGTCTTTCTCCTGGCCCAAGCCCCTCAGCTCCCCTTAGCAAACAGTGACCAAAGCTTGTAAGCTCGGCTTGATGTTCAACAGTGAACCTTTTTCAAACTCCAAGTAAATGTTGTCTCCAAATCTGGTTTTAAACATCCAAACCTCTTCAGTGGTTCTCCCACCTTGACTATTGTAATAGCCTGCACATCAGCCTAGTGAGAACAATAATCTCTCAAACTCCGACGAGTCCAAAATCATGCTGTTCGTCTTTTGTTTGACTTGGATTGCTTCAACCACATCACTAAAGTCCCCACTGGCTCTCTGCAATCAAAGGAGCAAATTGTTACTCATTAACCTTTTCCCTGTGACACAGCTTTACTTAAAAAACAATCAGGGGCAGATTTACAAGCCCCTTGCGCCACTTTTGCGTCACTTTTTCCATGTTAAATATGATGCAAAAGTGGCACAAGGGCCTTGTAAATAAGCCCCCCAATGTTCGGTTCTTCAAACACACATACCTCTCGGGGAACCCATACAAACTATATGCTTTTTAGCGCATTCTGAGTAATTTATTTGTGAAAATCCCACATCAACCCCACATAAAGATCAAATCCAAGAATGATAACCAAATAAATGTATCCTTGAATGTCTGCAGCCTGGAAACAACAAATATATGTGGGTTTTACTATGGGATGTCGTCTGCACTATAAATTATAAAATAGAAGCGCATATCGCTACCTTGTGACAGAAGCACTGTGTGCTGCTCAGACATCGAATTCAGGGCTATATGGAAAGTAGAAAAACTGTATATTTTCTAATTCTCTGCACTCCGAGGAATCTAGTGGTGTAAGCCAAACCTCTTTTGCTCTGAATGGCTTTCCAATGCGCTGAACATGACTTCTATCAGGTTCTTAGCAATTTCTTCCAAAACAAAGTCACTCTCTCCAGTCTACTATAAGCAGAAACCCATCCCTGCTAAGGGTTGACCCATATCTGGTTTTCCCTTTGGTCTTCTGAGTGAAGGGATACCATATGTATGGATTTTCCCATTATTTGGTGCCCCGACATGCGATAATCTGAGTGCACTGCATTTGGGAAGTTTCAAAAGCAACTGGAAGCTAAATGCTGGTTTATGGTACCTGTATTTTGGTCACAGGTATAACAACTAGCCTGTATGGACAAATACCACAGCAATATATTTTCAATTCCTACACAGCCTAAGGTTTCTAACGCTGGGTTAAAGATCTCCCTTGTTCCGAATGGCTTGTGAGGAGAATGTGCTGAACTTTTTCGCAGTTTTTCTAAATTAGTAATTCCCTTCAGTCTGCCTAATTCAGGAATATATCCATGCCAAAGAGTCATTTATTTGCTGGGTCTCCTAAGTGTTGGGGACTAGACATGTATTGTTTTTCAGTGAGTGTATAGGCGTTAAATTAGGCCTGCATTTGGAAATTTTGAAAGCAACTAAAAATGAAATGCTGGTATATGGTACATGTCTTTTGTCACTGTTAAAATAAAATACAACACATCGGGAAGCTGTTAGAAATGAGATTCCGGTTTGGCTGAGGTATGCACCCAGGCCAGACAGGAACCACCACTTTAGTCAGGGTAACCTAGATATACACTCAAAATAACCTGTGCTCACCCTCTTTTAGCTTGGCACAGAGCAGTCAGGCTTATTTCAAGAGGCAATGTGTAAAGTATTTGTGCAACACACAGTAACACAATGAATACACCACAAAAAACTCCACCCAGGTTTAGAAAAATAGACAATATTTATCTGAGCAAAATGACAAAAACACAATCAGTAGAAGTTGAGATATGAATTTTTAAAGATTAAATGCAAAAACAGTGCTTAGAAGTCACTAGCGGTCAAAAGGTTACTTGAGGGACTGGTGCAAATCCAAAGTTCAGGCTGACCGCGGTGAAGGGCAGGCTGGCTACAGGACCCGCTGAGAAAGTACCCTGGATGGAGCAACGCGTTGATGCTGAGGGCACGCTGAGTCGATCATTTCCATGCAGTCGGGTTGTTGCGTCATCGTCGAGCTCCGCTGAGGTGAAAAGGTACTGCGTAGTCATCGAGCCGCGCAGAGCTTCATCGTCGAGGCATGCAGGCTATAAAACCGCTGTCATCGAACAGCCTCTGCATCTGTGTCAAAGGGTGATGCATCGGTTACAATAGGCGCACAGGTGACGATGTGTCGATTTTGTAGCAAAACAGCTTTACTACCCACTTCTGATGCCCTGAACTTGGAGAGGGCACCTCAGGCAAGGGTTGGACTCACAGAAGGCAGAGTCCAGCCACACCAGCAGAATTGCAGGAAGTCTTTTGTGTCCCTTAGACTACAGAAAACAGGAGGCAAGCCAGCAAGCCCTTGGATATCACTTGGAGGGAAGGCAGAGTCGACCTCTCCTTCAGCAGAGTCAGGTTGAAGCAGGCAGCAGGGCAACAAGCAGAAATGGGGCTACCTTGGGCCTACATTAGGGGTGCCTTACATGTAGGAAAATGGAAGGTTTGGGCCTGGCAAGTGGGTGCACCTGCCAGATCGATTTGGCAGTTTAAAAGTGCACTCACAGACACTGTGATGGCAGGCCTGAGACATGACTGCGGGGCTACTCACGTGGGTGGCATAATCAGTGCTGCAGGACCACTAGTAGCATTTGATTTACAGGCCCTGGGCAAACACAGTGCACTTTACTAGGGACTTACTAGTAAATCAAATATGCCAATCATGGATAATCAATTACAATACAATTTACACAGAGAGCATATGCACTTTATCACTGATTACAAGTGCTAAAGTACCCAGAGTCTAAAGCCAATAAAAGAGGGTCAGAAAAATAGGAGGCAAAAGGCAAAAAGTCTGGGGATAAACCTGCAAAAAGGGCCAGGTCCAAGAGGCGGATTCCTCAATAACATTCCAAAGATATGAAACACGAAAAAGCTAATCCCCTCTGATCAGGAATTATAGCTTAAAAGTGTATCAAGGAGTGTATTAAGGAATTCCCATGCTGGCCTATGAGAGGGGTAGGTCTCACAGTAGTGAAAAATGAAACAGGCTGTTTGTCAATACCAGGACATGCAAAACAAAAGTACATGTCCTACCTTTTACTTACATAGCACCCTGCCCTTAGGGTTACTTAAGGCCTACCTTAGGGGTGACATATATGTTAGAAAAGTGGAATTAAGGCTTGGTAAGTAGCTTTAAATGCCAAGTCGAAGTAGAAACAAACTGCACACACAGGCACTGCAGTGCCAGGCCTGACACAGGTTTGAAAGGCTACATCTGTGGGTGGCACAATTAGTGCTGCAGGTCCACTAGTAGTATTTGAAGTACAGGCCCTGGGTATATGGTATATCCCTTTACAAGGGACTTCCCAGTACAACAAATATGCCAATCAGGTGTAAACCAATGTCATCATGTTTAGGGGAGAAGCACATGCACTTCAGCACTGGTTAGCAGTGGTAAAGTATTCAGTGTCCTAGGGCGAACAAAAAAATAAATAAGAAAAAACAGGAGGTAAAAGGCAAAAAGTCCAGGGGAAGATCACCCTAAGGATGACAGGTATAACAGAAGCCAAAAGTCTAACGTGTTTAATGCAAAAATATTAAGTGGCATGGCAAATAATCAAGAAGAAATCTTAATTTCAGAAAACATGAGCTGTTACCTGAAACGGCCAGCTGGAGCACGTGATGCTAAAATGCATGCATATTTGAATGGTTTACATATATATTTTTTATATCAGCACAAGCCTATGGAGTGCAAATATGTTTCTTTCAGTGAAACGTATCAAATGAGCAGTGTGAAAAAATTGATTATTAGTTAGGATGGATGGTAGTCCACCACAAGTAATAATGTCACGATTCCTGTTAGGGTTCAGCAAAAATGATGTAAGGAAGTCCAAAGAAATTCATGAATCAACAAAGGAAAACAGGTTTTATTGAAAGGTGTCTGCAACAGAAAATCATCCAGTCTGTCAAACGCCTCAGCTGACTGTCACTAACATTCGAATCTGCACTACCAGAGAATCAGGAGTTCCATGGAACACAGTATTATGGTAAAACAAGGGGGGGTTCTACAGGGGAAGATACCAACTGTAATAACTCTTAAAGCTGAATAAAAGAATAATAATATATACAAAGTTAAATTACAACAAAAGGTTTTAGTGATTTAATGCTGAACTCAATCCCTGTAGCTACAGCAAGTGTAAAGCATTTAGAAATACTAAAACAGTACAAATAAAAGTCAAAAACACAGCACAATATCAATCCCACTATAGTTTTTAAAAATTGAGAATAGTTTAATGAACAAAATGACAAAAAGCCAATAGGGGAACCGGATTTATGAATTCTTGAAGTTTTAAATAAAAACAGTACCAAAAAGCATTAAGCACCAACCACGGTCATCTGGTTACACTTGACTGGTACCTAGGTTCAATTTAAGGCCAACCACGATGTAGGGCAGGTCGGATACAGAAACCAGGTCAGAAGCTTTACCTTCAGACTCAGGTACTCATTTATTAGCTTGTGATGCAGAACAGCGCAGCAAGTCACCTTCATGCGCTGCACTGCATGACAGGGAAAGGGCAGAAATGTGGTGCATTTCAGTCAATAAGGCGAATTCTGGGCCATTTACCTTGAGCCCTTTTGGCAGCTTGGCGCCAATGCAGGCACCCTTGCACCATTGTACGAGGGTGCCTGTTTTGCATGCAGGATTGTTTTCGGGCAGGAAGGGGAACCTTCCTGCATAAAAGCAATCCTAGGAAGCATATTCCTCTTTCTATGTGTGTTGCTGACATAGAAAGAGGAAGAAACAAGGAGAAATAGAGATGTTTCCCCTTTATACGCCTCCCCTGGGAAGGTGTAAGATTTTGGCACAGTGTGCGTCAACATCTTTGTGCCCCAGAAAGAAGCCAGACACTGTTTGGTTTTTTTTTGTCTTAAGAAAAAATCCAAATAGCGTCGAACTACATTCTGTCCCTGTGCTCCAGAAAAAGAACCATACCTTGCTTGGATTTCTCTTTTGGCCTATGAAAAAATCCAAAGAACATCTGGCCCTTTGCTGGGGCATAGAACAGTGTGACTCTCCTGCAGAAAAGAGGCAAATTCTGCTTGCGTTTTTCATGTCCTAAGTAAACATCTAATCAGCATCTGGTGCTCTTGTTGAGGCAGAGAACTGTGTGCATGTGCACCAAAAAGAGACAGACATTGTTCCAATTTTTTTCTTTGCCTAAGCATATGGCTCCTTTCTGAGGCACAGCCACACAGTTCTTTTCTCTCACAATGCTTCTCGTGCACAGGGGAACATTGTGAAACAAAGGAGCTATCCTTAAAATGAAAGACATGAACGAGGAAGTTGGGATTAGAAGGGGAGGGACTAGGGACAATCCTAGTCCTTTCCCTTCTAATGCCCATCTCCTGGGACATTTCTTCAGTTCGTGGGAGTTAGGTGTGGTTGGAGGGAGGGTGATAGAAGCTGGGCAGTTCATCCCACTTTCCTCCCTCCCCACCAAAAGACAAACTAGATGAGGCTAGTGGGTGTGGCTAGTGAAGTGAGTGCTGATGGTAGTGAGGACTGCTCTCAGCCCCTCCCACAGCTCCACCCACCAGCACAATCTTGGGGAAGACCTGCAAGGCGCTTGCGAGTCTTTCCAGGTCCTTGAACTTTCTCGATCTATCTGCCGCGTTCAATACGGTCTTTCATTCTTTTCTTCTACTTTGACTCTGCCAGGCCAGCATTCAGAACCAACTCATGGCACTCCTCATTCCTCACTGGCTGTACTCTGGCTGTACTTCTTCCTCCTTTCCGCTCCAATATCAAAAACATTTCATGTGGCATTTCGCAGTGTTCTTCATTGAACCTTACTTTATTCAACATTCATGTCTCCCCTCTAGCTTCTATTTTCAAATAATTCGGCCTTAAGTTTACATCATATGCTGATGACACTATCTTACTTAGAACGGATGGCAACACTTGACTGAAGAGCTCAAACTTTAGACTTTGCCTCTCCAAAGTTGCAGAGTGGATGACAGCCAATTGGGTTGAGCTCAACTCAGACAATACTGAGGTTCTGATTATTGGTGATTCTTTGTCTCACTGGTTTTCACTCTGGTCGCCCTCCAATCTTGGCCCCACTCTTACTCTGGGGATTGGCCCATATTAGAGCATTTCCTGCATCTTGCGGTCGAGCATGTCACGCTGCTTGCCATAGATACATATTCAACCTCCCCGAGCTCCATAACTGCTTTTGTGCTTTCCCATTCGGTTTCTGTCTACTTAATCTGTCCCTGGGTGTACCACTTCACTTATATTAGCCGTCACACTCCAGCACGGTGTAGATTTTATGAGGGGGCTGCATATAATTTCTTGACATAACGCTTACATAGTGATATATTTATAGCCAAGGAGAATTTCTTATTATCAAATTCAACTTTTCGGTGTCAAAGTTCTCCTTTGCATTTTATTTACTCTCCCCATGGGTGTACAATTTTACTTTATTTTAGTCGCCAAGCTCCCGCATGGTGTAGAATTTTTGAGGGGACTGAATCTGATTATTTGACGGAGCGCTTACACAGTGATACATTTATAGCCACGGGGATCTGCGTTGCAGTAATGTGCGATAATGTGCTGCATCGCTAAATACTTATAAGGTCCCAAAGGCGAGACCGATTGCATTGCAAATGCTTGTTACTATTGCATTCCCTGCTATTACCACAAATATTGCTTGCAACAAGCACAAATGCATGCAGTGTCCCATACATATCAAAACACCTGTACACTGTGTCTTCCCATTTGGGCAACTTTTTAGCTATCCGATTCGCTAATGAGGGCCACTTCTCTGTTGGTGCCCGGCCCATCTCGTGGCCCAGTTCGACCCTGTACACCACACTATGTGAGCCCCTGCTTGGAATGAGAACACTGTGTCTTAGTGTTGCTTGCTATCACACTGTTAGGGTTTCCTGCTAAAAGTCATGTCAATACTTCAGTACAAAACATTAGAAAAAAGCAGCTAGTGTTGGCTTCCTCCTCCACAATGCTCTGAGCAGGGACATTGTTCTCCAAAGGGAAATCTTTAACAGCCTACTTCCTCAAACCAGCAGTGGAACAGGCAGTCACTGTACCTCCTCGTTCCTATTTCAGATTACAAGGGTCGGCTTGTTATTAAAACTAGGAACAAACTTTCCTCGTTGGAAAATAAATAAAGCAATGTATCTATCATATATATTTGTTTTATGTTTCAAATATTAGTTACCTAAATGCAGACAATAGACTGCATATACTGTGATTTGCAAAAATGAGTATATGGCACACAGAAAAAAGGGTGACTCGTACCTTGGTTTTACATTAGGAACTAGATATTTGAAAAGTTGTGAATGTTTCTATGAAGAAATAGCTCTATTGTTAGACCTGGCATCTTTTGGCATAGTTTCCCCTGTCTTATTGCCTCTGACCTCCTGTTTTTGACTATGTGCTGGGTTTTGTTTTTGCTGGCTTTAGGACTTTGAGCACTTTACCACTGTTGACCAATGCTAAAGTGCAAGTGCTCCCTGTCGAAAATGTAATGGTATTTGGTTTATCCATGATTGCCCTATTTGATTTTCTAGTACGTCCCTAGCACACTGCACTGTGTGTGCCCAGGTAAGTCAAATGCTACTAGTGGGCCTGCAGCACTGATTGTGCCACCCACATGAGTAGCCCACCAAAACATTTTTCTCAGACCTGCCACTGCAGTGTTTGTGGGTGCAGTTTAAACTGCCATTTCGACCTGGCAAGGGTACCCACTTGTCAGACCCAAACCTTCCCTTTTATTACATGTAAGGCACCCCTAAGGTAGGCCCAAGGTAGCCCCCTGGGCAGGGTGCAGTGTATTTAAAAAGGTAGTACATGTACTGTTGTGTTTTACATGTCCTGGTAGTGAAATACGGCTAATTTCATTTTTTTCACTACAGCAAGGCCTATTTCTTCCATAGGTTAGCATAGGAGCTGACTTGTAATATCTTGCAAGTGTACCTTCCAATTGGGAGCTGATAGAAAATTGGAATTTGGTGCCTCTGGACTCACAATTTAAAAATGCATCTTTTAGTGAAGTTGGTTTTTAAATTTCAGGTCTGAAAATGCCACTTTTAGAAAGTTGCTGTGGCAGCAAGCATCCTGGGACCGGTTTCGGGGTACACCCCTCTTCAGCCACACTAGACGTGGGTCCCTTGCTCAGTGTGCCACTGGATTCAAGCTAGCCTGGCTGATGAGGGGTGAAACCCCGAAACCGGTCCCAGGATGCTCGTTTCCCGTCCAGGGAGGACCCGGCATGGCAGTTTGGGCTGGACTGTTCCCATGAAGAGCAGGGTCAATACTAATTTGCATATGTTTGGGTGGAAACTGGGGTGGCGTAGTGAGCAAAAGAACGATGGATTTAACCCAGATCTCTTGACTGGGGGTGAAAGTTTGATTTATTCAGCCTTCCGGCCATCATTTGTTGCCGCAGGACTTTTCACCCTAAGTGGGATGGGTATGCCCAGATGTGGGTCCCTTGCTCACTGTGCCACTGGATTCAAGCTAGCCTTGCTGATGAGGGGTAATACACCAAAACCGGTCCCAGGATGCTTGTTTCCGGTCCAGGGAGGACCTGGGTTGGCAGTTCAGGCTGGACTGTTCCCATGAGGAGAAGGGTCAAGACTGATTTGCATATGGCTGGGTTCAAACTGGGGTGGTATAGTGAGCAAAAGAATGATGGATTCAACCCAGATCTCTTGACTTGGGCTGTATGTTTGATTCATTCAGTATTCCGTCCATCATTTTTGCCGCAGCACTTTTAGAAAGTTGGCTTTTTCTTACGTTAACCATTCTTTGCCTTTGCCTGTCTCTGAATACACATCTGGGTCTGGAAGACAGTTGGGCTGTTTGTGCATTCACTCACGGCAGTCACACAAAGAGAGCGGAGGTATGCTCTGCATATCCTGATGGCCCATAACCAGGCTGATGGGCCTTCCTGAGCTAGAGTGGTGAGAGGAGTTGACACTTACACCTGAATAGGGCTGTGTCTGTGCCCTTATAAAGCAGTCTCCACTCCCCTGTAATGTGTCTGGAGCCAGGGAAGGGCAGGGTCTTGTGCACTACAAATAATTTTCTTTGAGGTTTACCTATTACAAAGGCTGAAATGGGTATAAATACTGGACCTATGACACCATATACTCAGAACACTTCTGGGTTGAGGACATTCTGCCAGGAAGAAGAGCAGTGTTGGTTCAGGAGGGAGTGCCCCTTTGTTGTTTGCTTTGCTGTGCTGGCCTGTTGCTTGCTGCTTCTGCCCTTGGAGTGAAAAGACTGAACTTTGCTTTCTACACCTTGCTTTCTGAGGTTCTCCACGGGCTTGATCTGAGCTTGCCTCATGTTAAGAAGTCTCAGGGCCATCAACGATTTCACCTGCCAGCACCTGGACTCCTTTGCTGAGAGACCTGCCTTGCCAAGTGGTGCCAAATCCAGTTCCTGGGCCCTTGGAAGTGAGTGCTGGTACAACAAGGAGAGAAAACAATGCATCGACTCCCAGCGTCATTCGGAACTGGTGCATCATCTCAAAACTCGACGCATCACCACTGCCGTCACTGAAGCGTGATCCCCGACCAACGCAACGACCATGGCTTTCAGCGCAGGCCCTGACTTTTTGCTGCAATGCCGCCGAAGAACCACCACTGCGTGAGTCTCGAGCACCGCATCATCAAAGTCCGTGACACACCGCTCTGACTCTGACGCAGCGCCGGCTTCACCACTTTGGAATTGAAGCAGCACGACTTGACTTTCGACACATCACCTACGCATCGTCTCTGGACGCCAAATTCATCAATGATACAGCAACGCAGTAAGGAACCGAGGCATCGTGCCCGCAAGCAACGCATCACCTCCCCAGCGCCATGCATCATCACTGGGCATTAGTGGCTCAACAACTCTGCACCGCCTTAAGGAACCGACACATCACTGCCTACAGCGAGGCATCACCTCCTCTGCGCAACGCACTGTCCCCGAGCACCAACGTGCCACCGACCTGCATAGCAGTAAGGAACCGACACATCACCTGCCACTTTAACGCCTCACCTCTCCTGCGTCATGAATCATCTTTGATTTTTAACGCATCCAAGGTACTTTGCATTGGCCAAGGGCAACCATTGATTTCTAAAGAAGTATACGTTTATTTAACTTTGAAAATTCAAACCTTGAGTTGTGTATGTTGGATATTTGTTGTTTGGGCTAGTTTTATTCAGATAAATATTGGCTATTTTTCTAAACTGGTATGGAGTACTTTTGTGGTCTTTTCACTGTGTTACTGTGCGTGTGTGGGTGTGTGTGTGTACAAATACTTTACACATTGCCTCTGAGATAAGCCTGACTGCTCTTGCCAAGCTGCCAAGGGGGTAGCACGGGTTACCCTGACTAGAGTCAGGCCCTATCTCGGCCCTAAATTGTGGAACTCTCTTCCTGCAGCTTTAAGGAATTGTACTTCACTCCTGAGCTTCTGTAAGGGTCTGGAGACCTGACTATTTTAGCCCACTGCATCGGACCACTTATCTGTACTTCTGCCTTGCGCCGGAAAACCCTTTGGGGTAGCTGCGCACATTACAAGTTGCATAATAATAATAATAGAGTGAGGGTCCCTACTTGGACAGCGTGCAAACCGCTGCCAACTAGAGACCTCATTTCTAACATCTATGGTGCAGGATCAGTTTCTTACCTACATCTCCTATCCTTATAGCATCCGTTCTCAGAACTCACTGTTTAGAAATATCTACTGCTAATAATACTATGCATTTTGTTACGGAATTAATACCTACTCGTTTTGGTTATCGATTGCAGTATGTGGACGAACAAAGATATGTGTTCCCAACCACCATGTATTAACTACAGCTCTCTGCTGCACCTCTAGCTAGATTGGTGGTATGTAGACACTTTATAGGCATGTGAGACATCCTAACACCTGTCACCCAGCAATAATAGATGATTCCTGTTACCTTACGTACATCTAAAATGGCACAGATAAGCCATATAGTTATCTATCAGTGTGCTCACAGCAGCCCTTACCAACATGTCACACCATGCACTAATATTCAATAGAAAACATTGGAGAGAATGCCTAATCCCCATCCAACACGCTCCAGATACAACATGAGGTGGTACCACAATGAAAAACAGCACTCACCACTTCTACCCAACAATACTCCTTACAAAGTGCCCTTTGTAATTAGACTTATATTTTACTTTTCTCAAAGAGAACATGCTAGACAGAACCCCTTACACCCGCATGCACACAACACAACTCCAAAGCCATATAATTGGAACAACGCCGGCAATTCAACAGCACATTCCTACACCACACCAAAATATATTTCAGAACCATTCAAATCAAATTAGCTAAAAGCACACCATCAAACATACATAGCATCTTAGCTATTTATCTGGCTAGCAATACTGTAAACAATCCGCATAGGCTGGGAAACAGAAAACCACGCATCAGCTCAATAAGAATTGTAAATTCCATCAGTGCACCAAATTATACACACAGAACACTACAGATCTTCAGCAGGGTCAAACTCATTCTACTTATTAACCAATGCAACAATTTATAAACAAGATACTCAACACATCTCTGTCAACCATACACAACTTAACCAACCAAACAACTTACACAACCGGTAGATGGAAATATCGCAGCTGTATGAAGAGGGAGCACAGATTAAGGAAGCACTTTGGCATCATAAATCATAATACAAAAACAGATAGCACAAAGCAGATAATCTCAATATTAAGGAAAGCCCACTAGCAATCCTGAGCACATAGTAGGGCAGATATAGGAATGACAGCCTGATTCGGAGAAAGGCAGTACTAAATAATCCACCAATTAATTGTGGGTCCTTCTTCATATGTGCAAAGGTAAACCTTACCAATGTAATGGTGTCTAGAGGCTAGCATTATGCTGGTGGAGACTCCTCAACCTCCACCATTGAGGCCCGCCATAAAATATGCTAGACATGGTGACAAGTCGCCGGCCCAATCTGCATGTTAAGGGGACCTAACATGTGGGAACTCACAATGTATTCCCAATTTCCTAGCAGAAATTCCACCTGTAGTGGCAGGTGATGATGGAATTTCTACCACCAAAATGTTCCTGACCATGCTTCTTTGTGGTAGCAACCCCTGGAGCCTCCACAGAACACCCTCTTGGTGAGGGTAGACATTCTGCCACATTCCTGGATTCAAAATCTGCCAGTAAAGCTTTAAATTAGGCTTTAAGATGTCGCTCCATTTAAGATTGTTTGTCAGTGCTGAACAGAATCACCTCCTTAAAGGTTTCTAGTTTGCTAACATACAAAAGATCACACTCAGCAGGTGGTCCGGAAAATGCAATACTTTCTATCAATCGCCTTAGCCTGTTGTGAATATTTTCTAATTTATGTATGTGCATCATATCATATGATACATTGCATCGTTTGGTGTAATGTAAGAGTACTTGTATTGTTATCATACCTGCGGTATTAGTTTCTATTGTAAAATATCGTGTAAGCTTCCGGTGCTTTGTAATCTTTCCAGTAGGATAAAATATAGCTTCTTTTAAGAGCATCATAAGCATTTTTCAGTAGGATAAAATATAGCTCGTTAACCCGTTTGCTGATGCTGTCGGCCAACGGCCGTTGCGAGCTCTACCTCGGTAGTGCTGCGCACGTCCGTTGGCCGACGCGGCCCCGCCCGTTTAATAGAACGTTCCGCACTGGCGCGGAACGTTCGAAGCAGCAAACGGGTTAAAAAGCATCATGAACATTATTCAGCAGTGACCCTTGAAATCCGAAGGATACAAATAAGAAAGGCAGTGACCCAAATCTAATATTTACAGCGAAACTTGGCTGTCAAATAGACACCTGAGGCTGCACACAAAGACATCCTTAGCCAGCACGGCCCTTGTTACAATACCACAATATCACTGCATCATACAACTCATGACAACGACGCAAAACGATCCGAAATGTACCACTGAGCTCTAATTACTCTCCTCCTGTATTTCAGGTTTTATGTGAAAGTGTTCAAAAATGTGCTCTTGTAATGGTAAGTTTGCCATAAACCCAAAAGGATGGAGTCCTTGTGTAGTGAGAGAATGGTTTGACTCAAGACGCCTCAAGGCTTTCCATCTGTGGTGAGGTTTACACCCTCGCGGAGGGGTTTTATGCATTCCATCATCATTACATCACATGACATATAATGATTTATAAGGAACGGTAATTCGCCTTAATATTTAGGGTATAGAGACTCACTAACTAACCACACTAACGGCCTTGTTAATGACTCAAGGATCTAACAATGTTTGTTGTGTGTATATTATCATAAAAAAATGTTGTGACTTATCCAGTGTGTTCTCGTACACTTACACAGGTTGTGCATACCTTAAATAATTTCTAAATGGTCCTTTAACACAACTTCCCTAGCGATAGGTCATTTCTATGCCACCATGCTTAGCTCTAGGAGGCCGAACTCAGTAATGGATTAGTAAGAGCTCTCACTTACCAACAGGCTGCTAAGCATCTGAACACTGTTGCTCGAATATGAATTTACCTTAAATAAATGAAAAGATAAGAGGTGTTTGGCAAAACAAGAACAAGTTGGTTTAATTAAACCCAGCTGCCTGGAGAATATCGACAGAGGCACGTCTAAAGACAGTCTCAAAAAACAGAAGTTTTGGTCGCTCATATATACATTTTGTGGGTAAAATAAAACACTTTGACATTCTTTGAAAAGCATCATAGTTATAAATAACAAGAAAACCCATCTGATAAGTGGGACATAGATGGCTCTCGACCTTGGGGAGAGCTAGTGTAGGCCAGCAGTATCGTCACTTTGCCTCTGAAACACAAAGAATACTGTGTAAGTTTCCTTACAATTAGGGGTTGCCCCTTTCCTTCCAATCACATGTACCTATTTTTCTTAGTATCCAGATTTCCTGAGATGGGGTAGGTGTCTGTACTGGAGTTCCACCCCCTCCCATAGGACCCATTTACCCTAGCATTGTCGAGGTGGATGGCCCTACACTGGAATTCCATACCGGGGATCCATTTTTCATTAAAAAGACGGCCCCAAATACTTTAAGGGCCATCCAGGGACCACAGGCAGAAGTGGGTGGACTCGTTTGAACACTGAAGTGGTGATTTCACTACCTCTAAGAACCTCTTTTTTATGAAGTCTCAGGGCCAAACAGTGTCCTTTCCTATCCTATCTAACTCTGTCTGAATGCCGCTAGGTTCAGTAAAAAGGTACAGTGCTGTGGGATTGACCTTGTATCGGGAGATTTTCAACACTGCTTTATGAGATTCTACTCTACTGGGTTGAATCTTTGCCCTAATTCTACAGAGATACAAGTGGGTGAGACATTTGACTTTCTCGGGGTACAAAAAGTCTGTCTGAACCTATGGCGTGGGGTATCAGTGAGATTATGTAACATGACCTGTTCGTGGTTTGAGTGCCCACAGTGGTCATGTGTTGATATCATGTATTGTGTAGGAGCGCGCTGTGTAGTGTCTGTGGGATGCTAGCATTGGGTTCAGTGTAAGTGTACGTGAGGTACGAGAGGTCTCTGCGCATGCGTTGTAAGAATGTCAAAGCGTGTTTCATGGAACTAGGCACATTTCAGGAATTGACAGGGCCCACGAGCACCCTGGCTGAACCCAGTGTGCACAAAAATACAGGGACACATAAATTAAAAAACATTTGTCGGCTGTAGGATGGGTTTCAGGGAGATGTCTGTTGTCTGGGCACCGAGAGGTGTCTTGTCTTGGTGAAGAGCAAAAAAGGGAGTTTGTTTTTTAGAAAACGGCTGTAAAGTCAATTTGTAGTCTGTGCTCTTGAGCGGTTGGCTTGTGGAAGTCCTTTCGGAGGCTGTGATGGAACTTTCTTTTAGAGGCTTCGGCTGAAGAGGTGCCAGCTGCTGCAATGATGGTGCACATGTGGTTAGATCGCCTACCTTTAGGATAAGAACTGTGGGTTGTTTGCTAGCTTGGAAAAAGCAGATCATTAGACAGTTCTTAGAATAATTCCTTGTTTTCTTTAAACAGGTAGATTCTATGGCTTCACTGGAGTGTAAGGCTTCCTAGCAGGGTGCTGAGGAATGGTGGTAGCACTTTTAGGGAATAGTGAGTTTTAAATTTGTCTTAGTTTTATTTGTACTATTGCTCCCCCCTCTGCTTGCTACGGTGGGGACAGTATTTTCCTCTGTGAGCTGCTCCATGAAAAAGGTGTGTTAACTTAATCAGTGTGGGGTGTCCTTTTCACCTGCATGGGCCGTGGGCAATTTTGAGAAGCAGAGGAGTCTTAATTAGTTGGTGGTCTGTCTATTGACACATAAGCATTTCTATGGCCTCTGCACGCAGGTTGCAGTGATGTTCTTTCTAAGCGGGGTTGGGTTATTGGGTTATGCCTTCCTTCTGGAAGGTTTGCAAATTTTTGGCTGTTTTTAGGCTGCCTCGTGTCGGTTCAGGTGGGCGTTTACCTGTGGTCTGGGCATTGCTGCTTTTAACAAGGAACACAGGGGGTGGTCAGAGGGACGTTTGTGGACCCCCTTAGGGCCCTGCAGGGAGATGACTACGATTGGGTTTGTTTGCTGTGTTTTCCAACGAAGGTCGGGTGTGCCGCACAGTCTCGCCGTGCTTGGCCGCATGCAGGTGGTGTTGATGGATTCAGTGGATTTTCTACTACAGACTGGGGTCGTGTGATTGCATTTCTTTGGAGTCTTGAGGACATCTTTGCCCTACCCATGTGAGGAGCCCTGCTCCTGACACCGGAGCTTTCGCCTCGTTTTGGAACTAAAGTAGGGCCTCCATTTAGTGGTAATCCCTGAAGTTGGTGAGACTTACATAGCCCGCCCAAAGTTGGACTTGGGTGAGCAGTACTGGGTGCCCGTTTTTATGCACCAGCTGGGGCCCGCCCTGCTCCCTCATCAGACTGTCCTCTCCTCTGGGACGTGGTAAGCTAACCTCACCCCGGGGGAAAAACAGTGGAGGGAGGTCTAGCCCCCTATTGGCACCTGTATGGCGAATTCTGGTGTGGCCTCCCAAACGACCTAGCATTTGGCGGCCTACACAACTGTTGCAGATGTAGGTAAGGAAACATATTTTGTGACTATGTAAAGGCATTGCCTCCCCGAATAGTTACCTCTCCCTGCCACGGTTGTGGCCCCGGCCCTTGCTGGGCTGGGCTCCCTTTCTGTGGTGACTGTTGCCACGCTAAGCCAACCATCCGGTCCCTGATGTGGCGGGGCACTGGTTGCCGGATTTCCCAGAGGCTGATTGGAAGCTGCAATGGCATTGCTCTGGACTTGATCGTGTGGATGGGTATTCTGTGTGGAATGTCCTGGGGTTATGCTTTTTAGTTCATGTAATGCTTTCAGGCGACATCGACTGACCATATGGCCTGGTGTGTGACAATAGTGGCATTCCAAAAGGCTTGGCTGTGGCCAGCCTCCCTGATGTCAGCCACTATGACTGGGCGGATATCCCTGAGGGTCCGGGGTGGAGTTCCATTTAAGGCAGATGTCATCTGTACACAAAGGGCCAAAGCGGCCCCCTATAGAGCGGTTTTATTCAATTTGTGTTGGAACAACTTGGCAGTGTCTCTTTGGGCTTGTCCTGCTGTTCCCTGTCCTTCTCCTGTTTCTTCTGGAGATAATGCAATATGTGGGCCTGTATCTCCCGGCAGGGTTTGGAGTCTAACCCCACTAAGCCATGTAGTCCAGTTTTGGAACTCAGTGGGTAGTCCCTTCTTGAGGATGTTGTAAAAGAATGCAACCTGGGGACCCGTGTCAGTCCAGGGCTGTCCTGTCTCTTGTCCCCATCGGTCTCTCATTCTCTTTAGGAAATCTGTCACGGTCTCCCCAGGCTTCATGCTTTCTACCATCAATCCTCCTACTTCTGGGCATCAGGGAATATTCTCCTTCAGGGCCGTCCATATTTGGTGTCTAAATGAGTTAAATGCGGCCCTTCATGCTCAGTGTTGCTCAGCGTTAATGTGGGGATGCAGGCTCGAGAAAACACTGTGTCTGTCTTCTCCCCGATGAGACTGCTGAGCAGGCTTTTTATATCACCTAGTGCTAAGTTTATTCCTGCTGTGTTTTTTTCGAAACACAAGATCCACTCACCTGCCCCATCCATCAATGGGGGGCAGTTTGGTTCTGAGCCCTTCTTTGCTCATCTGTGCCCATGGCATGTAGATGGTCCCTGATACACCTTTCTGCAGTAGCGGACAAATTCTGGTGCCAGCAGCTCCGTCAGTTCAGTGCTCAAAAAATCTAAAAATTCTCACTAGACCTGCAGGTTTAGTAACTTCAAAAATCTACTCGACCTAACTGTACTGCACTTGACCTCTGTGAGCAAATGTGACAAGTTAACAAGATTTAAAGGCATTTTTATTGCTCATTCACTTTGTGGGCAATAAAGATGCCTTTAAATCTTGCTATCTTGTCACATTTGCTCTGCTTTCAGAGACAGAGGTCAAATGTCAGTCTTCCTTCCTACTCGCCAGAAAGGGCGATTAGGACCTAACAATAGCTCGCCGTAATTAAATCTGGCTCGCAAATGCGAGCGAGCGAGTGGATTTTCGAGCCCTGCAGTTTCTCCCCGACTTAGCGCTCCACC
Organism: Calotriton arnoldi; assembly: GCA_963921515.1. Classification (NCBI taxonomy): domain Eukaryota; kingdom Metazoa; phylum Chordata; class Amphibia; order Caudata; family Salamandridae; genus Calotriton; species Calotriton arnoldi. The sequence goes on from CAWUFW010000867.1 coordinate 263,336, forward strand.
GTCTCAGGCATTCCTGCATGTTCCATCTCGGATCCCCCCTCCATGCCGAATGCAGTCCCCTGCAACAGGCATGTCCTCAGGTTTGAAGGATCCTTCCTCTGGCCAGGGACAATCATACTGGTCCTTCCTTTTGGTCCCGTAGGCCAGTAGATGGCTGAAAAGTCCACACGAAGCCCTCACCCTCTTCTCTGGACACTAGCTCTCTAGGGGATAGTCTGTCTGACTGGCACATTCGTGGGGAGCGGGAGATGTCTCCGTCGTCGCTTTCCTCATCCGTGCATAAAGGTGCCATACTTTTGTGACTCAGTTGTGTTCCAGTCAGGCTATCCTGACTACTTATTTCCTGGTCGGCCCCTCTCCTGTGCCGATGGCCAGGTGCTGTGTGTGCTTCTGTTAGGAGCCTTCCTTCCCTCGGCTCATCCCCATGTGGGGCCTGAGGCCTAGCCCTGGCTCCCTGAGGGGGGAGTTGTTACCCCTTCCTGCCTGGCTTCCTAGGCGAAAGCTCTCTCTCTTTCTATCCTTAACTCACGCCTCTCCTCTACTTCCCACCTGGGCTACCTCCTTCGCTCAGTGCTGCGTGATGTTCTTCTAGGTAATGTCTTGACCTCAAACTCACTCCCTGATGTTTCCGCCACACCATGGGCATACCCTGGGCAAGTATAGTCCACGGCTCCCTTTTCGGAGTCGGATGTTGGAGGACTGGGACCCCTAGCCTTCCCCTCCACTGATGGAATCACTTTCCAGGACGGCCACAAACTTTTATCTGACCTAAGGGCATCCTGTGCCGCGGTTAGGAGCCTGTGCTCCTTGCTCTGCTCGGACCTGATGGGTCGCAACCGAGGGAGCCAGGCACTGGACTTCGTCTGGGATGGTGGGTTTGGTGATCTCCCTCCTGGGTCTGGTGGCTTGCGGCCCTGTAGGAGGTCCACCAGCCCCCTCGAAGTAACCCACCGCAGGGATGGCTGGGATAGCCGGCATCAGCGAGAGCACATCCCTGCTGGTGTATGGTGGGGGAAGTGCAGATGCCTCAATTGCAGGCTCAGGGATAGTCTTAAACGCTTGAAGATGGCCCATAGTTCAAGTAAGGCATCTCGTTTAGGTGTCTTTGTGTGCTCTGGGCCTGTGTTGGGAACCTAGTTTGCATATGGTCAAGTGGAGTCTCCACAGTGGATTAAAGAACTCGTTTCAAGGAATTTACAAACTTTTGATTGTCTTGAGATTTTAGATGTTTACAAATTCCACTCTAATTGTGGGGAAAACTATGTACACGGGGGTTGTACCAGAAACAATTTACTGGTTACGAGCTCTTAAAATCTGATGCATCGATAGACGTTTAACAAAATGACAATGACAAATACAATGAAATATTAACAATCTGTAACAAAGTGTAATGGTTGGTTCAGAATAGTACAATTTGACTTTTAGCAGTAAAATAGCAAATATGAGATTCTGATTTATGGAAAAAAATAGTTATTACTTCATGAAACGCATAAACTTACCAACATGACACAACATTTAACATAAAGCACAATTTGCAAAATTTCAACAGCACCACGACATCAATAATGCATAAAATGGAAAAATCTAAAAGAGACTAGAAGAGAAAAGATTTGACAGAAGAAATGGTTACTTTGTCTAAAAAAACCTTAGTCCCCTCCCAGTGCCTTCAGCCTGAGGAGAGGGATGCTCCGTATAACACACTAAGCTAAACTGAGCCAAGGGAGCTCAGTATCAGCGGACAAAAATAGCAATGATTTGTGCAGAGAAAAAGGGACAGCTGACAACTAGCGGTCCTCTGTGGCCCCGACACAAGCTATACCTCATTCACCAAGGTTCGAATTTTTCCCTAACGTCCAAATTACACCCTATGTCACACCCAGGGGTTGTGCGTACCGGCTGTGTTACACCAAGTGGTCCAAGCGAGTAACACCTCTCACTTCTTTCAAATAATGCCAGGGTTAAGAAACCGATAGCACTAGAAAAACTCATTTACACTACAGAATTAAGATTGAGATGCTGGCTCTATATCACACCCAGAGCCTATGCGTACCTCTGTGTCACACCCAGTGGTTCAAGTGACAAAACTGTAGCTACCTTTGTCTTTTCTAGCATGCTGACTAGGGGAAAAGCAAAAGTGATCTACGCGCTTGTCCTAGTTTTCCACACGCCACATACTGGGACTAAGGATCAGATGTAGTCTCTTACCCTGTGACAGCTGTCTCCGGACGGACCTCTGCCTTGAGGATTCAGCAGAACTTCTAATCAATTATGCCTTCTGCTCACGGATCTTGCTGCGCAGATGTGAAACCATTCAGGCCGGGGTCCTTTCTTCGACAGCAGTCAGGCTCAATGAACCAATCTCTCCTATCTGGCTTGCCAAAATGTTGCTCGGATATGAATTTACCTTAAACAAATGAAAAACAAGAGGAGTTTTGCAAAACAGGATCAAGTTGGTTTAATTAAACGCAGCGGTCGGGAGAGTATCAACAGAGTACCGTCTGAAGACAGTTTTCAAAGTACCTCAGGGAGATCTTGGGCCAGTGTGTGCGTGTCCAGATGTCCGATGTTGTGAGTGCGTGATCACCTCATGCGGTGTGCATGTCATGTCCTGATTGGATGACTGTTCGTAACTACAATGGCATCTATCTTTGTGGTATTTTGGGAATGCGCGCCTTTGGCCAAACGTGTTTTATTGGGGTCAATCTCCTCGGTCCTGTTTGCAGTATGACTACCTATCTGTGGGATCGATCAGGATTTGGCCAGGGTGCGTGTTTGTCTTTGGGCTCAGTGTAACCCCACCTATGACCTGTCAATTGGTAGGCTCCATTTGGGTCGCAGGGCCTGTCGAACCACATATCTCTGAATTGGGATTGATGTTTGTGAGGGTATGTACGTGTTACATGGTGGTCATTGATATCATATTTACCGATATTCTCATTATTATACGTACAATTGTCACATCATATATCAACATTTTCGTTCACTGATATTGACGTCATTATGGGGCTTAAGTGACAGTGTACATCGACATTGGGTTTACTGGTATTGACATCAGTGTGCGTGCATAGGTTACAGCTTACATTGGTATTGTATTTACTGGTATTGACATCACTGTGCATGCATAGATTACAGCATACATCAATATTGCATTTATTGGTACTGCAGCTGCTAAGTGTGCATACATCAGGGTGTACATTGCTATCGTATTTATCAATTTCAAGAACACTGCAACAGATTGCCATGCCATTGATACTACGTATCAACATTAACCAATCATAATGGTCGATTAGAGGACACTCATGCATCATTGGTCCATGGGTCCTGGTCCGGACTAGATTACTGGCTGGCTACAATAGGAGCATACGCCTGGGTGACAGACGTCGGGAGATTAGCAAGGACATTATCTGATCACAATCCGTTCAAGCTCAGTATACAGCTCCCAACATGCACCCCTCCGCAATTCTCATGCAGATTCAGGGCCGAAGCATTATTAGATCTGGTGTACAGGAGTGCTATCAGGGATGCTATTATAGATTACTTCTCTATAAACGGGGCTCAGTAAGTGAAGCCTCTACACTTTGGGAAGCATTTAAGGCCACTATATGGGGAATATGTATAAGAACAAGCGCTGGAATATGAAAAGACATCCGCAGGCAACTGCAATGCACAGAAGAAGCCTTAAAACACTTGGAGGAGGAATATGAAGTCAGGCCCTGCCCTGAGACCTTAGCAAACATAGGGAAACAAATGACCGAATATAACGAACTGGCTAAAAGGGAAGTATAATATCTGACTAAACAGCACGTCGCAAGGGTATTTGGAGAAGGGGGTAGACCTGGGCACAATCTAGTCACTAGAATAACGGCAGACAAAAATCACCATCACATTATAATGATCACGGATGATGATGGGCAAGATCATTATGACCCAAATGGAATACTAGCACAATTTAAGCAATTCTATGAGGGAATCTATGCCTCCAGTGAACGGGCAGATATAGAGGGGCTAGATAACTACTTAGTGGATATTGCATCCCCTTGCTGTCAAATGAACAGAGGGAATACTTACGACAACCTATTGAAGAAGCTGAGATATGTGAGGCCATAAGCTCTTTACCAAACAGGAAAGCACCAGGTCCAGACGGACTCACTAGTAAATTTTACAAAGCATTTTAGATCTATTGGCGCCACACATTTTAGAAATGTATAGGGAAGCATTTGGAAAGGGAATCCTCCCGTCTACATTATGCGAAGCCTTAATAATAGCTTTGCTAAAGCCCGATAAGCCCTCGATGAGGTGTGAATCCTATCGACCCTTATCCCTCATCAGTATAGACAGTAAAATACTAGCACGAATACTAGCCACCAGACTCCAACCATTACTGACAACGATGATACTCCCAGACCAATTGGGATTCAGAACAACCAGATCCATAACGCACAACTTGTGTACGATATTTGCACTATATCACCAGCCTAATCCGGATCTTAAGGCTGTGGCAGTAATGTTGAACACCGCCAAGGCATTTGGAGTTACATGTTCTGAATACCTCAACGAATGGGGCTTCCTGAAGAATTCCGAAAATGGATAGGGCTGTTAAACGTGTCCCCGGTGGTGAGAGTGAGAGTACGTTTAGATGGGTACACGTCGGAACCATTCTCTATATATAGGGGTACTAGACAAGGCTGCCCCCTGTTCCCGCTGCTGTTTTCACTGATGTTAGAACTGCTGGCATGTATTATACGGAAGAGGCATGGGGTGTAGAAGTAGACCTCACCAAGGCCTACCGGTGCTAGGGGTTCGCCCTTCTTTGCGCTCTAGTCCTCAGACCAATACATAGAGATTGGCACAGAAGCTGGAATATCAAAACAACAGTTTATTAAACCTCATGAGTGGAACTACATCTATACAAAACCCTCAGGCAGTGTATGAGGTAGCACAAGGAGCACAGAAACTGTGGGTCTTTTATACCCACTCAAGAGTTCAAAAGGAGGCGGTACAAGCACACACAAGAATAGCTATTCACATGTATGGACATACAGAAAATGCTCAGTCAACAAAGTAGGAGGAGAATGAAGTTGCTGACATCAGTTAGAGCAGCCTGACATTTACAGACTAAGACAGGTCAATGAGCAGCTACAGACTTTTCTGAGCATGTGCAGTGTTACAGGAGCTAACTATAGATAGTTATTCTAGTAAAGTACAAGGGTAGGCAACAGCGAAGACGGAAGGAGCACATGGCGAGCACACGGTCAACTAAAATGGCTGCCAAAAACAAAATGGCTTCAGCTCATGCTAACAGTGATCTCTGCCAAACTTCCACAGATGACCCTTTTAGCATTAGCTGAAGACATCTATAATCTAGAAGGAACAATAAAAACATCTTGTATGTCAATTTTCATCATTTCATTAACTTCTTGATCTAATACACGTTGGGCATTCACTTTCTTAACATTACATCTGGCAGGTATACAAGCAGTAATACAGAGGGAGCAAAGCATTGGACCACATTGTATACATAGGCAGCATGTCAGCAGAATTGCAAATAATATACATAAGGTAGTAAATAGTGTCCATAGCCAACCAGCTAAAGTCCATGTTCCGGTATCGGGGTGAATCTCAGCAGCGATTTTATGCAGTTTAAAGATCGCATCAAAAACTGAAGGGACATGATCAGGAATATAGATGCAGCAACTGCTCCCGATGATGCGACATGCACCACCTCGATCGGCCAGGACTACGTCCAAGACCATACGGTTTTGGAGTGCCACAATCCTCGCAATCTGTAGTTCTTCTGTGATGTTTCCAAGTGCCATAGCTGTTTGATTGGTTACAGCCTCTACAACACGTGTCAAACGTCGGATCTTCCGGCTATTTAAGGCAGCACCAACAAAGAAGAACAGTCCCAAATTAAAATCAACATATTGCTGCAGTGTAGTATCAGTCTGATCCACCTCATCATGATTTTTTGTCCTCTTAAATCTGTTTTTGGAAATGTCATTACACAGTTTATAGTCCTTGTGATATGATGCAGGTGCCAGAAACACAGGTGGTAACAAAAAGGACACAAAACAAGTACCGGACCAGCCAATGGGTAAATTGTGATATCCCGTATTCCCACATATAGTAGGTATTATGCGATGACGTAAAACTGCTGTTATTTACTCCGGTAATATTTAAAACCAGAGTACAGTCGCTTTTTCCCACGGGAATACTACCAACACTGTTCACACAAAAGTCTGCACGAGCTCTAGTAACAGCTATAACAAAAGGTCCATTACCCTTAGCAGTTCGAGTATTTGGGAAAATATAGTGTGTAGAGGAATTTCCTCGGCGATACTCCTCCATTTCCCATACAGTTCCTTTGGCCTGTGGATCTCCTTCTTCATCAGGATAGCACACTTTATTCAACTGGTAGTTTAGTCTTCCTACATCATATTTAGTAATATTAGCAACATGGGTAGCCCAGAGCAGCGCAAACCAAGCCCTACAAGAACCATTGTGTGAAAATGGCAGAGGAATGAAAGGTGTTCCTCCCTTTTTCTGATGAGCAGGCATCATTCCACACACCCAACAGTCGGTAATGTTCATAGCATTATGTGTGTGGTGCAACATCTGGATGAACGTGTTGTTCAGATAGGACTGTCTATGCTTCTGCTCATGATAAGGGAGAGTAAAGTAGTGGTGTTCAATAGGTGCTGGAGTAGTAGCAGTAAGTATTCGTCGAACAGGAGCCACTTCCTCTACAACCCAAGTTATTACTGCCATAATGATCACACTGACAGTAAACCCAACAATGCACATAATTTTCTTATCGCAGATTCTCGCAGCAGTCGATGTCTCTTTCATAGGCATGGTCATCTTGATGCTGAAACAACAAAGCAGATGGAGCTCTAAACTCCTGGGCAGCCGTTGGTTTCTTCACTGAGGGTTAAGATGGGTGTCACTAAGCAAAAGATCCCCCCCCTCTTCAGCTCAGTCTCTCACTAACCCAGGACGGTTGCTCAACCAGTCTCTTTCAGCAATGCAGTTTCTCTCCGGGGTCGCAGCTGATATTGAGATGTACCAGGGATCGTGTGGTCCAGGAAGACTTCCTCAGGTTCCTCAGGTGACGTGGCTTGGCCTCTCTCGGTGTCCAGAATCTGTCGATAGTCGGCGAGCGCAGCAGGTTCCACCAGGGCAGACGGCACTTTTCTGCAGTGCGTTGAATGGACCCAATTCTTCCGATTGGTCACTCGGACTGCAGTTCTCGAGGCCAGGAGCACCTGCTCAGGGCCTTTCCACCTGGGCTCTAGGCTGTTCGACCTCTGGAAGACCGTGACCATGACGTGGTCACCGGGCCGAAGATCATGACCATCACCCTGCGACCTGTCAGGAAGAGCTTCTCGAACCTGTTGATGAATAGAAAGCAAGCTGTCAGTCAACTGTGACAGGTAGTCACTCATCAAGACACAAGGTACATCATGTATGGGGCATGGCTTAGGAACTCCCCAAATATTCATAGGCCTTCCAAATACCACCTCATACAGTGTAAGACCAGATCGTGTATGTGGCACTGATCTAATGGACAGCAATGCCAAGGGTAGTGCATCAGGCCATTTCAGAGATGTGGAAGCCTGGATTTTAGCCAACTTAAGTTTGAGGGTAGAATTGTATTGTTCCACTAGCCCTGCTGATTGTGGGTGGAAGGCAGCATGAAACTTCTGCTTAATTCCCAATCCTTTCAAGACATACTCAACAACTTGCCCAATGAAATGGGGTCCGTTGTCACTCCACAAAAGTTTGCAAACACCAAATCTAGGGAAGAACTCCTTTAAAAGCACCTTCGCTGTAGTAAGAGCTGTATTATCTTTCGTAGGGTATGCCTCTATCCACTTACTAAAGGCACATACCACCACTAGAACATACTTTAGATTATTACAGCGTTCAAGCTGGATGTACTCCATTTGCAGAACCTCAAAAGGTGCAGTTGGTGTAGCAAACCCTCCTGTTGGAGTTCGTGTCCCTTTTCCAGGATTGTACTGAAGACAAATCAAGCAGGACTGCACTATCTTTTTAGCTATGCCGGCAATTTCCGGATGCTCCCAAACTTGCGTAAGCAACTTCGTTATTGAGGATGCTCCAACATGTGCCGGCCCATGTGCCATATGAATCATAGGATGTAAATAGGCTGTGGGCAGTCTCCATTTAGTCATGTCTTTATTCCTCCAACAGCCCTCATCATCCAATGTTCCCTCCCTAGACCATTGCTCAAATTCTTCTGCAGAGGCAGATCGCTGCATATCAAGCACTTCCTGCCTAGCATCATGCCAACGTTCAGCCTGTGACTTCACCACATACATAGATGTGGTGCTTCGCTGCATTGCAGTTTCGCGGGCTATGCGATCTGCGAAGGCATTACCCTGTCCTATTTTATCAGTCACTTTCTTGTGTGCGCTACACTTAACAATCGCTATTTTCTTCGGATATGTCAAAGCAGTCAGGAGATTATGCACCAATTCTCCATGCACTATTTGCGTCCCATGTGATGTAAGAAAGCCTCTTTCCTTCCAGAGTAACCCAAAATCGTGAGCCACTCCAAAGGCATAGCGGCTATCGGTATAGAAGTTGACAGACAAGTCAGTACTAAGTTCACACGCCCTCGTCAATGCTATCAGCTCAGCTGCCTGAGCTGACTTCTGTGGAATGCGAGCTGTCTCAACTACCGTCTGAAGCGTTGTGATTGCATATGCAAAAGAGTAATGTCACAGTGGACTGCATTTACATGTTATGCCAAACAAAGGAAAACATTATTACTTTAAATTAATTAAACGCCACCATTTGAATCATTCACCAAAAATGGTTATGATTTTATTACATCACAGAGTTGCATAATAGCCCGAATATAAATGACATGTATCAATATGAAGCATTTAATTCAAGTCTGGTGACAAGAGGGAAAAGTGCAAGGAAAAGGGAGTGTTAGTGGAAGTGAAGTGAAAAGGGAAGGTGGTGTGCATATGTGACATCATTGATCCATATATACAACCTAACCAACCAGATGTCTGGCAATTATAAATTTGAAAAACATAACACAAAGTATCCGATGCAGATAATGAATCTCTGTCATCAGTGTCTGAACACAAGAAAGAAACAACGTCAACGTTTCGACCCCTAACATAAACAGCTGGTTTGATGCCTTGTGAGTGGGGTCTTCCTCAGGACGGGGATAAGAGTTAAGAGTGAGCACCAGAAGAAAGTACAAACAGCTGGGCCTCGCGGGCTCTCAGATAGGTCCACAATTCTTCAATAATTCAAGTGAGACGTCGAGGTTGTTCAGTAACCTCTGACTGTGGGCTGCTGCATCATCGACTAACAAACAGCTATTTGCAGAGATTCATTAGCAGTCCACTGTGACATTACTCTTTTGTACCATAAACTACCCGGGTCCAGTGGCCTTTCGGGTTACCCCATTATTGTATTACACTGTGATTGCATATGCAGCTGATGTCGTGCCATCTGGTAATCGCAAACAAGACCCATCAACCCATAATTCTCCATCAACATTTGAGAGGGGCGTATCTTGTAGGTCAACACGACCCTTTGTCTGTTCCTCAGTAAGGAATATACAGTCATGAGACTCTTGTGACTGGGATTGAGTAGCTGGATACGGCAACAGAGTAGCTGGATTAAGAGTTGAACATCTTTTCAAAGTGATATGAGGGGCCAAAAGTGTCAATTCATATCCTGTCAAACGAGCACTAGTTAAATGCTGCTTTTTTAGTTTGGTTCAAAAGGGTGTCAACTGCATGGGGTACTAACACAAGCAATCTATGTGACAAGACTATCCCTTCACTCTGACGTATGGACACAGCTGCTGCTGCAACAGAACGAAAACACCCAGGCAACGCACGAGCGACTGGATCGAGGACAGCTGAAAAATATGCACAAGGACGCTGCTTATCACCCTGTGACTGTACTAAAACTGAGAGTGCACAACCATCCCTCTCGTGTATATAGAGTGTGAAAGCCTTAGTGTAGTCTGGAGTACCTAATACTGGTGCAGAACATAGAGCTTGACGCAACTGTTGGAAAGCATTCTGACATTCAGTAGTCCATGGAAGGGGCATTGGAGTGTCTTTAGTCAGGAGGGCCAACAAGGGTTTAACAATATATGAGAAGCTAGGAATCCATTGCCTACAAAAAGAAGTAAGACCAATGAATGCACGAACATCTTTCTGAGTACTGGGCAGAGGCGTGTCTAAGATAACTTGAATACGATCTGGTGTGAGTGCACGTCCCTCCTTAGACAGGAGGTGACCTAAATAGGTAACCTGCTGTCTACAATATTGCAATTTCTTCTGAGAAACCTTGTGATGGTGTGATGCAAGAAATGAAAGCAATGACAGTGTTCCTTCTTCACACTGTTCAGAGGTATCAGCTGCCAACAAGATGTCATCAACATATTGTATGAGAGCCACCCCTGTTGGCACAGGAAAAGAATCAAGCTGTCTTTTCAACGCTTGGCTGTAAATACTAGGACTCTCTGTATACCCCTGTGGAGCTCTACAAAATCTGAAGGATCGATTATTCAAAGTGAAGCCGAACAAATATCGGCTATCAGGATGAATAGGGATCGAAAAGAAAGAATTCTTCAAATCAATCACAGAGAATGTAGTTGCAGTAGGAGGAACCATGGTAAGGAGTGTCGTGATGTCAGAGACTACCGGGTATTGGGGCACTACGATCTTATTAACCTCTCGCAAATCAATGATAAACCTGTATATTTTAGTATCAGTGTCTTTCTTCAAGATGGGAAGGATAGGACTATTGCATATATTGTAAGGGACTTCTTCCACTACTCCTACTTCAATCAAATCTTGAACAATACCTATTAGTGCCTCTTCACCTTCTCGAGAAATTTTATATTGAGGCAGTCGAGGCAATGAAGCACCCTCCTTCACTTGAATATGAACTGGTGGGATAACCATTTGCCCTACTTCGGTATCTGACGTAGCCCACAAAGTACTAGGGAGTGATGCCAAAGCAATATCTTCTCTAATGAAATAAGACTTCTCAACCATGGGATAGTTATCATTCAAAATGACACGCACGCCTTCTGGGGAACAACGTATTGTAGCTCGGAAATGCTTGAGCATATCAAGACCCACAATATTGTCCGGCGTGTTAGGGGAAAGCAAAAATGGACATGCAGCAGAGAATTTATCAACGTGAAATGGAAGTGGTTGTGACAGTGGGCTAAGGGATGGTGTCCCATCAAATCCTATCGATGTGATTTTTAAGCCAGACAGGGGAGCCCTTGGAACCAATTGTTTGGACAGGGCGCTACGAGTAGCTCCTGTGTCAACCAAAAACCGATCAGTGGAACCCAAAACATGTGCGTTAACATAGGGACCCTTCTGATCTACTGGGACTTCAACTGATTCCTTACCCCATCCTAGGCATTCCTATGCATAAGCAGAATCCTTCAAATCAGCAGTTGAATAATCAGACATTTGATATTGGTTTCGTCTATCAAAAGTATTAGAAGAATTCTGAGTTTGCTTGACTGCCTCAAACCTAGTGCAATCATCCATATCTCCCCTATGTCCTGAATTCCCCGGACGGCTTCTCATTTGTCCTCGACCACGCTGATACTGCTGAGTACACAAATGTGGACATTGAACAGCCCAATGTCCAATCTCCTTACAATAAGCGCACTGATCAGAAGATAAAGTAGCAAGGGGAAAAGAGAGTGCGCCAGGGCGATACATTGCACGTCCGCCTCTGCCAACACCTCTATAGGGTGGACCATAAACCTGAGCTAACATAACCTTCGTTTTTAAATCCTTAGCTTTTTTATCCTCGTTGCCCTTAGCTTCCAATTCCTGACGTTCATAATACTGAGCCATAGTCAAAAGAGAGACTGGGGAAGACGTAGTCCATGAACTCTCGCTGGCCTTTAGGCGACTAGCTATTCCTGGCAACATGTTCGCGACAAATTTATCGACAAACAGATGCCTGCCCGTGTCATCTGTCAATGAATGGCCACTAAAGTCATGGAATGTCTCCTCAAAACGTGTAAAGAAGTTCATCTGCCTTTTGCTTACAGGATGCTAACATAGTCCAGTCTATCTTTTTAGGAGGAATGAGAATTTTCAATTTAACTATTATAGCCTTTGGAAGGTCTAAAATTTCTTGTTGCGGTTTCTGTACGGGTTCCCTTTCTGCATCTATCCTCTCTAGTTCCTTCCAAAGATGTCCAAAAGCTGCATGATCATCTACTTTACGAATAGACCTCCACATATCAGGGGGTAGGATAAGCCCAAAAAACATATCAATATCAGACAAAGTCATAGTACAAGAACTAATAGCTCCTTCAACTTCTTCATAAAAAGCAGCCGGATTTTTCCGTGGATCAGGCAAAGCAGCTTTAAGAGCCATAACATCCGCTCTACTCAAGGAGTATAGACCCAATTATAAATAAAATATCCCTTCGCATCAGTTGAATCTTTATCGTCATTCGTGCCTGCACCCCTAGGAGGGACATACAAAGGCGCAGCTTCACGCATTGGTTTCCCATGAACTACAATATCCTTATCTGCCCCGGGATCGTCATCCTGTGGCACGGGGGTCCGAACTGTTTGTTCAGCTGTAGTAGCTGCCCTTTTCTCCTCTCGCAAACGGAATGCATCAGGTCGCAGTTTAACCACGCGTCTAATTAAGTCAGCCACATGGGAAGGGAGAAAAAGACCGTCACTCAACTGTTTATGATCATTGTTTATATCAACAGGCTCTAATTCTTTGGAATGTTTCCTGAACCTTTCAATTACTTCTCCAGTAAACGACTCTGTAAAATATAACTGCTCTGCCTCCGGCCAATGCTGAACTTGTGCTATAAGATCTGGAGCAGAAGTGTCACCACGAGCTGCTTTTCGGGCAGTAGATCTAAGAGTGGCCGCACGATCAGCCGTCATAAAAGAGCGAGTCTGTCGTTTAGTGTCCGATCCTGACTTTTCCTGAGCTGAGAGAGAGATGTCATCATCAGAATCAATCTTGGGGGCAGAGGGAAAAGTATAAGGAGGCGGAGAGCGATCTAATAGAATTGAATCATCCTGTGGTCTATTAAGTAGAGGATAAAGGGGCGCCGGACAGGGTATTGGCCATTTACCTGTAAACGACGCTCCCTATCCTCTCTCTCTTTTATTTCCTTCATTTCTTTATTTTTCAGCTCCAGCGCTTTCGCATAGATATTTTTGCGCTGTTCTTTTTCTGCTAAAGCTTGCTCTCTTCTCACTTGTTCACGCACTTCTTTCTCCCACATTCGTACACAGTCAAACATATCTTGTCTACTTTTGCGCTTAAACATACATTGTTCCACATACTGAATTTTTCTAAGATCAAATGACCCATTTATAGGCCATTGCAACTCAGGATCCTTGCTGGTATATTTATTCCATAGTGCACTATACATTATAGAAGAAATACCATTTTTAATGTACATATCCCTATTTGGTGTCCCTTCAGGGGGAGCCGGCTGATTCTGTTCTAGATCCATTTTGGTACCTCCAAGAAAGCAACACATTCTACGAAGTGTGCTTGAAACAGGCATGCCAAGAATATTGTAGCATATACAATATTATTCGCCAAGTGACACTTAACACAATGTGTGCCGTTCAAGTTTTCAAAGTTTAGAGAAAAATCTCCTCATTACCTGCCTATATAAATTGCAATTTATATATATCCAAACAAATCCAAGATTTTGGCCAAACAAACAAGAATTGTCACATCAAACGACCTTACCAAGCAAAAGTCTCTAGCCTCCAACTGCCAAGTTCTGAATCGACCAATTGGTCTCTGCACGACGAACGCCAGAAGGGATCTCAGTCGAGGACCGGCACCACCTGGAAGGTCAAATCGGGAAAATTGGAAAAGCACCTCGGCTTGCTAAGACACGGGTCTCCTCATGCAGTGATCATCCGTAGCGAGATTCCAATCCTCCGTCAAGACCACTCCGTCGGGCAGCCGAGTCGCCGATGAGCCCCACGTGACGGGCGCCAATTTGTAGAAGTAAAAACAACAATTGATGGACAGAATGCAGAACAATGTCGTACATTCACCCCAGTACAGAGATCTGGGCCTAAATCCATCGTTTTTTTGCTCACCATGCCATTCCAGTTTGGACCCAGCCATATGCAAATCAGTCTTGACCCTGCGCCCAATGGGAACAGTCCAGCCCGAACTGCCAAGCCAGGTCCTCCCTGGACTGGAAACAAGCATCCTAGGACCGGTTTCGGGCTTTCAGCCCTCATCAGCCAGGATAGCTTGACTCCAGTGGCATGGAGAGCACGGGACCCACGTCTGGGCATACCCGTCCCACTCGGGGTGACAAATGCAAAAACAACAATTGATGGACAGAATGCAGAACAATGTCGTACATTCACCCCAGTACAGAGATCTGGGCCTAAATCCATCGTTTTTGCTCACCATGCCATTCCAGTTTGGACCCAGCCATATGCAAATCAGTCTTGACCCTGCGCCCAATGGGAACAGTCCAGCCCGAACTGCCAAGCCAGGTCCTCCCTGGACTGGAAACAAGCATCCTAGGACCGGTTTCGGGCTTTCAGCCCTCATCAGCCAGGATAGCTTGACTCCAGTGGCATGGAGAGCACGGGACCCACGTCTGGGCATACCCGTCCCACTCGGGGTGACAAATGCAAAAACAACAATTGATGGACAGAATGCAGAACAATGTCGTACATTCACCCCAGTACAGAGATCTGGGCCTAAATCCATCGTTTTTGCTCACCATGCCATTCCAGTTTGGACCCAGCCATATGCAAATCAGTCTTGACCCTGCGCCCAATGGGAACAGTCCAGCCCGAACTGCCAAGCCAGGTCCTCCCTGGACTGGAAACAAGCATCCTAGGACCGGTTTCGGGCTTTCAGCCCTCATCAGCCAGGATAGCTTGACTCCAGTGGCATGGAGAGCACGGGACCCACGTCTGGGCATACCCGTCCCACTCGGGGTGACAAATGCAAAAACAACAATTGATGGACAGAATGCAGAACAATGTCGTACATTCACCCCAGTACAGAGATCTGGGCCTAAATCCATCGTTTTTTTGCTCACCATGCCATTCCAGTTTGGACCCAGCCATATGCAAATCAGTCTTGACCCTGCGCCCAATGGGAACAGTCCAGCCCGAACTGCCAAGCCAGGTCCTCCCTGGACTGGAAACAAGCATCCTAGGACCGGTTTCGGGCTTTCAGCCCTCATCAGCCAGGATAGCTTGACTCCAGTGGCATGGAGAGCACGGGACCCACGTCTGGGCATACCCGTCCCACTCGGGGTGACAAATGCAAAAACAACAATTGATGGACAGAATGCAGAACAATGTCGTACATTCACCCCAGTACAGAGATCTGGGCCTAAATCCATCGTTTTTTTGCTCACCATGCCATTCCAGTTTGGACCCAGCCATATGCAAATCAGTCTTGACCCTGCGCCCAATGGGAACAGTCCAGCCCGAACTGCCAAGCCAGGTCCTCCCTGGACTGGAAACAAGCATCCTAGGACCGGTTTCGGGCTTTCAGCCCTCATCAGCCAGGATAGCTTGACTCCAGTGGCATGGAGAGCACGGGACCCACGTCTGGGCATACCCGTCCCACTCGGGTGACAAATGCAAAAACAACAATTGATGGACAGAATGCAGAACAATGTCGTACATTCACCCCAGTACAGAGATCTGGGCCTAAATCCATCGTTTTTTTGCTCACCATGCCATTCCAGTTTGGACCCAGCCATATGCAAATCAGTCTTGACCCTGCGCCCAATGGAAACAGTCCAGCCCGAACTGCCAAGCCAGGTCCTCCCTGGACTGGAAACAAGCATCCTAGGACCGGTTTCGGGCTTTCAGCCCTCATCAGCCAGGATAGCTTGACTCCAGTGGCATGGAGAGCACGGGACCCACGTCTGGGCATACCCGTCCCACTCGGGGTGACAAATGCAAAAACAACAATTGATGGACAGAATGCAGAACAATGTCGTACATTCACCCCAGTACAGAGATCTGGGCCTTAATCCATCGTTTTTTGCTCACCATGCCATTCCAGTTTGGACCCAGCCATATGCAAATCAGTCTTGACCCTGCGCCCAATGGGAACAGTCCAGCCCGAACTGCCAAGCCAGGTCCTCCCTGGACTGGAAACAAGCATCCTAGGACCGGTTTCGGGCTTTCAGCCCTCATCAGCCAGGATAGCTTGACTCCAGTGGCATGGAGAGCACGGGACCCACGTCTGGGCATACCCGTCCCACTCGGGGTGACAAATGCAAAAACAACAATTGATGGACAGAATGCAGAACAATGTCGTACATTCACCCCAGTACAGAGATCTGGGCCTAAATCCATCGTTTTTTTGCTCACCATGCCATTCCAGTTTGGACCCAGCCATATGCAAATCAGTCTTGACCCTGCGCCCAATGGGAACAGTCCAGCCCGAACTGCCAAGCCAGGTCCTCCCTGGACTGGAAACAAGCATCCTAGGACCGGTTTCGGGCTTTCAGCCCTCATCAGCCAGGATAGCTTGACTCCAGTGGCATGGAGAGCACGGGACCCACGTCTGGGCATACCCGTCCCACTCGGGGTGACAAATGCAAAAACAACAATTGATGGACAGAATGCAGAACAATGTCGTACATTCACCCCAGTACAGAGATCTGGGCCTAAATCCATCGTTTTTTGCTCACCATGCCATTCCAGTTTGGACCCAGCCATATGCAAATCAGTCTTGACCCTGCGCCCAATGGGAACAGTCCAGCCCGAACTGCCAAGCCAGGTCCTCCCTGGACTGGAAACAAGCATCCTAGGACCGGTTTCGGGCTTTCAGCCCTCATCAGCCAGGATAGCTTGACTCCAGTGGCATGGAGAGCACGGGACCCACGTCTGGGCATACCCGTCCCACTCGGGGTGACAAATGCAAAAACAACAATTGATGGACAGAATGCAGAACAATGTCGTACATTCAACCCAGTACAGAGATCTGGGCCTAAATCCATCGTTTTTGCTCACCATGCCATTCCAGTTTGGACCCAGCTATATGCAAATCAGTCTTGACCCTGCGCCCAATGGGAACAGTCCAGCCCGAACTGCCAAGCCAGGTCCTCCCTGGACTGGAAACAAGCATCCTAGGACCGGTTTCGGGCTTTCAGCCCTCATCAGCCAGGATAGCTTGACTCCAGTGGCATGGAGAGCACGGGACCCACGTCTGGGCATACCCGTCCCACTCGGGGTGACAAATGCAAAAACAACAATTGATGGACAGAATGCAGAACAATGTCGTACATTCACCCCAGTACAGAGATCTGGGCCTAAATCCATCGTTTTTTGCTCACCATGCCATTCCAGTTTGGACCCAGCCATATGCAAATCAGTCTTGACCCTGCGCCCAATGGGAACAGTCCAGCCCGAACTGCCAAGCCAGGTCCTCCCTGGACTGGAAACAAGCATCCTAGGACCGGTTTCGGGCTTTCAGCCCTCATCAGCAAGGATAGCTTGACTCCAGTGGCATGGAGAGCACGGGACCCACGTCTGGGCATACCCGTCCCACTCGGGGTGACAAATGCAAAAACAACAATTGATGGACAGAATGCAGAACAATGTCGTACATTCACCCCAGTACAGAGATCTGGGCCTAAATCCATCGTTTTTTTGCTCACCATGCCAGTCAGTTTGGACGCAGCCATATGCAAATCAGTCTTGACCCTGCGCCCAATGGGAACAGTCCAGCCCGAACTGCCAAGCCAGGTCCTCCCTGGACTGGAAACAAGCATCCTAGGACCGGTTTCGGGCTTTCAGCCCTCATCAGCCAGGATAGCTTGACTCCAGTGGCATGGAGAGCACGGGACCCACGTCTGGGCATACCCGTCCCACTCGGGGTGACAAATGCAAAAACAACAATTGATGGACAGAATGCAGAACAATGTCGTACATTCACCCCAGTACAGAGATCTGGGCCTAAATCCATCGTTTTTTTGCTCACCATGCCATTCCAGTTTGGACCCAGCCATATGCAAATCAGTCTTGACCCTGCGCCCAATGGGAACAGTCCAGCCCGAACTGCCAAGCCAGGTCCTCCCTGGACTGGAAACAAGCATCCTAGGACCGGTTTCGGGCTTTCAGCCCTCATCAGCCAGGATAGCTTGACTCCAGTGGCATGGAGAGCACGGGACCCACGTCTGGGCATACCCGTCCCACTCGGGGTGACAAATGCAAAAACAACAATTGATGGACAGAATGCAGAACAATGTCGTACATTCACCCCAGTACAGAGATCTGGGCCTAAATCCATCGTTTTTTTGCTCACCATGCCATTCCAGTTTGGACCCAGCCATATGCAAATCAGTCTTGACCCTGCGCCCAATGGGAACAGTCCAGCCCGAACTGCCAAGCCAGGTCCTCCCTGGACTGGAAACAAGCATCCTAGGACCGGTTTCGGGCTTTCAGCCCTCATCAGCCAGGATAGCTTGACTCCAGTGGCATGGTGAGGCGCTAGCTACGCTGTCAGTTTCCTGGTTTTAATCGCCGATTAGCACATTTGTATGTTTTAAAAAAAAATACTTCTCAGCCTGCTACTTAGCCTGAAATCTGTGTATTATTCACTGCTTTTACTTTGTTATCACACGCTCCCTGACCTACCTAGTCTCTTGGGGCTTCTGTCTTCGGCGCTGCCACGCTGTTTTTCCTTCGGTCATTGCCTCGGTCCACCACGGCTTCTGCCGATTGAGTGGAGGGCTTTCCCTGACCAATAGCGCGGCACCCCTGTGAGTGACGCACTTCCGGGGGACGGCAGAGGCGGGCCCTTTCCTCGCAAAGCAGTATTTGAACTGTATGCCGGTTCTGACGCGCAGCGGACGCGTGTACATGGTGAGGCGCTAGCTACGCTGTCAGTTTCCTGGTTTTAATCGCCGATTAGCACATTTGTATGTTTTTTAAAAAATACTTCACAGCCTGCTACTTAGCCTGAAATCTGTGTATTATTCACTGCTTTTACTTTGTTATCACACGCTCCCTGACCTACCTAGTCTCTTGGGGCTTCTGTCTTCGGCGCTGCCACGCTGTTTTTCCTTTGGTCATTGCCTCGGTCCACCACGGCTTCTGCCGATTGAGTGGAGGGCTTTCCCTGACCAATAGCGCGGCACCCCCTGTGAGTGACGCACTTCCGGGGGACGGCAGAGGCGGGCCCTTTCCTCGCAAAGCAGTATTTGAACTGTATGCCGGTTCTGACGCGCAGCGGACGTGTGTACATGGTGAGGCGCTAGCTACGCTGTCAGTTTCCTGGTTTTAATCGCCGATTAGCACATTTGTATGTTTTTAAAAAAAATACTTCACAGCCTGCTACTTAGCCTGAAATCTGTGTATTATTCACTGCTTTTACTTTGTTATCACACGCTCCCTGACCTACCTAGCCCCTTGGGGCTTCTGTCTTCGGCGCTGCCACGCTGTTTTTCCTTCGGTCATTGCCTCGGTCCACCACGGCTTCTGCCGATTGAGTGGAGGGCTTTCCCTGACCAATAGCGCGGCACCCCCTGTGAGTGACGCACTTCCGGGGGACGGCAGAGGCGGGCCCTTTCCTCGCAAAGCAGTATTTGAACTGTATGCCGGTTGTGACGCGCAGCGGACGCGCGCAGCGGGCGCGCCGCTGGCGCGTTGAAGGCGCGCCTAAGGCAAGCCCGTCTGCGCCCGTCCGCAACCGGCCCGCGACTAGCGCTAGCCATGCTGCCTGTTCCCAATCAGACTCGCGTATTATGCTATCTAGGGCACAAATCTTTGAGTATAACTCAACAGCCTGCCCCAAGCCGACATGCTTTGACCCCTGTACATTGGAATTTGAGCCACATGACCTGGAACATAGTTGTATGTCCTGCTCATTTAAGTTTAACAAAGAGGTCTGGGGAAAAAAGTGTAAAGCCCTTGCAGAAGCCACACATTTAGAAATATGGACCCCCAGTAATAGGTCAACCTCCAAGATAAATGCTTGTCTAATTAACTGTAGGTCACTTCCTAAGCACGCAGACAACATTTGGCTTCTACTTGATTCAAAGTCCTGGGATCTCATCTTCCTAACGGAAACATGGATGAGAGAGAACTCTAACCCCGATATCTCAAGGGCAATCCCAAAAGGCTATAAAATAGTGGCAGAAAACCGGGAGGGTAATAGAGTGGGGGGTGGACTTGCGGTGATTATTAGAAATGATTGGGAGATCTCACACAAAAGGGTCGAACATACTGACCTAATAGAAGCACTGTTCTTTAACATCACAATCTCCCCTATTTTCACCATTGCGGGACTGCTGATCTATAGGCCACCAACATCTAAGCCCGCTGAGCTATGGGAAATGTGCGACCGGATCGCTGATCTCTCTTTAAAATATACCAACTTCATAGTCTTAGGGGACTTTAATGTCCATATGGACAATGCCTTATGCCCCACGTCCATCCAATTAGCGGAGACACTGACAGGATTGAATCTTAAACAACTGGTCCACAAACCCACACATAGGGCTGGCCACATCTTGGATCTTATTTTCACGAATATCTCCACCTTAACAACTGAAGATCCTATCCCCCTCTTGTGGTCCGACCACAATCTTATTCCTTTCTTTCTAACTATCGGTACAAACCACAATGTTATAAAATCTGAATATGAAGTTAGAAGAAATTGGAGGAAAGTTACCCCTGAAGTACTGGGACCTGTTTTAGAAAACACTCCTCTGTCATTCACCGGAGACCCGAACAGTGATACTGTAACCTTTAATCACTGGGTCACGTCGGCCCTTGACCAAATAACTCCCATGAAAACAACGAAACAGGCCAGGAACACATCTTCTGCCCCCTGGTTTACACCAGAACTTCGAGCAGGAAAAAGCCGCTGTAAGAAACTTGAGCGGGCCTGGCGTTTTGCTTACGACCCTGAAGCAAAAATCACATACAGAAAGGCAATAAAACAGTTTCATAAATTAAAACGCAATATTATCAAGGATCATATTGCCAATCAAATAAAATCAGCTGACAACTCCACTAAGGAAATTTTTAAAATTGTTCAGGGTTTCCTTAAACCAGAGGCAATGAAAAGCAATATAGTTCCCTCTGCCACACTCTGTGAGGATCTCTCGATCTTCTTCCAGGAAAAGATCCATGACATCTATGCAGCCTTTCCTGAGACAGATCCGTTCAACACATCTCTGCCTCGCCCCCTCCCGACAAATATTTGGTCTGAATTTAGCCCTTTAGATTTGGCTACTTCCCTCAAGCAGTTGGACAAAACCAAATCCGGGTCTCCACTTGACCCTTGCCCGGCCAGGTTTTTTAAAATATTAGCTCCACTGCTCAACCCTGCGCTAAACCAGCTCTGGAACACCTCATTGGAAACTGGCATTTATCCATCTAGCTGGAAAATCGCTATTGTCCAACCAATCCTCAAAAAGGAGAATGCAGACCCTACAATATTGAAAAACTTTAGACCCATCTCCCTTTTGCCAGTACCTGCTAAGATTCTCGAAAAAGAAGTGCAAAAACAACTGTCCACATTTCTTGAATCAAATAAACTGCTTCACGACACCCAGTCGGGATTTAGAGCAGGTTACAGCACGGAGACAGCACTACTCGAAGTAGCAGAAACTGTCCGGGAGACAATGGATAATGGGAACTGTGCAATGCTGGTGCTGTTGGATCTGTCAGCAGCATTTGACACAGTGTCTCATAAGATCCTCTTAGATAGGCTTCAACAGTTGGGAGTGACGGGGACTACTTTAGCTTGGTTTTGTTCCTTCCTAGAGGGCCGCTCCCAGAGAATTCGGTTGCATCCTTACACTTCGAATTCTCGCCCTGTGATCTGTGGAGTGCCTCAGGGTTCAGCCCTTAGCCCGACCCTTTTTAATGTTTACCTCGCTCCCCTGGCCCCTTTGGTAAAGCAACGCGGGGTAGATGTCATTTCATATGCTGATGACACGCAGCTTGTGCTTTCCTTCCAAGATTGCTCTGAGGCCGGTTTTTCAAACTTTAGGCAGTGTCTCATGGACATCTCAGCTTGGATGACAGCTAACTGCCTAAAGCTGAACACAGAAAAAACGGAAGTGCTATTTTTCAACCAGCCCTCACCTCCATTATCAGATTTCTGGTGGCCCGCAGAACTTAACCCCCCTCCTCTTCCAGTCTCGTCTGCAAGGAATTTAGGGTTTAAACTAGATACTTCCCTGTCATGTAAGACTCAGATAGCTCATGTTTCCTCGTCCTGCTTTTGGAAATTGAAGGCCCTTCGGAGATTCCTCTACTTCCTACCGATGGACTGTAGGAAAACAATAGTCCATGCGGTGATTACATCACAGCTTGACTATGCAAATAGTCTGTACATCGGGCTGCCAGCATACCTGCTCAGGAAACTGCAAACTGTGCAGAATGCAGCAGCCAGGCTTATTAGGAACATCCCACTAAGACATCATATATCCCCTCATTTGCGTAGTCTCCATTGGCTGCCTGTTAAGAGAAGAACTGAATTTAAGGCACTTACTCTTGCATACAGAGCACTTAATGATATTGGCCCGCAATATCTAAAGAAGAGAGTTCGCAAATACCATCAGTCCAGGACCCTAAGATCTAATCATCGTGAGTGCCTTGTCATCCCCCGTTTTTCTAAGTCTAGAATAGGAGGACGGTCCTTCTCCGTCAAAACTGCGACCCTGTGGAACTACATGCCTGATCATATTAGGAAAGCCAAGTCGGAACCTATCTTCCGGAAGGATTTGAAGACTTGGCTTTTCAGTCTCCTTTAGCAAACTAGGACTCGACAATTTTAACTTGCCTTCACCCCCCACTGTATCTGCAAGCGCCGGGACACCCCCGTTGGGGGTAGCTGAGCGCTATATAAGCTTAAATACATACATACATGGAGAGCACGGGACCCACGTCTGGGCATACCCGTCCCACTCGGGGTGACAAATGCAAAAACAACAATTGATGGACAGAATGCAGAACAATGTCGTACATTCACCCCAGTACAGAGATCTGGGCCTAAATCCATCGTTTTTTTGCTCACCATGCCATTCCAGTTTGGACCCAGCCATATGCAAATCAGTCTTGACCCTGCGCCCAATGGGAACAGTCCAGCCCGAACTGCCAAGCCAGGTCCTCCCTGGACTGGAAACAAGCATCCTAGGACCGGTTTCGGGCTTTCAGCCCTCATCAGCCAGGATAGCTTGACTCCAGTGGCACGGAGAGCACGGGACCCACGTCTGGGCATACCCGACCCACTCGGGGTGACAAATGCAAAAACAACAATTGATGGACAGAATGCAGAACAATGTCGTACATTCACCCCAGTACAGAGATCTGGGCCTAAATCCATCGTTTTTGCTCACCATGCCATTCCAGTTTGGACCCAGCCATATGCAAATCAGTCTTGACCCTGCGCCCAATGGGAACAGTCCAGCCCGAACTGCCAAGCCAGGTCCTCCCTGGAATGGAAACAAGCATCCTAGGACCGGTTTCGGGCTTTCAGCCCTCATCAGCCAGGATAGCTTGACTCCAGTGGCATGGAGAGCACGGGACCCACATCTGGGCATACCCGTCCCACTCGGGGTGACAAATGCAAAAACAACAATTGATGGACAGAATGCAGAACAATGTCGTACATTCACCCCAGTACAGAGATCTGGGCCTAAATCCATCGTTTTTTGCTCACCATGCCATTCCAGTTTGGACCCAGCCATATGCAAATCAGTCTTGACCCTGCGCCCAATGGGAACAGTCCAGCCCGAACTGCCAAGCCAGGTCCTCCCTGGACTGGAAACAAGCATCCTAGGACCGGTTTCGGGCTTTCAGCCCTCATCAGCCAGGATAGCTTGACTCCAGTGGCATGGAGAGCACGGGACCCACGTCTGGGCATACCCGTCCCACTCGGGGTGACAAATGCAAAAACAACAATTGATGGACAGAATGCAGAACAATGTCGTACATTCACCCCAGTACAGAGATCTGGGCCTAAATCCATCGTTTTTTGCTCACCATGCCATTCCAGTTTGGACCCAGCCATATGCAAATCAGTCTTGACCCTGCGCCCAATGGGAACAGTCCAGCCCGAACTGCCAAGATCAGTTGACTGGGGGTGAGTGTTTGATTTGCTCTAACGCTCCGTCCATCATCCCCTTTGGTATCGCTTTGTTCGCCCTAAGTTGGCAGGGTATGCCCAGACGTGGGTCCCTTGCTCACTTTGCCACTGGATTCAAGATAGCCTGGCTGATGAGGGTTTTGAACCCGAAACCGGTCCCAGGATGCTTGTTTCCGGTCCAGGGAAGACATGGCTTGGCAGTTCGGGCTGGACTGTTCCCATGAGGCACAGGGTCGGACTGATTTGCATATGGCCATGTCTGAACTGGGGTGGTGGAGTGAGCTAAAGAATGATGATGGATTAAACCCAGATCAGTTGACTGGGGGTGAGTGTTTGATTTGCTCTAACGCTCCGTCCATCATCCCCTTTGGTATCGCTTTGTTCGCCCTAAGTTGGCAGGGTATGCCCAGACGTGGGTCCCTTGCTCACTTTGCCACTGGATTCAAGATAGCCTGGCTGATGAGGGTTTTGAACCCGAAACCGGTCCCAGGATGCTTGTTTCCGGTCCAGGGAAGACATGGCTTGGCAGTTCGGGCTGGACTGTTCCCATGAGGCACAGGGTCAGACTGATTTGCATATGGCCATGTCTGAACTGGGGTGGTGGAGTGAGCTAAAGAATGATGATGGATTAAACCCAGATCAGTTGACTGGGGGTGAGTGTTTGATTTGCTCTAACGCTCCGTCCATCATCCCCTTTGGTATCGCTTTGTTCGCCCTAAGTTGGCAGGGTATGCCCAGACGTGGGTCCCTTGCTCACTTTGCCACTGGATTCAAGATAGCCTGGCTGATGAGGGTTTTGAACCCGAAACCGGTCCCAGGATGCTTGTTTCCGGTCCAGGGAAGACATGGCTTGGCAGTTCGGGCTGGACTGTTCCCATGAGGCACAGGGTCAGACTGATTTGCATATGGCCATGTCTGAACTGGGGTGGTGGAGTGAGCTAAAGAATGATGATGGATTAAACCCAGATCAGTTGACTGGGGGTGAGTGTTTGATTTGCTCTAACGCTCCGTCCATCATCCCCTTTGGTATCGCTTTGTTCGCCCTAAGTTGGCAGGGTATGCCCAGACGTGGGTCCCTTGCTCACTTTGCCACTGGATTCAAGATAGCCTGGCTGATGAGGGTTTTGAACCCGAAACCGGTCCCAGGATGCTTGTTTCCGGTCCAGGGAAGACATGGCTTGGCAGTTCGGGCTGGACTGTTCCCATGAGGCACAGGGTCAGACTGATTTGCATATGGCCATGTCTGAACTGGGGTGGTGGAGTGAGCTAAAGAATGATGATGGATTAAACCCAGATCAGTTGACTGGGGGTGAGTGTTTGATTTGCTCTAACGCTCCGTCCATCATCCCCTTTGGTATCAATTTGTAGAAGTAGACCTCACCAAGGCCTACCGGTGCTAGGGGTTCGCCCTTCTTTGCGCTCTAGTCCTCAGACCAATAAATAGAGATTGGCACAGAAGCTGGAATATCAAAACAACAGTTTATTAAACGTCATGAGTGGACCTACATCTATACAAAACCCTCAGGCAGTGTATGAGGTAGCACAAGGAGCACAGAAACTGTGGGTCTTTTATACCCACTCAAGAGCTCAAAAGGAGGCGGTACAAGCACACACAAGAATAGCTATTCACATGTATGGACATACAGAAAATGCTCAGTCAACAAAGTAGGAGGAGAATGAAGTTGCTGACATCAGTTAGAGCAGCCTGACATTTACAGACTAAGACAGGTGCATGACCAGCTACAGACTTTTCTGAGCATGTGCAGTGTTACAGGAGCTAACTATAGATAGTTATTCTAGTAAAGCACAAGGGTAGGCAACAGCGAAGACGGAAGGAGCACATGGCGAGCACATGGTCAACTAAAATGGCTGCCAAAAACAAAATGGCTTCAGCTCATGCTAACAGTGATCTCTGCCAAACTTCCACAGGGGCATTTGTGCTGCGATTCAGACAGAGGCCAATTAATATTTCCCTGTATGCGGATGACATGCTTCTGTATGTCAGGGAGCCGGAAACTTATTGCATGCCAATTCTCAATAAATATATACGCTTTGGGCAGTATTCAGGGCTTAGCATAAATTGTAACAAATCGACGATTATCCCTCTGACAGAATGCACTCCACCCTATGCGCTTGAATATCCCCTTGAATAGTCTACACAGCCAGTGCATTATTTGGGAGTGTGGATTCACATAGAACCAGATCTGGTGATACGGGAAAATTATGGCAGGGCACTAACTAAATTGAAAAAAGTCAAAAGATGGATAAGAATGCCACTGTCATTAGCAGACAGGATAGCTTTAATACAAATGATAGTACTCCCGGGGTTTCTATACCTGTTCATAAATATACCTATTATCTTACCCAGTTCACGTTTTGCTAATATACGTTCACAACTGCTGAGGCTTATATCAGCAGGCAAACAGCTTCAGGTAAAATGGGATGTACTCACTATGCCTTATAAACGGGGAGGCTTTGGAGTGCCAGATCTATATCTGTACTGCACATGCGCACTTTGCATACTATTGGTATAACCCTCATGTGTATACACTACACTTAGCAGTAGAAGGCGGGTATGCACACCCTGTACCGCTGCGAAATGTGCTAGTGCACCACAGAAGGGGGACACAGCGCACAGAAATTAATACTATACATTGCACTACCGCTGCCTGGAAAGCCCTGGGGATGGGAGCTGATAAACTCCCGTTATATGCCCCACTAATCCCTATTGGATATCACCCGGCCCTGTCAGTCAGGAATGGGCGGGGCACTTAATATTTTAAAACAGGCAGATATAGAGAGTGTTGGAAATGGGCCTTTTTGCAGGGTCACCCCTAAACTTTTTGCCTGCCTCCTGTATTTTTGCTGACCTGTTTCTGTTGGTTTTATGACTCTGGGCACTTTACCACTGCTGTTCGGTGCTAAAGTGCATATGCTCTCCCTTTGTAAATATGACTATGTGAATTGGTATATCCCTGATTGGCTTATTTGGTTTACTTGTTAGTCCCTAGTAGTGTGGCCTGTGTGTGCCCAGGGCTGGTAAACCAAATGCTGCTGGTGGGCCTGCAGCACTGATGTGTGCCACCCACAGAAGCAGCTTGTAAAGTGTGTCTCAGACCTGCCACTGCAGTGTCTGTGTGCAGTCCAGAACTGCCATCTTGGCTGTGAAGTGCACCCACTTCCCAGCCCCTGAACCTTCCCTTGGCATCTTGTAAGTCACCCCTATGGTAGGGTGCATTGTATGTGTAAGGTAGGACATGCCTTGGTGTGTGTAGCATGTCCTGGTAGTGAATTATGCCCCATTTCGTTTTTCACTACTGTAAGGCTACCTGTTCCTCATAGGCTAGAATGGGCAGTTTGACTATTACATTCTATAGTCCTAACTGACCCCAGGACCATGGTAGAAAAACGAATTTAGTATGCCTGAGCTCAGAATATTAAAATACATCTTTTAGTGAAGTTTATTTTTATATTCTGTGTTTGAAAATGCCACTTTTAGAAAGTAGGTATTTTCTTGCCTAAGCCTTCCAGTGTGCTCTGCTGTTATGTGTATTGGCTGTCTGGTTTTAGAGGGGCAGGGCAGGCTGAGTCAGACCTGGGTTGAATAGAGAGATCTGCATTTAGAGTGTGGGGAGGGGTGGCTCCTTGACCTGAATAGGGCTGTGCCTGGCAAGGTGAATGCTGGCTCCACCTCCTACTGTGTGTCTGCTAGCAGACCCCCTCTTTCTGAAAGGAAGAATGCAGCCTGGTAAACAAAGTGCTCCAGGCCTGAGCAGAACTGGTTCTGGCTAGGTTCAGTGACTTGTAGCTTCTGAGAACAAAGACTTTTGGGGTATAAATATCTGTGCTCAAACCCCTACAATTTGCATTGCTTTTGGATCTGGAGAGGAAACTCTGTCCGTGCCACTGGAGGAATCTGCAGGAAGTGACTGTCCCTGTGCTTGTGTGTTGTTTCTTGCACTGGCCTGCAGCAGTGACCACTGGACCTTGAAGAAGAGGAAAAGGAACTCTTGAGAGAACTTTTATTTTTGTTACAAGCAATTACCCAAGGGCTAGGAAAAGAGCTAGCCTCCTGCTGGAGTCTCAGGCACATCAGACTCCACCACCAACCTCCTGCTTCCTCCCTGCGAGGACTGCTATCTGCTGATGAGGCTCCTGTGAGTTCCAGGGCCTCTAGTTTGCATCAGAGAAGAGAGTGTGGGAAATCGACGCTAACGCATCTTTGCGGGCCGCTGCAGTCGAGAGCGCTGGGAAAATCATCGCGCTACTGCCGCAGAGGGCCCGCAACACGAAACCATCGCTGACGCCCCTTTGCGAGCCGCTGCAGCCGAGACGCGCTGGAAAGATCATCGCGATGCTGTCGCCGCGCACTCGCAACCCTTAAAGAAATCATCGCTTCGAGACATCGCATTGCGGACGCCGTGCGTCCGCCACTTTGATCGCATCGCACCGAATTTCGTCGCTCCCTCGCGGAGCGTCTTGTCTTCGCATCGCAGCACGATCGCACAGCGCAACAGGATCGCCGCATCGACTTCTCCCACGCGGCAAGAAAGTCATCGCATCGGCGGTCCAGCGTGCAGAAGTTTGTCGCATCGTCTCCGCACGCATCACGCAGATCAGCGCATCATCCTCCCTTGCGGCAAGGATTTCAACGCATCGCCGGCCTCGCGTGCCGAGAATCATCGCTACAGCTTATTTGCGACATTTTGTTGGTTTTGCTACTAAACCCAGGTACTTTGTGAAAGAAAGGGTCGCAGAGACCACTGCTTTGAACTTGAACCTTATTTTTGCAACCTTTGAACTATTTTTGACAGCCCTTCAACAGCTATCCTATTTTTGACAGTATTGTGGCTTTTACAGTTATTGGTCTTGTGATAAATCTGCCTTTATATAAAGATACTTATTTTTTATAACTACTTGTGTGGTGTCCCTTTGTAGTGTTCCTCACTGTGTTACTGTGTATGGTCATAAATGCTTCACACCCTGCCTCTGAGATAAGCCTACCTGCTCATGCTACGTTACCACAGGGTTGAGCAGGGGTATTAAAGAGGGTAGCCCTCTCACTCTGACTTAGGAAGAAGGGTCCCTACTTGGACAGTGGCCAGCCATTGCCAACTAGAGACCCCCATTTCTAACATTGGTGGTCAGCGGTGAGGATCTGGACTTGCATTTATGATCGCATACAATAATTATAGTGTACACTACTAGTGAGTGCAGACCATAACGTACCGCATACATTTTTTGAGAGTTTTTTTGGATCCTATATTGTAATTGATATTGCCGGTGATTTTTCACCCGCACACATTTTTTGAGAGTTTTTGGATCCCATATTGTAATTGATATTGCCGGTGATTTTTCACCTGCGCACATTTTTTGAGAGTTTTTGGATCCCATATTGTAATTGATATTGCCGGTGATTTTTCACCCGCACACATTTCTGAGAGTTTTTGGATCCTATATTGTGATTGATATTGCCGGTGATTTTTCACCCGCATACATTTTTTTGAGAAGTTTTCTTCTATCTTTTATTGATATTGCCCGTGATTGTTACAATGGGCAAGCCTATGTTTTATTGATATTGCCGGTGATAGTACCCGCATAAATTTTTGAGAATTGTTGGATCCTATATTGTGATTGATATTGCCGGTGATTTTTTACCCGCAAACATTTTCTTGAGAAGTTTTCTTCTATCTTTTATTGATATTCCCGTGATTGTTACAATGGGCAAGCCTATGTTTTATTGATATTGCCGGTGATAGTACCCGCATACATTTTTGAGAATTGTTGGATCCTATATTGTGATTGATATTGCCGGTGATTTTTTACCCGCATACATTTTCTTGAGAAGTTTTCGTCTATCTTTTATTGATATTGCCCGTGATTGTTACAATGGGCAAGCCTATTGTTTATTGATATTGCCGGTGATAGTACCCGCATACATTTTTGAAAGTTTTTGGATCCTATATTGTGATTGATATTGCCGGTGATTTTTTACCCGCATACATTTTCTTGAGAAGTTTTCTTCTATCTGTTATTGATATTGCCCGTGATTGTTACAACGGGCAAGCCTATTTGTTTTATTATTGATATTGCCAGATATTGCTACAATGGGTCTTGCTGAAATGAGACCTACCTTTTATATAGATGATCTGTTAACCTACAGTCTAGAGGAGCTAAGGGGGTTCTGTGAGGAGAAGGGCTTAGCAGTGAGTAGGAAGGAGACTCAGCTATCCCTGCAGACATCCCTGAGACTTTGGCAACAAGACAGATGGAGATTCTTGGAGTCCCAGTACACCTACCAAGAGGGTAGTTGGTCTGAGGGTGGCTCTAGAGAGTCTGAAGAGGAGGAAGAAAGGGTTATGGAATATCTCATAGGTGGGGAGTTCCTTGAGGAGCCTAGTGCCTATGGTAGTGCCAGATTCCCCTCATGGTCCCCAGAGGAGTTGGGGGACAGGCGGGAAGGTCCCATAGGTAGGGAGTCCCTTGCTGGATCTAGTGCACAGGGTAGTGCCCAATCTCCTTCATGGTCCCCAGAGGAGTTGGACAGACAGAGGGAGAGGGAGTACCAGCTGGAATTGGAGAGGCTCCAAATAGAGATTGCCCAGCTGGAGGCGCACCTAGCGCAGATAGCAGAAAGGGAGAAGTTAGCTCCAGAGGGTAGGTTACCCCTGGAGCGCAGTTTTAATTGTCTGGATTCCCCAGAGAGGGTGGGGTCCAGTGGTGGCAGCAAAATTGAAGTATATAGTGATGACAGTGTAGTACACCCACCCAGGGATGTGGCACCTGACTTGAAGGAGGGGTTGATCTACACCAGGGGATTCAAGGACCTGAGATAGCTCCATTGGTGTGCAGTGTCCCTGAGGTGGATTGGGGAACTAGCGCAGGGGCCCATAGTCCTAGTGAAAGGAGGGATACTCTACCGACTCTGGATGAGAGGTGCAGGGAGAGGGGTTCCCCCGTGGTTGAAGTCCTGGTGTATGAGTGTGAGGACCACCCAGAAGAGTGTGGGTTGAGTGATAGAGACAGTCAGTTAATGTCTCGCCCATTTCAAGAGAGTGGTGTGGGGTACGTGTGTGAGGCACTGGATTGTGAGGTAAAGGTTAGCACCTGTGTGGAGCTGTGTAATCCAATTGTGGGAGAGCATATTGTGAGTTCCTGTTTTCCAGAGCTAGGCCAACACCTGTCAGATTGCGAGTTCTCTGATCCTAGGGAACTTGCACAGGAGGCAGACCTCTGGGTGAGTACCAGAGGCTCTGTAGAGGCATTAGGGAATGACCCTAAGAGAAGTGGTTCAGAAGTTTTCCAACCCAGAGTGCTGGGAAAGGTTAGGAGTGTTACAGCTGGGTCCCCTTGTTGTGAGGAGGTTGTAGGGCCTCACATCCTATCTCGTGGGAGCAGGAGTGAGACTGGGATAGGTCCCAAAGTGCCCCAGCCTCAGTCCCCAGGACTGGATGGTTCCATGAGGGAACACCAGGTGGGGAGCCTAGTCTGTCTGGATGGACCGTCCATTGTGGGGGTACCCCAGTGTTAGGTGAGCTGGGAGTGCCTGTAGTCAGGCCTCCATCAGTTCTTGTGCCGGGCAGTGCCACTCCTAGGGGAGGGTACAGAAGTCCAGTCTGAGGGATGAAAGGGGGAAAGAGTCCCCAGTGGAAGAACCAGTGGGTCAGGGGCCAGCCAGAAGGGCTGAGCCTCATAGGATTGGCCATGGTGACGCCACTTCTGTCCTGGGGCATCTTCACGCACTGTCAGAGGGACAGGAGGTCGTGAGCTCTGTGCCAGGCAGACTGTCACGCAACACGCTAGGTATGTGTCACCCTCAGGAAGTCCTGGTTGGCCAGGCAGTTGTTCAGCCGCAGGGGTTGGTCCATGGGTTGGTAAGTCAGGTCCAGGAGTTGTCTGACCTGGAGGGAGGGACAACTGTAAGCAGTGTCCCGACCATTTTTTCCAAGAGCACCACTCCAGGTGGGAGGGTGCAGTATGCTGGAAGGGGGTGCAGAGGGAGGGAGTCCTCGCCTCTGACCCCGGTGCACCCTGAGGGTTTTTTCAGGTTGGTAGGTCAGTTGCAGGGTCCAGGCCCTGAACTGGTGGAGGGGTGTGTTTCCCTTGAGGGGAGCCTGTGTGCTCCACAGGAAGTCCTGGGTGGCCAGGCGGTTGTTCAACCACAGGGGTTGGTCCCTGGGATGGTAAGTCAGGTCCAGGTGTTGTCTGACCTGGAGGAAGGGACAACTGTAAGCAGTGTCCCGACCATTTTTTTCCTAAAAGCACCACTCCAGGTGGGAGGGTGCAGTATGCTGGAAGGGGGTGCAGAGGGAGGGAGTCCTCGCCTCTGACCCCAGTACCACCTGAGGGTTTTTCCAGGTTGATGGATCAGTTGCAGGGACAAGGCCCTGAACTAGTGGAAGAGTGTATTTTCCTTGGGGGAATTGGTGTACTCCCCCAGAAGTCCTGGGTTGCCAGGCACAGGCCCAGCCTAAGGGTACAGACCCTAAGTTGGGGGGCCAGGTTCAGGGTGTCCCCCTGATCTGGAGGAAGGGGCAAATGCTAACAGTGCCCCTCCCGTTTTGTGTTATGGAGGCACCTCTCCAGGTGGGAGGGTGCCGGGCCCCAGTAAAGGGGGTGGGGAGAGGGCAGCCTCACCCCTGACCTCCGCCCAGTCTAAGGGTACAGACCCTATGCTGGGATACCAGTTGCAGGATAGAACCCCTGAACTGGTGGGCGAATTATGCAGGACACCTGCCTCAGGTGCCCTGACAATTCTGGAGGGGGGTACCGCTCCAAGTGGGAGGGTACGGAGCCCCAAAGAGAAGGACCGGGTGTGGGGGAGCCCACCCCAGTCGCTGGCCCCGCCGTTGGGTACAGGCCCAGGGCTGGTGGGTCAGTGTCAGGACGCGTTGCCTGACCTGACAGGAGGGAGAGTGGACAAAAGGTGCCAGACGCCTGGGGTTACTGCCCCGCACTCTCTGATGCCACAAAAGTTTGAGAGCCCTGAGAGGTATAGGGCTTGGATTTTATCACTGACTACTGTCAGTGACTACTGGGGCTTGTTGTTTATCTGTTGGGACACACCTGGGGGCCAGTTAAGGTTAGATGCTGCACAGGTGGTATCCACAGGTGAGGGGAAGAGTTCCCCATTGGTTATCTTAGTGGGCCCTAGGAGTGTGGACAGAGGGATCCACCAGGGTTCAGATTGGAGTAGAGCTGCCATATGCCCCTGCAGTTGCGGGCCAGTTCCGTGTTCTATCGCCCGAAGCAGGGAAGCCCATCAAAGTAGTGATTGGTCTACCCTGCGTTTTGGCTGGAAGGGGTTGTGTTGGAAATGGCCCTTTTTGCAGGGTCACCCCTAAACTTTTTGCCTGCCTCCTGTATTTTTGCTGACCTGTTTCTGTTGGTTTTATGACTCTGGGCACTTTACCACTGCTGTTCAGTGCTAAAGTGCATATGCTCTCCCTTTGTAAATATGACTATGTGAATTGGTATATCCCTGATTGGCTTATTTGGTTTACCTGTTAGTCCCTAGTAGTGTGGCCTGTGTGTGCCCAGGGCTGGTAAACCAAATGCTGCTGGTGGGCCTGCAGCACTGATGTGTGCCACCCACAGAAGCAGCTTGTAAAGTGTGTCTCAGACCTGCCACTGCAGTGTCTGTGTGCAGTCCAGAACTGCCATCTTGGCTGTGAAGTGCACCCACTTCCCAGCCCCTGAACCTTCCCTTGGCATCTTGTAAGTCACCCCTATGGTAGGGTGCATTGTATGTGTAAGGTAGGACATGCCTTGGTGTGTGTAGCATGTCCTGGTAGTGAATTATGCCCCATTTCGTTTTTCACTACTGTAAGGCTACCTGTTCCTCATAGGCTAGAATGGGCAGTTTGACTATTACATTCTATAGTCCTAACTGACCCCAGGACCATGGTAGAAAAACGAATTTAGTATGCCTGAGCTCAGAATATTAAAATACATCTTTTAGTGAAGTTTATTTTTATATTCTGTGTTTGAAAATACCACTTTTAGAAAGTAGGTATTTTCTTGCCTAAGCCTTCCAGTGTGCTCTGCTGTTATGTGTATTGGCTGTCTGGTTTTAGAGGGGCAGGGCAGGCTGAGTCAGACCTGGGTTGAATAGAGAGATCTGCATTTAGAGTGTGGGGAGGGGTGGCTCCTTGACCTGAATAGGGCTGTGCCTGGCAAGGTGAATGCTGGCTCCACCTCCTACTGTGTGTCTGCTAGCAGACCCCCTCTTTCTGAAAGGAAGAATGCAGCCTGGTAAACAAAGTGCTCCAGGCCTGAGCAGAACTGGTTCTGGCTAGGTTCAGTGACTTGTAGCTTCTGAGAACAAAGACTTTTGGGGTATAAATATCTGTGCTCAAACCCCTACAATTTGTATTGCTTTTGGATCTGGAGAGGAAACTCTGTCCGTGCCACTGGAGGAATCTGCAGGAAGTGACTGTCCCTGTGCTTGTGTGTTGTTTCTTGCACTGGCCTGCAGCAGTGACCACTGGACCTTGAAGAAGAGGAAAAGGAACTCTTGAGAGAACTTTTATTTTTGTTACAAGCAATTACCCAAGGGCTAGGAAAAGAGCTAGCCTCCTGCTGGAGTCTCAGGCACATCAGACTCCACCACCAACCTCCTGCTTCCTCCCTGCGAGGACTGCTATCTGCTGATGAGGCTCCTGTGAGTTCCAGGGCCTCTAGTTTGCATCAGAGAAGAGAGTGTGGGAAATCGACGCTAACGCATCTTTGCGGGCCGCTGCAGTCGAGAGCGCTGGGAAAATCATCGCGCTACTGCCGCCGAGGGCCCGCAACACGAAACCATCGCTGACGCCCCTTTGCGAGCCGCTGCAGCTGAGACGCGCTGGAAAGATCATCGCGCTGCTGTCGCCGCGCACTCGCAACCCTTAAAGAAATCATCGCTTCGAGACATCGCATTGCGGACGCCGTGCGTCCGCCACTTTGATCGCATCGCACCGAATTTCGTCGCTCCCTCGCGGAGCGTCTTGTCTTCGCATCGCAACACGATCGCACAGCGCAACAGGATCGCCGCATCGACTTCTCCCACGCGGCAAGAAAGTCATCGCATCGGCGGTCCAGCGTGCAGAAGTTTGTCGCATCGTCTCCGCACGCATCACGCAGATCGGCGCATCATCCTCCCTTGCGGCAAGGATTTCAACGCATCGCCGGCCTCGCGTGCCGAGAATCATCGCTACAGCTTATTTGCGACATTTTGTTGGTTTTGCTACTAAACCCAGGTACTTTGTGAAAGAAAGGGTCGCAGAGACCACTGCTTTGAACTTGAACCTTATTTTTGCAACCTTTGAACTATTTTTGACAGCCCTTCAACAGCTATCCTATTTTTGACAGTATTGTGGCTTTTACAATTATTGGTCTTGTGATAAATCTGCCTTTATATAAAGATACTTATTTTTTATAACTACTTGTGTGGTGTCCCTTTGTAGTGTTCCTCACTGTGTTACTGTGTATGGTCATAAATGCTTCACACCCTGCCTCTGAGATAAGCCTACCTGCTCGTGCTACGTTACCACAGGGTTGAGCAGGGGTATTAAAGAGGGTAGCCCTCTCACTCTGACTTAGGAAGAAGGGTCCCTACTTGGACAGTGGCCAGCCATTGCCAACTAGAGACCCCCATTTCTAACAGAGAGGATGAATGATGTATTTCCAGATGGATTATTCCTCACAGCTGACAATTTACAATGCATACAGAACAAAACACCATTATTCACATTCATATATCACAGACTCCGAGCGGCTATGAGGGAATTGTATCCTATGTTCCCAGAGGAGCCACCAACACTCAGTACATTACAAGCACTCATTGCAAGCCCCATGAGATGTAAATTAGTTACCAAATTATATAGGATGGCACTAGAAGAAAAATAAGAGCACTCCAAATGGAGCTCTTGAGCGCTGGAATGAAAGGCTGCCACCTCAACTAACACAGGAGGAATGGGAGTACTGCTGTGTTCAGACAGAGTCACTAACGTCTAACTATAAGCTGCATATAATTTATTTTAAAAATATACCACAAATGTACTACACACCCGTTAGACCGCACAGGTATGGAATCAAAGAAAATGATATATGCCAGAGGTGGGTACAGATTTTATGCATTTAGCATGGGAATGTATTCAGATAAGAGATATCTGGAAATCTGTAGTTCAGAGTGAAGGGGAGCATATGTAAATTCACAGCAGTAGCGATGTTACTGGCTAAGAGGCAAGTGGCCATGCACTGGGGGGAAAAAAGTCAGTCCCCAAGCATGAACAATGGATTAAGGGCATGGTATATTGCAAAGAAAATATAGCACTCTATGCGGAAGAACTTCCGGAAACTTCACGACCTAAGGACACATGGGGACCATTATCAGAGTATCTAAGGGTAAAAGCCACCTCAGAGAAAGACAATGCTAAGTGAAAGCAAAGGACACTAATATAACGCAGTATAGTAAATGCCAAAGTCAATGTATGTAGCCTAATGGACATATGATTGTTGCAGGATCGATGTAGCTATGGTGTGTGTTGATGTTGTTAAACAGATGAAAATGTCAAAATAAAATATATATTTTTTTAAAACAGTCATAATGGTATATACCTTCGTCTCTCATAAGGGTAGATTGACTAGCTCTACGTGTCTGGTAATCGGGCCTTTCTCAAGTATGTTTTCTCATCCATAAGCCAGTGGCCCAAAAACACACTAGTGTGCGATTTAAGATGGCTGCCGCCTGATAAAGTTCGGTGAGCCTGTAATTGAACAACAATAATTTTCACCGAATTGGGGGTAATATTCTTGAACTTTACCTCACCTTCTCTCTTGCCTAATGTCTTGTTTCAGAAACTGTATTTTCAAGGTGTTTTTTGGTTGTTTTTAATTACGGTGCCTTTGGATACTCCCACAAGTGGTTTCAGCTGCTACACCCGTGGTAATACTTTCATTTGACTCAGTGTTTTTTTTGTTTTTATTGAATGTAATACTTCTCAGCATTTTTCTGTTTATGTTTGCAGTTTTCTTCTAAATGGATGGGAAAATTGTATCTCCTAATGCTAATAAATGCAAACAAACAGTATCTCCACTGCCTATTAAATTAAAAGTTGTTGACTCTTCTGAACCTTACCTTGCAACAATTTTGGAAGAATTTCAAGCTGTTCAGTCCAATACTGACAGTATAGTTAGTGAGATTAAAAATATTCGTAAAGATATGACTGATCTATCTGTGAAAGTCTCTGATAACAAAATTAAAATAAGAGACAATAAACCTATGATCGACCAATTACTTCTCATTGCAGCAAAAATTCTTCCTATGAAAAAACTTCCAGTGCATTTGGAAAATCGCAACAGGCAGTACAATTTGAGGATTTTTAATTTGCCGGACAATATAGAAGGTACTGATTGCAGAATATATCTTGTAACCTTATTGCCTAACCTATTGCAGCTAAAATTTACAGAGTCATTTGAAATTGATTAAGCACATCGTATCCCATTCCATTGTAAACCAGGTCAAACCAAACCTTCATAAGTCATATTTAAGGTGCTACTACATAACCATCTCATCGTGATTAGAAAAACTGCTCATGGAATTACTTTTCAATTTGTCAGCGGTCCCAAAAAGTTTACTCATCAAGACTTTGTAAAAGAAACAGTTGCCATGGATAAATAATTTACTGACCTATGTTCCAGACTGAAAAAGTCTGGCTTCAAATATGGTCTTTTTGACCCTTCTACTATGCCTATCTGAAAGACGACATAAACCTTTTCACCGTCCAGAGGATCTTCGAGCGTTCCATGACCATCATTTTCCTCTTTCCATGGATACACAGAAACATGTCAATTTAAGTAAAATGGCAGCTATATCATTGTTTAAGAGCCCTCTTTATGTTCATTTATTGATTATGGGCTTGTTCCTGCTGGCTCCTCTTGTATATGTGTGTGTCTACCTCACATCTGGCATTTATGTTCTCTGTTGTGGTGTCCATGTTATCTTCTGTTTCTTTTGTTCTCTCTCTGTATGGTAATTTCCAAAGCCACTTCTGTTTCTTTAACTCAGTACTACTTTTCTTGATCTTTGGTTTCCAACTCCTTTTCTTCTTCCTTGTTATTATGTTATCACATGATACTTCTAAACAAATTAAATTTGTCTCTTTTAATGTTAAGGGTTTAAGCCATCCAGTTAAGCGTGTTATAATATTAGAATATTTAGCTAGACACAAAACTGATATTTGTTTTCTCAGAGAAACTCATGTTGATGATCAAATATTATGTTATATGAATAGAAAATGGGTCAGGAATATAACTTCCTCTCCTGCAAATGGTAAAGAAATGGAGTTGCATTCCTCTGCTTACCGAAGCTCCAAATACAGATTTTAGACAAAATTCTCTGATATTGAAGGTAGATACTTATTTAATAAAGTTAAAATTGATACAACTGTCTTGCATCTCATTATTATTTATGGTCCTATGATAGATGATCCACCTTTTCAGAACAATATTACCTGAAATTCTCAAAGTTGGCAATGTTCCTCATATTGTTGGTGGAGATTTTAACTCAATATGTGACCCTCTCTTTCATAGACTTTCTACAGCTAAATTCAACCCCCCCAAGTCTCTCCAATCACTTGAAAAAACACCAAACTTATTAATATTTGGTGGCTACATTTTCCAACTCACAAAGAATTTACCTTTTTTTCCAATCCTCATAATTCGCATTCCCGAATAGATTACTTCCTCACATCATGGAATCTAGTTCACTCTATTACCAATCCTTTTATTGGAAATATCGCAGTCGCATACCATGCTATGATTTCAATGTGTTTACAATTAAATAACTCCCCTGTTTCTAAGGCACAATGGTGTATCAATACTGAAATCTTACTTAATAAGTCTAAAATATTGTCTGCTATTGATGAGTATTTTTGTATTACCGCTTATGGTGTCACATCTAATAATATACTCTGGGATGCTTCTAAATCTTATATTAGAGGTGTAACTATCCCTCTAATGGCGCATGAAAATAATTAATTTCAATCTAAACTTTCAAATCAAGAAACAGAAATAGCTAAATAGGAACATTGTTTTGTTACCTCTCATAACAATCTTTTTAAGCATGCATTACAGAAACTTTGTTGTGAATGCAATACCTTATTAAGTGAAAGAACCAGATTACAACTTTCAAATAACAAAGACAAATTCACCTTTAATACCAATAGATCAGGGACATTATTAGCTAATTACCTTCATGTTAAACATAATAGAAATCAAATTCATGCTGTTCATGGGAGGGATGGGAAACTTGCCTTATCTACATAAGATATCCGTAAAGAATTTCTAGAGTGTTATTCCTCCTTGTATAGCAAACCGGACAACATAGACAACCATAGTAGTGACTCTTTTCTAGTCTCAAATAATCTTCCTTTAATATCACAATCTAATAAACCTACTCTAGACTTGCCCATCTCCATTGATGAAATTAATGCAACTATTAAATCTTTGAAGCTATGTGAGTCCCCGGGACCTGCTGGTGTCCCTGCTGAATTCTATAAAACATTTTCTGCATACCTTACTCCTCATCTAATCTCCTTATTTACTACCTTCAGTACTAAAGGGATGGTATCCGACTCCTTAACGGACGTTCTTATCATAGTACTACCCAAACATGATAAAGATCATTCTAAAGTATCTAACTATTGCCCTATCTCCTTAATTAATCAAGATTGTAAAATGTTTGCAAAAAATTATTACCACCAGATTGTCAACTATACTGCATCGTATCATCCACACAGATTTGTTTAATGAAAAACAGACATTCTGTTAATAACACTAGACTTTTATTTCATATTCCTGAAGCTATCCCTTCATTATTTTCCCCTTCTGGCCTACTTACTCTTGATGCTAAGAAAGCTTTTGTAAGGTTCATTGGCAATTTTTATTTCACACCTTATCTACTTTTAATTTTGGTGATTCATTCATTAAAATGTTTTTAGTCCTTTATTCTTCCTGTTCAGCAAAGCTTTTTATCAATGGGCAATTTTTAGATTCTTTTCCCCTTTTTCTAGGAACTAGACAAGGTTGTGCGTTATCTTCTTTACTTTTCCTATTAGCCATAGAGCCCTTGCTTTCCGGTATACATAACTCAAATGAGATTTGAGGATTAAATATTGAAAAGGTTTATATTAAAGTGTCTGCATATGCAGATGAAATTGATACTATTATTTATTATTGACCCAGATATCACTATACCACATGTTCTCACTCTTATACATACTTGTTATTTTGTCTCTGGTTAGAATTTAAATACTAATAAAACAGAATGTTTTCTTCTGTTTACTGTAACCCTGCCATGCTAAATAATACTGACATTCTTTGACAAAAAGATAAAGTGAAATACTTAGGTATTAAATTCTCACACTCAATTAAACAAACTGTTACTTTAAATTGTGATTATTTACTTAAATAAATTATGGACAAAATTCATCAGTGGTCTCCTTTACATCAGGCATAGTGGGGGAAAATGTAATCTATCAAAATGACTATTGCTCCTCAAATATTTTATGTATTATCTATGATTTCTTTACAACTTCCTCCCACTTTCTAAAAGAAAATAGATAGAATCATTTCAAAATCTATTTGGAATAATAAACCTCCACAAATTGGTTATGCTAAACTAAAAATTGCTAAAGTGAATGGTGGGCTTGGATTACCAGATGTCTGTAAATACTTTAAAGCTTTTATATTAAAACAAGGATATTTATGGTTCAGACAACACAATACTACTGCTATACCTAAATGGCTTCAAATTGAACAACAACCCTTCCCTTTACCAGTATTATTATCCATGGCCAATTCAAATTAGCTTGTTAACTCCTCTCATATCATTAAATGTACAAAATTAATTCTCCAGGATTTGATTCTTTATTTTAATCCCCTTATCCCACCTCCAAAAAACTCTCAGTGTGGTATAACCCATTAATAAAACTTAACCATTACATTTTGGAAATCTTGGATTGACATGGGAATTTTTTATTTTGATGATATTTATGGTGACAATGCTTTTTGTCATTTTCAGATTTTCAGCATACATTTTTCTTGCCATCAACAGATATTTCTAAATATGAAATATTATGTAATTCAATACTAATGCTTTTCCGACCACTCTCCCTACAACCCCTTTTTCAGACTTGGAATTGTTTTTAACTGCTTATAGTGTTTTTCTACATACCGTTTCTAAATTTTATTTTTAAAAACTAAACAATACAGGCAAAGGTAATTTAATACTTATTAGTAATTTTTAGAATGACAAACTTTCCCAGGCCTTGTCTTTGGACATCTGGAGGAAAATTTGGCTTCTAAATATTTATGGCTGGCACCCTGTTTCTTTATACCAAACAAATGCTTTTCTCTTATTTAACAGCCTATGGACTCCATTTAAGTTATTTAAAGCTAAACCTTTAAATAGTCAATTGTCCTGGCATTGTAATATGGTTTGATGATTCTTTGAAACATGTTTTATTTGAGTGTACTATTATTGCTGAATTCTGGAAGAAAGTTTGGAATGTTATTACTACAATCTTTCCCATATCCAATAAGTTTTGCTTATGAATTCATTATTTGTAAATCTTTTGCATTGTCATGTAATTAATCTGATATTGAAAGCAAACTATTTGATTTCTTACTATCCTCAGCTACTAAATCAATGACATCTAATTTGAAAGATGCATTGCTTTTTATCAGTACATACATGGTGGTCATGGGTTATTTTGACTAGGCGAGGTACCCATCTATCCCTTAATAGTTATTTTACTAGTACCACCTCAACTGTTGTGGAAACCTGCTGATGATTATTTTCATTGCAAACGCATCTGTAACTATATCTTCATTTTAGATACAGATTAATCTTAGATGTTGTATAGTTAGAGATATTAGAAGTAGCTATTATTTGTTCCTTTATTTTATTTTTGACCTATAAATATCATATGTATATTTATCATTTCTTTTTATAGGTACAGCTGTATAACTACTTCATATTTACACGTTGTTTCATGTACATTTTCGGTAATATTTTTTGTATTGTCTTCATTACTTTGAAAAATGAATAAAATATTTTGAACACATAAGCCAGTGACCCAGTCATGTGGGCTGTATTAAGGTATGCAGGGAATGTTTTATATTGCTTATTTGGCAGCTGTTGAGAATGGGCGTCATGATGGGATTTCACATAGTAGATCAAGACT
The DNA here is from genome assembly GCA_963921515.1 of Calotriton arnoldi. NCBI lineage: Eukaryota > Metazoa > Chordata > Amphibia > Caudata > Salamandridae > Calotriton > Calotriton arnoldi. The sequence continues at coordinate 305,707 of CAWUFW010000867.1, forward strand.
TTGTAGTTCTTTTTGGCTCCAGACAACAGAGGCAAGATCAAAATTCTAGAGACTTTCATAACAATTACCAATACTGGTTAGCAAAAAGCAAGTTTGAAGGCTTCCTTCTGAGGAATCTTCTCATGGACCAAATCCCCTGATTCGGTCTCCAGCCAACAGGCGCATTTACTGAAGAGTTGAAGCAGAGGGGATATGGACATAGAACAAGCAATTTCTGGTCTGCCTGCCTTGGTCTGTCTGCAAATCATACAATGCAACTGATCAAGACATTATTGATCCTGTTGTGTGGAGAAAATGGGGAGGTGCAGGAAATACATGGAAGAGGCCTACAACATTTCATACTTCACATGCTTTAATGCTACCTTCCTCAGCTGAATATTTAAAGCTGTGTGGGGGCTATGCAGGTTATGATACCAGAATACATCATTGCTTAAGATATTTCTAAGTCAAAGCCTGCATAAGCACGCTATTCGCCCATTTTACTAATTAATTTGACTCTGGTTTCAATGGTTTGGAGAACCCACTGCTGCTAGGGGAACGGCTACTGCTTTGGAATCAAAAGCCTGACCTGAGGTGAAGTGAAGCTTGTGAACCCTGACATTGGCACAAAGCACAGTAAGTCTTATATGTCTTGCACAATGCTGTGGTCAAACCCAGGAATCAACTGCAAATAATACATATTTGTAATGATTGACAGCCAGGAGCGGACCAATGTGGTAGAGATAAATTATCTCTACAGCAATCACTGTTTTAGTTAAAGGGACCAGTAGTGGTCTTTCTACAGTAGATGGTTTAATTAATTAATATATTTTACATTATAAAGTATATTGCAGTAGCGGCCCGTGGTGGGAGTGCTGCCGGGCGGTTACGTGGGGTGGGGGAGGAGCAGGGTGGGGGGTAGTAAACTACGGAATACGGCGGCACAGAGGTAAGTAGACAAAAAAATCAATAAAACGAATTTCGTTGTGTGCGCTGCATCGCCAAATGCGATGCAGCGCGCGAAACGAAATTCGTTTTATTTATTTTTTTATTTACTTACCTCTGTGCCGCCGTATTCCGTAGTTTACTACCCCCCACCCTGCTCCTCCCCCGCCCCACGTCACCACCCGACAGCACTCCCACCACTGGCCGCTACTGGTATATTGTCTAGTGGCTTTAGTCATAAGTGGACACCAATAACGCTCATAAAGGAGGCACTAGCATGGGCAGTACCTACATCAGTAGTAATATCATCATGGGCTGCTTTAACAAGGTCTATTTCCACAAATCTATTTGTGATGTTTCTTCCCTATTTCCAGAATAGAGATGGTAGAAGTACCACTAGAATCTAAAAAATAAGCATTTGTAGCTGGAAATCCTGAAGGTTTGGCTTGATTATTGCATGTTGCCTTTACTGCCAGTATGATTTCTGGATCATTTTTAAGTTGTGACCTAATAATTATGTCTATGTGATAGGTGTGAACAGTTGTATTTGCAGCAAGATCTGCTGCCACGTTCCCTTAAGAGTGAATCCCTTCACTTGTATGTACTAACATATGCTGAATATAAACTAATGGAATCTTGCTCTGTGAAGCTGCTTTCCAGCCCCAAAGCTACTTAGCATTGATTGGTTTTCCTGCTGAGTTTTGCATCCATGGAACTTTCACCGTCCTTGGCCTATGGTGTAACCTTTAAAAACAAAAGGTGGAATCGGAAACTACTAGTCAGAATGCTTATGTCTGCGTTTTGTAGCATGAATAAAAGTGAATTATTATCAATCATTTGTGTAGTAGAGTTTCCCAAAGGTATAGTGCAGGTTTGTTGAACGCTGATTTCTAAAACCTCAAACATGTCTTTTACCACTGGACATATAGCAGAATAGCATTGTTGAGTGCCCAACACTAGCTGTTCAGAACCATTGGTACAAAACATTGCAGAGTATGAGTGTAGGGAGTTCAGAGGCAGAGTGGACAGTACAGACTGCTGATTTTATTACAAGACTATTATGCAGTCACTCTTGGCATGTGGGTCTCTTCCAGGGCCGGCAGATACAGGGGTCGTTGCACCAGCTGTTCCATCTACTACAGACCTCTCTACAGATAAGCTTATCAATGCACCCATCCAATGTTCCTTCCACAAAGGAGAAGAACGGGTTGTATTCCCTCCAACACAGGACCAGCAAGCAGTTGTGGCCGGCATGGCTCGCGGGTGGGGAGCAGGCACGGGGACGGTTGGGGGGGAGGGCGGGGTGGGGCAGGGAGGGGGGTCGTGGGGAGGGGTGTCGCACAAAGGGAGTGCACGGGAGGGAGCATAATTTAAAAAAAGTACCTTTAGGCCGGGTCCCACGTCTCTGCTCCTGCTCTCCTGTCTCCGACTCCAAGAACAGGAAGCAGGCAGTCAGGCTCCCTCCCCTAGGCCAACCACAACACTGCAATTCAGCATTGTGATTGGTCTGAGTGCCGTGACACAACACTCAGCCAGGGGCTGAAGCGGTGGGCATGTTCTCCATGCAGGCTGTAATTCAGCCTGCATGTAGAAGGGGAAAGTGCGCATGACTGGTTTGGGTGGCCCAAGAGGGGCGACCAAACAGCCATTGTGCACTTAGGAGTGTGCAAACCACTGCTCGCCTACCCTGCTACATTGGCAGAGCAGCCCCGCCCACCCGCCTGCCCGCAAAGGAAACATAAAATAGTAATTACTGAAAGTTATTACCATTTTATGTTATTGCTTCTCGCACTGCGAGAAAGCAGTGGGGCGACGCTCCTCTGCATAGTGGAGGAGCCACCACTGCCAGCAAGAGGTGTTATCCAAGGCAAGCATCCTTTCCATTCCTCTTGTAAAGGTGGAGTCAGGTTACGCCATTTTATTCAGAATTGGTTAAAGATTTCAAACAATCCACGGTTTTAGAAATAGTGCATGGTTTTCAAATAGATTTTTATTCTCACCATATTTAGACACGGTTGGTTTCCAAATCTGATACACTTTTCTCAAGAGGGGATGGGCTTATTCTCCCTAGTTGTTAAGGATTTACTTTTGAAGAGTGCAATAGAACCCTGTTTTCTGGATTCAGTTGGGTTTGTCAGCAGCATATTTCCATTCAGGAGAAAGAACAAGAAATGTCACCCAGTTATAAATCTTAAAGATCTCAATCAGTTTCTATTATATCACCACTTCAAAATGGAGACAATAATTCATCTTAAAGACATTCTTCTTCCAGGGGATTAGATGGTACGTTTAGCTTTAAAGGACACCTATTTAATGGTTCGAATTTTCCAACCCCTCATAAAGTACATTCAGATTAATCTTCTTTCTTTTCTGCCTATCCTCCGCTCCTTGGTGTTTTACCAAGCTATTAAAACAGCTTACGGCAACCCTCAGGGCTTAGGACCTGAGGCTGATAATCTATATGGAAAACACGCTCTTTCTATATCAGGAGAATGATGTTTTGTTCATTCAGGTTTAAGGTACCATAGATATGATGCAAAGTTTGGGATTCGTAGTTAATTGGGAGAAATCAGATCCGGTTCCATCGAGGAGAATGTAGTTCCTCAGGTTTCTGGTACACTTGGAGAAGAAACTCCTTCAGATTTCCAAGTCTGAAGAAACCTATTCAGGAAAGAATTATGGGGAATCTTGAGAATGCAGGTAATGCCTCTTCAAAATTTAGGAAGGTTGGTAGGTCTGCTTTCCTCCTTGATTCAAACAGCTCGGGGGGCTAATTGAAAAATTGGGGGTAGCCCCATCCCCAAGCCTGCGAAGGCCCCGAGGACCCCATACCCCATAGTCAACATATATATTTAAGGGGGAGCCCGCAGCCCTCCTCCCTGAGCCTCTGAAGGCACCAGGGGTATGGTCCCCATCTAACGGGGCCAACTACATTGTTGTGTCCTGGGGAGCCCACTCCCGGGATACAGCATCCCTGCCCGCAAGAGTGTAGGCAGGAAAAAAGTGTGCACTCCCAGCCTGCAAGAGCTTTTACAGTCAGGGAAATAGAAATTGCTACCATCTGGGTGGAAGTGTAGAAAATACCTGCTCCCACCGGGCGGGAGCAATGCCAGCTCTCGCTGCACCTAGGATGGTTGCATGCGGGGAGCCGTAGGGGCCACAGGGACCCTGGGGCTCTCCCATAGCCCCCAATTTTGTTTGTTGTGGGTGCTTCGGGTGGGCACTGGGGCACCATTAGGCCCCAGATGATGGGGTCTGTGGGGCTCGTGACTGCTCAGGTAGAAGGCGGTGCACCCCTCCCCTCAAAAAAGACTGAGGCCCTTTAAATGGGGTCCCGGGTGCCGGTAAATGCTCGGGAGGGGAACCGCAGGCCCCCTCCCTAATATTAATAAAAAAAGGTTTTAAATAATTGCCGGCTCCGGCCAGCACCCATGATGGGCCCCCATCTAAATATATTTATCTAAGTGTCTGGGGTAGGCACCAGGACACACAAAATAATAAACATATATCAAAAAAATGAATAATAAGTGAGAGGCAGGAACTGCCTGTTTATTATTCACTTTTCCTAGCAAGGAGCACCTCATAATGCCCTAGGGCTTTTTAACATAATATATTTTTAAACAGAAGGGGGATGGGAGCACACTGCTTCACCTCCCAGCACAGTTCACCCCTTAGCATTATGGTAAATGCAGTTCATTTCAAATGCTTACTTGAGTTTTTGCTGAAGTGTTTCACCAAAGTTGGTGCAGGTTAGTGCTGTCAATCTCCAGACATGTGTTTCTGGATATTATCCTTCATCAGTAGAGATAAAAAACGAAATGTATCTGGGGTTGCTGAGCAAGCTGCCAAAATCCTTTCAGGTCTCAGTACCTCTCACAGGCAAACAGGTGCATCTCCAAAAGCTCGTCAGCTCAATGGCTCAATGGAGCCTTTTCAAACAGAAGGGGGATGGGAGCACACTGCTTAACCTCCCAGCACAGTTCACCCCTTAGCATTATGGCAAATGCAGTTCATTTTAAATGTTTACTTGGGTTTTTGCTGAAGTGTTTCACCAAAGTTGGTGCAGGTTAGTGCTGTCAATCTCTAGATACATGTGTTTCTTGATATTATCCTTCATCAGTAGAGATAAAAAACAAAATTTATCTGGGGTTGCTGAGTAAGCTGCCACAATCCTTTCAGGTCTCAGTTCCCTCACAGGCACACAGGTGCATCTCCAAAAGCTTGTCAGCTCAATGGCTCAAGGGAGCATTTTCAAACCGAAGTGGGATGGGAGCACACTGCTTCACCTCCCAGCACAGTTCACCTCTTAGCATTATGGTAAATGCAGTTCACTTCAAATGCTTACTCAAGGTTTTGCTGAAGTGTTTCACCAAAGTTGGTGCAGGTTAGTGCTGTCAATCTCTAGATACATGTGTTTCTTGATATTATCCTTCATCAGTAAAGATAAAAAACGAAATTGATCTGGGGTTGCTGAGCAGGCTGCCACAATCCTTTCAGGTCTAAGTTCCCTCACAGGCACACAGGTGCATCTCCAAAAGCTTGTCAGCTCAATGGCTCAAGGGAGCATTTTCAAACAGAAGGGGATGGGAGCACACTCCTTCACCTCCCAGCACAGTTCATCTCTTAGCATTATGGTAAATGCAGTTCATTTCAAATGCTTACTTGAGTTTTTGCTGAAGTGTTTCACCAAAGTTGGTGCAGGTTAGTGCTGTCAATCTCTAGACACATGTGTTTCTATATATTATCCTTCATCATTAGAGATAAAAAACGAAATTTATCTGGAGTTGCTGAGCAAGCTGCCACAATCCTTTCAGGTCTCAGTACCTCTCACAGGCGCACAGGTGCTTCTCCAAAAGCTTGTCAGCTCAAGGGCTATATTTTTATGCTGGTGGTGCCCCTAGAAGTGACAGGGGCACCACCAAACATGTTAGAGTGGAGCTCTCACCCCTCTCAACATATAACCAAATTTCTTTAAATCCTTTAGAATTACAAAAAGAGTGCTTTGTTTGTGCTTTTGTAACTGCTCAAATACTTTGAAATGCATTTCCCATGTATTTCTTCCTGGAATCACTAGATTTTCTGAGTTGGAGGATCTTTAAAGTCGAGAGGAGGTATACATCCTAATTCTTTCAGTCACAAAGTGAGGGGTAGTACCATGTAATGCCTTGAAGTTGATGCTGCAAGTCTTAAATTGAATTCTTTGATTTATTTGTAGCCAATGAAGCTGCTACAGCACTAGTGTCACATGGGTTGCGGATCGACCTTTATAAATCAAACACGCTGCCTCATTTTGCATAAAAAACCTATGAGCTGGAAAGACAGTATAACCTGAACTGTTACCTGCTTTTCATGCTGGCTTCTAGGGTGCAGTGAGAAATTAGGTTGTTGGTTGAGTGGAGTGGGAATCTGCTCAAGCAACAGCCACAATACCCTTAAGGGTGAACCACTAAAGTCACTAAATTTGCCTGTGCTCAACCCTTTGGTAGCTTGGCACAAAAGCAGTAAAGTTTTACTTAAAGGTAATGTGTAAAGTATTTATGCCACACGCAAACAATAATAAACTGAAAACACAACACAAGAAAAATCTCACACCAATTTAGAACAAAAGGTACATTTTAATAAATTACTTGACACCAAAGTGACAAAAATTCAATCAGTAGAACCAGAGTTATGAATTTTTAACGTTTAAGGTCATGCAATATCAGGACAAAGTCGAAATTTATGTCACTCCGCAATGGATCGCTTGTCAGATACAAGGAGTGGATTTGGCCCAGTCTGTGCTTACCTCCGGACTTAGAAGAAGGAAAAATGTCTGAGAAAGTAAAGGTCAGCGGGGCAAGGCTTCATGCGGTATCTGAGGAGTAGGCATCATCGTCCGGGAGTCGCTCGATTAAGTCATTGTGAAGATTTCTACATTCGGACTTAATCTCTTCATTGGAAGTCGAAACTCTCCAATGGGATGAAGCTGCAGGCTGTAGCCAACGAGGGCTCATGAGGCCAGATACCCCTTCTGCAAAGAGGTGCTGAACAGCATTTGCTGCTCTGCAGAGAAACATAGTGGGAGCTGCCCCGAAGTCAAGCCAACTGGCGATACACCTTGGGCAAATCGATGAGCAGGTAGACCCTCGGTCTAGGTCCACTCTCTCCCCGCAGCTCCGCTGTGCCGTCTCTTGCCTCCAGACCCCGACCTCCTCCTTGGGAGGTTCGAGGCTGCTGCCCGCTCCTGCGCCTGCTGCCCGCTCCAACTGGGACCAGACTGCCTGCAACCACCGTAACCTTTCTCAGTCGTTTTTTTCTTAATTTTTCCCTGTTGTGCCAGTGTTATTGTGCCCATCTGTGTCTTGCTCTAATTGCACCACTGTTTTTATTTTCTCGTGCCTGCCTGTTCCTTTCGCCGCTGCTGCCCCTGCGGCCCCTCCCCCCACAGAATTCCCCCCCGGAATTCCCCTCCGGAATTCCCCCGCCTCCCAGCCTCTCCTCCCTCCTACCTCCCACACTTAATGGCAACCGCTGCGCGGACGCACCACTGGTGCGCCAAAGGCAAGCTCGGCTGCACCTGTTCGCGACCCGACTGCGGCCAGCGCCAGGAACCCTGGACCTCCCACTACCCATCGCTACGACACCACCACCCTCCTCGCACTCAACCCTGGAAGACTTCGAGAATGCCAACAGGCCTCGCCGAACACGACCCACGGCCAGTTCTCCTGCCTCCACTACCGCCAGACCCTCACCGCCACCCCGGCCTCCAACACCACCGACACCAGGACCGGGGACACCCTAAAATGCATCCTCCTCAACGTACGCTCCGTACACAAACATGCCATGGAATTCAGGAACCTACTCGACTTTCTCACGCCCGACATCGCCTTCTTCACAGAGACCTGGACCAACGCATCCTCTGCCCCCGACATCAGCACCGCCATCCCAGACGGATACAAGATCCAGAGGAAAGACCGCCCCAACCACCCAGGAGGGGACCTCGCCATTGCCCACAAGAGCACCCTCCGCCTCACCACCTCCAGCAAAACCTTCCCCTCCGCCGAACACCTGCACTTCCAGATCCAGACCACCCCCAAAGCCACACTCCGAGGAACCCTCATCTACAGACCCCCCGGCCCCCGAACACCCTTCACCACCACCATCACCAACTTCATTGCACCCCACGCCATCGCCTCAGCAAACTACATACTCATTGGAGACCTGAACTTCCACCTCGACAACCCCAGCAACTCCACTATCCTTCGTGACATCCTCGCCAGCATCGGACTTAAACAACTCGTCAACACACCGACCCACAAAGCAGGACATACCCTCGACCCCATCTTCGCGGCAGGAAACAGCGTCCAATTCAGCCACACAACGCAGCCGCCATGGACCGACCACCACTGCGTACACTTTGCCATCAACAAACCCAAGGCACCCAAACCAGCCCCACGCCCACCTCGCAGGAACTGGAGCAAGGTTACCGACGAGGAACTTAACTCCACCCTCACCTGAGACAACCACACCTGGGCACCCGACGCAAACGATGCAGCCAGAGAACTCCACACCTGGATCTTCAACTGCGCAGACGAGCTCGCCCCGCTACCCAACCCCGACAGACAACGCCCCAGGAAAGCCGCCTGGTTCCCCACCGCTCTCCAAGAAGCCAGACGCACCTGCAGATGCCTGGAGAAGAACTGGAGAAACACCAAGACAACCGAAAACCACACCACCTACAAGGACGCCATGACTGACTACCACAACCAGATCAGAGCCACCAAGAGGAACTTCATCCACAACAAAATCCTGGCCAACTCCACCAACTCCAAGGAACTTTTCAGTGTCATTCAGGAATTCACCAACCCACGCAGCGAGGCCACAGACATCACCCCATCCCAAGACCTCTGCGACAAGTTTGGAACCTATTTGAACCTCAAGATCAAAAACATCTACGACAACTTCATCGACCATCCTCCAGGTGCCACAGATGTCCCCCCCCCAGAAACACCAGCCAGCCCACCATCTCCAACTGGACACCGATCATGGCCGAAGACACCGCCTCGACCATGAAAAGCATCCACTCTGGGGCCCCCAATGACCCCTGCCCCCCTCACATCTACCACAGAGCCGCGGCCGCCATCGCACCCGAACTACAACGCACCATCAACACCACCTTCAAAACAGGCACCTTCCCAGACGACTGGAAGCGCGCAGAAGTCAGACCCCTGCTCAAGAAGCCCACAGCTGACCCCCACCGACCTCAAGAACTATCGGCCCATCACGCTCCTCCCCTTCGCAGCCAAAGTTGCAGAGAAAACAGTCAACAGGAAACTGACACGATTCATTGAAGAGAACGCCGTCCTTGATCCGTCCCAATCTGGATTCCGAAGCAACCACAGCACAGAGACCGCCCTACTCGCTGCCACAGACGACATCTGCACCCTCCTGGACCAAGGCCACTCCGCAGCCCTCTTCCTACTCAACCTATCAGCAGCCTTCGACACCGTCTCCTACCGCACACTAGTCGCCAGACTTCACGACGCAGGCATACAAGGAACAGCCCTGGACTGGATCCGATCATTCCTCACCGGAAGAAGCCAAAGGATCAGACTCCCACTCTTCCTCTCCGACCCCACGAAAATCACCTGCGGAGTCCCACAGGGTTCATCACTGAGCCCCACCCTCTTCAACATCTACATGGCCCCCTTCGCAGCCATCGTCCGACAACACGACCTCAACATCGTATCCTACACCGACGACACCCAGCTCATCCTCTCCCTCACCAAAGACCCCACCACTGCCAAACTCAACTTCCAGAAAGGAATGCAAGACGTCGCAGTCTGGATTACCAACAGCTGCCTGAAGCTCAACGCCGAGACGACAGAAGTCCTCGTCCTCGGTACCACCCCTTCTGCATGGGACAGCGCCTGGTGGCCGACTGCCCTCGGAAGCCCACCTACCCCCTCAGACCACGCCAAGAACCTCGGCATCATACTCGACTCATCACTCACCATGAACCGACAGGTCAACGCCGTCACCTCCAACTGCTTCAACACCCTCTGCATCCTCCGCAAGACCTTCAAGAGGATCACCCCTGAGTCAAGGAAGAAAGTCACCCACGCACTCCTCACCAGCAGACTGGACTATGGAAACGCACTCTACGCCGGCATCAACAAGTCCCTACTCCGCAAACTCCAGACAATACAGAACACCGCCGCCAGACTCGTCCTCGGCATCCCCCGACACGAACACATCAGCCAACACCTACGAAGTCTCCACTGGCTCCCTGTGGAAAAAAGAGTCACTTTCAAAATCCTCCCTACAAATGCCTACACAACAACGGACCCAAATACCTCAACGACAGAATCAACTTCCACGTACCCAAAAGAAACCTCCGATCTTCCAACCTCGCACTGGCCGAAACCCTGCGCATCCACAGAGCCAGAGCAGGCGGATGATCCTTCTCTCACATTGCAGCCAAGACCTGGAACGAGCTACCGGCAGACATCAGATGCGACCCCTCCCTGAACACCTTCAGGAAGACCCTCAAGACCTGGCTCTTCGGCTAAACAGATCTGCAGACCCCCCACCCCCTCAGCACCTTGAGACCCTCACGGGTGAGTAGCGCGCTTACAATTCCCTGATTGATTGATATTGGTTTCCTCTCAGTTCTCAGGGCACTTTTTAGTCAAAAACTTTCAAAGTCCCAAGTTTGGGATTTTGGCTTTCTGGGCACATTCAGCACAACTTTCAGTGGTTCAGGACTGGAAAGGCACCACTTGGAGGGTCAGGAATCACTCAGTCTAGTTCCAGGTTCGGTTTCAAGAAGATTGGAGCCTTTTCTGTCCCTGCGGCTCTGATCAGGAGGCCATACAACTATCCGTTGGAGTCACTCTAGTAGTCCTGTGTTCAACAGTGGAACAGGGCTCAAGCAGTAGGGAAGGCCTCTGAGGGTTCAAGGCAGGATTCAGGCAGCAGAGCAGTCCCTTCCAGGTGCAGCAAAGCAGTCGTCTGACGTACACAGCAGGCCACAGCACTAGGCAGTCCCCCGATAGTCCTTCCACAGGTCCAGAAAGTGAACTGAAGAGTGGTTCCGAGGGTCCTACTTTTATACCTGGTGCTTTCTTCGAAGTAGGAGAGGTGTCTAGCGATCCTCTTTGAAAAGTGCTTGGCATTTCCAGCCTCCTTGCCCTAGCTCCAGCCTGGTTGCAGGCACAATGGGCCAGTGTGAAGTCATGTGTGTGAAGGCAGGGCACAACCTATTGATTTGCAAGTGGGGCTGTGCCCAGCTCTGCCCCACCATCCTGCCAGTGATGGCTCGACCTGGAACACCTAATCCTTCTATTGTGTGACTGTCTGAAAAAGCAAACAAAAACTAACTACCGCCAGTCATGTGACCCAGGAACAGGCTACAGGCACCAAATAGTTAATGCAGAAAAATGCCAACTTTCTAAAAGTGGCATTTTCAAAATTAACTTAAAACCTGACTTTACCCTTGAAGAGGGGTTAAAATTACAACTTTGCAGACACCAAATATGACTTTCCTACCTGTTTCCAATCAAACATTAGCATTTAGTAAATGTAATAAAGTAACCCAATGTTATCCTATAGGAGAGGAAGGCCTTGCAAGTAGTGAAAAACGGACATGAGAGTTTTTCACTACCAGGACAGGTAAAACTTAAATGTACACTTCCACCTTTTGTGCACACTGCCCTACGGGCTGCCGAGGACCCAGCTTAGGGGTGGCTTATATGTAATAAAAGGGCAGTTTAAGGCTTGCAAGGGGGTTATTCTGCCAAGTTGAATGGGCAGTTTAAAATTGTATACAGGTTGCAGTGGCCGACCTGGGACATGTTTTAAAGGGCTACTTAAATGGTTGGCGCAATAAGTGCTGCTGGCTCACTTGTAGCATTTAATTTACCCGTCCTGAGTAGATAGTGTACCACTTTACTAGGGACTTATAAATAAATTAAATATGCCAATCATGTGTAAGCCATTTTTACTATGTTTTAGGGAGTGAGTACAAGCACTATAGCACTGGTTAGCAGTGGTAAAGTGCACAGAATCCTAAGGCCAGTAAAAACGAATTCAGAAAAATAGAAAGGTGAAAGCAAAAAGCTTGGGTGAAGACCACTCTAAAGCTGACAGGTCTAACAGGTGCCCCCTGCTTTCTAAGCTTAAGTGGGGGTGGTGTTCATACATAACTATTTATGAGTCTTGTCTGTCTGCCACCTCTGCAGACAAAGCTCTTAAAAACACAGTGTAAAGGAAACTGAAACCGAGGTCTAGGATGCAAATCCAGTCAGAGAAAAAGAGGCCCAAAAGGTGAAATGATGGCAGAGAGGAAAAGAGTTTACAGAGGTGTAGTTATCAGGGACAGCCTGAGATGATGAACGTTGGAACGCGTTCTTCTCTCTTCTGGACTCGCAGAGGCAGCAGGAACCCAACAATCCCCAGAAACCATCCAATGAGCACTGAACCAGAGACACCAGTGCCTATTTGATGACCTCAAGGGAAGGGGGTTTGGCAACACACAATAAACTAAAAAAAGAAATTAAAATAAAAAGTTAAAATAAAGAAGGAAACAACTGGTGCTCGTTCGTGCTGGTGGAGAAAGCAAACACTGGGTCACAGAACCGTCTGGAAGAGATGCGAAGACCCAGACCTAGGAAGTAGGAGAAGTCCAGCTCCTGTTGTGACCACACGAACACACCTGGAACCTTTTAACAACTCAAATGACAACCATGCATTCACTTCTGCATAGTGTCTGAAAGTGCCTTAGAGTCAGGCTGATAATCAGACAACACACACGCCGTCAAGGATAATAATAAAACACACACACACGCTGCCCACTTGCACACAGATTATACACCACACTCCTCAACACCAACTGGGATAGGTAACCAAGAGCCATCGTTCCACAAAAGGCTTGGGAGCATTACCAAGACCTTTCCCAAAGAGGAAACTTACGCAAATAGCGAGAAGGAGCAATCAAAACAGATTAGAAATACACAACATATTATACACAGAACAACGACAGAATCCTGGCTCACACCGGCTGAGCTGAGTTAGCAAGGCCTTGTGAGCAATAGTCGAAATGTCTGAAGAGTCAATAAACTCCATTCACGGCAAGAAGCCCTTTCTCGATCCGAGGAAATCAAAAAAAGAAACTGCCTTAAAGTAAAGGAAATGCTGTGCGGGGACTTAACTGAGGGTGGCAGGACTCGCAGCAGCCCATGAACCGCCAACCGGACCCTCCAGAAACGCAGGGTTGGATTGGGAACACAATTCGGCCCGGGCAGCCAAAAAAAAGTGGCCACATTCGTAGATTGCGACCTTTGATAATACACTGCTTAGTTAATGGAGCTAAATGATGACAAACATTTGCGGTAATAAAAGTATTTTAAAGCTTATAGAGCCAGTACCTAAATAGGAAATTAACATTCCAAGGAAAAAAATATACTTTGGAAGCACAGAATTATCAAAAATACTAGGCACAATTGTGTTTTTACCGATACATTTGCTGTGGGTGTTTTGATTAATGTTCACTGGGAAACATGATATGGCAGAGACCTTAACTGCCTTTTACACTCTCTTTTTTCTGATATTAATTTTATTTTTTGCAGTACTTAAGAGAGGCCCTCCAATGTTCAGAGTCTGGTGAAAGGTGCATATGTGTTTTTTGTTTTACTTGCGGCTAGCAACACGTGTACGTTCTGAGAAAGGGAATGATGCTAGTGTGTAAATGCAAAAATAAACAAAAAATAGTGTCACTTTGCTTAGATGCAGTTTTATATAGCATGAACTAGGCCCAGAGGCATCGGAGCGCTTTGTGTGCACCAGATAACATTACAGAGGGTCATATTATTTTTTTTAGGTTCATGAGGATTAAGTTATTTGCCCAGAATCACAAGATGTCGAACTGATGCTGGGAATTGAACCTGGTTTCCCAGTTTCAAAGTCAACTGAGGCCACAACCTGTCCCTGTTGACTGCAGTAATTGTTATCTGGCTGATAAACTCCTTTGTTTCGCATGATAAAGGAGCAGAGCAGTTACAGATGTTTCTCCACTGCTTGCATGGAGTGGAGGAGGACAAAAACGGAGGCGCTTCATCGCTGGCCCTCTGAAACCCCACCTCTCCATGCTCCAGTCCTCCCACCTGCTGCAGGCCTCTGAAAAGTAAGTGCTAATGGGTTCCCATCAGCACCTTTTTGAGGCCTCTGTCACACCCGGATGGAGGCAGGCACACCGCATGCTGTGACAGTGAGAGCAGCCTATTGTCATTCTGCCGCTGACGTTAGTCCGCTGGCCTGAATCAGCTGCATGGGGTCATATTTTGTCGAGGCTGTAACAGCCGTTCATGCTGTGCACCACAGGTGGAGTCCAAAAAACCGGCCCACCAACTGACCTCAACCAGAGAGATGCCCGATTGCCCGCCTTACCAATCCGAGGCTGCAGGGACAAGACGAAGAGCCACGGGGCCGCTTCGGGAGGATTCCTGCTGTCCTGTAATGCCTGGAAAGAAGAAAGATAAGGAAAACACAAGTGCCACAGCATATCAGAGCACACCACATCCTCACAGGTGAGTTCTATGCCCCCCTCCATGCCCAGAGAAGAGTGAATTGGTGATGTAGTGTGAATGGTGCGCTGGTGTAAGGGAGTGTGAATGGTGTGCTGGTGTAAGGGAAGCCAGGTAGGAGCCCAAGCAGGTTTTTTAGGAAGCCTATACATAACTTGCTGAGGGCCCCCCTGCCTGATGATCCCAACCCTGCTGGACAGAGCACGCAGTCGGCTGATGACCCCAACCCTGCTGGACAGAGCACGCAGTCGGCTGATGACCCCAACCCTGCTGGACAGAGCACGCATTCGGCTGATGACCCCAAACCTGCTGGACAGAGCACGCATTCGGCTGATGACCCCAACCCTGCTGGACAGAGCACGCAGTCGGCTGATGACCCCAACCCTGCTGGACAGAGCACGCATTCGGCTGATGACCCCAACCCTGCTGGACAGACCACGCAGTCGCGCAGCCTGGGGAATCCTGACTAACCCTGGGCGTAGTTCGCGAAGTAGCGCTACGCAAAGTTACGCGAAGTGCACTTCGCACTACGCGAGCTACGCGTAGCACTACGCGAACTGCGTAGTGCGCTGTTCGCGATGATTGCACAGTGCCGGATGCTTGTCCGCACTGTGCAATCATTGAGAACGGCATCTTGCACAGTGCGCAGCTGTCTCTTACTGCCGCTCGAGTAGATTTTTACTCGAGCGACAGCTTTCTCAACGCGGACTGGTAGTTTCTTCGCGAGCGGTCGCGAGCATACGCGACCACTCGCAATGAGAAACCTGACCTCCCGCGTTGAGAATCTCGCCGGGAGGTTTATTTTCACGCTCGCGATCGGCAACTTGATGTTGCTGATCGCGAACGAGAAAAGTCTCGCCGGGATGTCATTTGCTTGCTCACGGTCGCCAACTTGACGTTGAGGACCGCGAGCAAGCAAAAAATGACCGCTGCACTACGCTACGCATGTTTGCACTGTGCTACGTGCAATTCGCGTAGTGCGAAGTAGCGCAAACTTCGCAAACTACGCGAGCGTAGCGTAGTGCTTTGCCCAGGGTTAATCCTGCCAGTAGTTTTCTTAGGTGCAGCAGGTGCAGTGCCACCGAGGCACAGAGGCTTAACAGGCCCACTATACACTGATTTTTGCTGTATTTTAACAATTCAATGCCAGCTGGGGCATTTCTTTCCTTGCAGTAAGGCCCACAATACACTGGCTATGCTACTCAGACTGTGAGAGAGAGGGCTGGAAGGAAGAGTGAAATGAATGGCACATGAAAAGAAGAATGAAACTGACAAGAAGGAAGTCCAACATTCATGAAAAGATGCATGCAAGGATGAAAGGACTAATGGCAGTTGAAAATAATATTTGCATGGGTGGGTGAAAGAATGGCCGGAATTATGAAAGGCTGGATTAATGAGTGGATGGGCAAATGGAAGTCTAGATAGATGGGTGAATTGTTAAAAGGAGGGTGAAATGATAGATGGATGAAAAAGAATGGATGTATGGATGGGAGGATGGGTGAATGAGTAGAAGTGGGAGCGTAAGAAAAGGACGATTGATGAAAGAGTGGATAGACCGAATGGTAAATAAAGGATGGAATGGTGTAAGGATGGTTGGATGGAAACATGAAAAGATGGATAGATGGATGGATGCATGAAAGTGTTAAAGGGTGGGGAGATAGATGGACGGAAGGTGGGATGTAGGGAGCTCATCTAGGCTGGGCACAGCCATTTTGCTGCATTCACCTGATGGCATTCAAGGTAAGGATCAAAGTGGGAGGTATTTTTATTTTCTGGCTACTCCTTTGTGTGTGTACAGCGTTCCCTCGCTGGATGACAGTAAGGATTGTGTGAGTGTTTAATCATTTTAATGAAATACTAGGACATACGTTTCAGCGGCTGATCGTTAATGTCATTTGAGGGTGGTATTAAAAACATATTTCCTGCCATTGTGATATATGTCTACAAGCAATGACTAGTTGCAGCACAGTGCAGCACCGAGAGCTTTTTTCTAACCCTGTTATTTTTGTGACGGAAGCAAGGTTCCTTAAATAGTGACCGCTCAAAATACATTTACAATGAGTGGAAAGTCCTACTTTTCGATCCTCTACGGGACATGATAAAAAAAAACCTCCTCAGAGCAGCCCTGGCGGGTGAAGGGTATTTGCCGCGTCAGAGGAGGCTTGCACATGCCGCCCCAAGAAAGGCCATCAAACGGTGCATTTGAATTAATTGCCTTGAAGTCCAAGGCTTTTAAAGCTTCATGTCTGTGAATAATTGACTATATATTCCTATTAAGACAGCCATTTAAATTGATGTGAAGACATTATCAAATTCACCAGGGCCATTAAAGAGTGAAGATAGCCCAATTCTTTTTTGTACATATGTGATTCCTTCAATAAAATGTTGAAGTCGACGGGGGTTGGGGGTCTACATAGAATAGGCACACATATGCGTGTGCAGTTCAAAAATACACTTAAAGCAGCATCTGAATTAATCCTCTACGGAGACCTACAGTGGAGGTTTCAGGTTCTCATTTATACACACACAACTTTAGAGAAAGCCATTTAAGGAAAGAGTGAAGGTTGGAAAAAGACGGATACCTGACAGGGATTGGACGATGGAGAGGGAGGAGCGAAAGGAGTAGAATCCGCTACAGCATTGTACCTGGCCTACGCAACTTTTTATAGGAATGAGAGAGCGCGCAAATGCTGACAGTGAGAGAGGTGGTGTAAGGGTAAGGCAGACATGTATAAGGGGCCTGGGCACATGATGGAGCAGGGCAAGTATGATGAGGAACAGACCGACTATTAAGACTGCTTTCATGTCCGGTAAAGCTTCACAGTCCCATGAGGTATGTTCCGTTGCCTGACTAAACTCCATATTCGACTAGCTACAGAGAGAGACAGAGAATGAGAAGGAGTGCTTGGAAAGGAGTGAAGATGAGGGCGGCTGTGTGAGATGCTGAGATGGTGATCTATGGGAAAGAGGCCAGTCAGGGATAAGGATTACAGACCTACGTGGTTTGCCCAGTTCCCTGCCCTGTGTAATCTTGCAATCCAATTTGTCATGGATGGAGCCCTACTTTGTCGTGTGTGGAGCCCTACTTTGTCGTGTGTGAAGCCCTACTTTGTCATGTGTGGAGCCCTACTTTGTCCTGTCTGGAGCCCTACTTTGTCCTGTCTGGAGCCCTACTTTGTCGTGTCTGGAGTCCTACTTTGTCATGTGTGGAGCCCTACTTTGTCATGTCTGGAGCCCTACTTTGTCCTGTCTGGAGCCCTACTTTGTCGTGTGTGGAGTCCTTCTTTGCCGTGTGTGGAGCCCTTCTTTGCCGTGTGTGGAGCCCTACTTTGGTGTGAAGTTTTACTTTCCAGTGATGATGTTCTGAATTGATGCAGACAGAGAACGCGAGAAACGGGGCGCGTAAGAGAAAACAAGAAAAGAAAGAGTAAGAGAAGAAGGGGAGAGACGAGGCAGTTACGGAAGTCAATGTTGATACTTTCAACATAGCTGATCAGGTGACATTATTTTCATCTTTGATGACTTAAGCATGTTTGAATGCATGAGCATTGAATCTTGTGCCTTCTCTACAAAATGTTCCATAATACATACAGCCCAGTAGTACCACGACCTCGTTAGCCTGCCATTGCCCGTACCTCCACGTGCCTCCCTTTAAAGCTGACTCCAAATCACTGTGCTTTCTATCGCTCATGCCTGCCCCCCACACCCCCACCTCCCTTCGTTTGCACACCCTCCTGGATAAAGACCTGTTTATGATCTGACTACCACCAAGCTATTGATAACCACAAAGGCCAGTTGCACGTTTATTACCGTTTACACGTGGGTTGGACTTCTATGTGTCACCCACACAGATTATACACTGTCAAGTATTGTTTTGTGTTTATAAATAGCAGTGACAATCAGATGCCAGAACCACATTTCTTATATGTAATTATCTGTAAACAGATCGGTGAATGCAGTTTCCGTTACATATAGTTTGCTGCCAGATAATCAGACATCTGTGTGAGAGCTGAGGAAAGACACGCGGGGAAGGTAACGAAAGAAGCCTTCTGGACTGCCCTCTCAGCTTCAGAAACCTCTTAGGCCACAGTCTATGTCAGAACCATTCCAAATGTACGTTGTTGAAATAATAGTTCTTAACATTAGAGTGCTGTCCTGGGCAGTAGGACAGGACAATACCATCTAGTCATGGAACTTATAATTAAGGCTCCCTGTTTTCCGCTTTTACTGATTTTTACAGATAAATACAGACACAAAACCATTTATTTTCCTGTCTGTATTTATTTTTAAATGTGGATAAAAACGGAAATTGGGTTGTTTTTGAGTGATTCCAAATGCTGTCAATCATGACTGCCTGGCCAATAGCTGTGCGGATTGACAGGCAAGGGGATTAAAAAAAGATTAGGATTTTAGTAAAGAGCCTTAAACAGCAGTAGATTTGCACAACCTTGATACTAAAATTTACATATTTTCTTACAAGTGCATATTTTACCATCTGAGTGTGTATATATCATTGAAACCTGTCAAGCGTTGAGGCACGAGTGCACATTAATTGGTTAAATAAATGCAAAAATATACACATTTCAGCTTAATTTTTTCACAAAACCTAAAATAAATATGGATAAATACAGATGGAAATGACAAAAATATAAATACCATAAAACCGGAAGCCCTACTTATAATCAGTGCTTAACATAGCCCGGTGGTTGCAGCATTTATTTTTCCTCATAAGACTTTCAACCAGAGAGAGAGAAAAACAAACAAGCAGTCAAAGAGGAGGAAGAAAAAGACAGAATAACAGCGGTTAACAGAGAAAACACGGGTGACACGGAACCTGGGAGTCAGGTAAAGAGACAGGGATTGCGTAGTGGTGGATTAAAGAGATATGAGGTGGAATCAAGTCTATGCAGCCTTGGTATTTAGCACCCCGATATCCGTTGCCCCATTTGAGGGCTTCTGAGCTAAACGTTGGGCACCAGCACTTATTATTTACCAAAGTAAACACTGGTTGTACTCAGTCCATGTATGAGGGCAAAAATGCAATGTTGCACCTCACACAGCATGCTCTGTAAAACAAGCATTTGCAATGCAATAGGTCTCGCATTTACGCGAGTTTGAGCTATTAGGCATTGTAAATGACAATGCCTTTTATTTATGTTTTGGGTTTTAAGACATAAATAAAAGACATTGTCATTTACAATACTAATAGCTTAAACTCTCGCAAATGCGAGACAGATTGCATTGCAAATTCTTGTTTTATATATCCATGTTATCGGTAGAGCAAATGTAGAAATTAACATCCTGGAGCACATTAATGCCTCCCTGATAGCACTCCATTGGCTCCCCATGACTATGACCTACAAGATCCTTCGTTTCACTCTACAAATACTTACGCATGAATTGTCTCTAACATATCAACAGTATGAATGCTATTTCCCAGATGATTACTCTAACCATAAGTTAGTCCCTCAGAACATACTACACCTCCAAATTCTAGTGACGCATCACAGTTCGTAGACACGGATTACACAATGCAAAACCCATTAACTTTCAGACAAAAAACACATAGGGGCCGATTCCGACCTCGGCCGGTAGTGCTCCGAATCGGATTCGGATTCACCGGATCCGATTCGGAGCCCTGTTTCCCGACCGAATCGTACGCGGGTCCGGCCGAGCGAGTACGATGCAAGCACCCGCGAAATCGCCGACCGACTCGAACGCGGCTACAACACGCTCCGACCGACTTGCATGGACACGACTCGCACCGCGCTATGGAGACGTTTCCCGGCCGGGTAAGTACGATGCGCGCCGCGAGCAGTCCGACCGACTCGCGCCGTCCGGCTCAAAAAGCTGTTGGAGCCGGACTTTGGGGGTCCGCGTCGGACCCCCTGTATGCGTAGGCGCGCGAGTCGCACACAGGGGGACCCATGGGTCCCCCTACCTGTGCATGTACGCCGCGATGCGCATGGACGCGTACACGCTGTAGGGGCGCCCTTGTCCGCCTCGCACCCATTGAGTCAATGGGAGCCCGCGTACGCGTTGTACGACAGGCTCCCATTGACTTTCAATGGGAGTCCGACCGACTCGAGTCCGATAGCATGCATGCGCATCGTACTCGTTCGGTCGGACTGCTAGGGTCCGATTCGGTCGGAATTCTCTCCGGGTCCGGCTCGGTCGGAGAGATTTCCGGCCGGAATCGGAATCGGCCCCATAATGTTCAGAAAGAAACTAAAAAAGCATTTCTACGAATTTTGCTAACCCCTCCCCAATCAAGCAGTGCCTAGAGGTGATTCTCTTCTCAGTGCTGTGTAGTACATGGTTCAATCTCGAGCTTACTAATTGAAAGAGTTTATTGGGTCTCGTCTTGTTTATTCATTGAAGTGCCCTGCAAAAGTGGGGCATTTTAAGAAGTTTGCAATTTGAAACTAAATGCAGCAATGCACGCTAAATCCACCCCTGAGGAACACTTCTAATGTCATGAAATGTCTAATAAATACATTTTTACTTATTGTTTGAATGAACTTACCATGAAGATTGCTTATTAAAAAGGCTTAAAACGAAATGTTGGTGACCAATTTGGCATGAGTCGTATTCTTTAGAATTTTGTTTACAATTATAAAAATGCATTATTCCCAAAAACGTTGGTGCGTCATAGATGAAACTATAGACTAGTAGTGGTCCTAATATCACAGACTCCACTGCCTAGTTCCTATTTTTCTGGAGCTGACATATAACGTATTAGGACGACCCAGCCTGGGATGTTTCTTCCTACAATGCTCCTCTTCCACAAACACCTAACTCCGAAAGACGGTATTATAAGCTACCCAGTGCAATGTGCCATCTAACAAAGAATATTTATCGTCCACATCATCACCCCG
This sequence comes from Calotriton arnoldi, assembly GCA_963921515.1. Lineage (NCBI taxonomy): Eukaryota > Metazoa > Chordata > Amphibia > Caudata > Salamandridae > Calotriton > Calotriton arnoldi. Next base: position 327,071 of record CAWUFW010000867.1, read on the forward strand.
ACCTTTCACTCTCTGGTAGAAATAGAATTTTTACCTGTAGTGAGACAGCTGTGTATTGTATGCTGATAGGGTGCAATTCGCATACTCTCAAAAATCCCACAAGCTGTCTTCCAAATTGAAACAACGCACTTCTTCCAGTACTGTCTAAAGTCACAGTATTGTCCCATCGGGGACTTCCGGTCGATAATAACCATCTATATTATAACGCTCCCTTCAACACACTGAGATGTGTCAAGTTAACTCCTTATTATGACTGCCATCTATATTGTCTCAGAAAGACGTGCGATATACTTTTCGGGTAGAAACGTTAATGCGTTGACCTTGAAACTGCCTGTAAAGAGTTCCTTTCCGTCACAAAAAAAGAGGCTGTTGCCTCGGCACTGATCTGTCCTTAGAGTGCCCCGAAAGGTGCTCTGGCATCCGCTGTCAGACTGCAGTGATCACAGCCTGTCACACAGTGATAGGTGCACACATTCAAGCAACCTCGTCTCAAACCACGTCGCAGTGGTTGGAATTGTTGCTTCTGGCTGTCTGTGACATCGGTGTCTATGGACAGTCACTCTCAAAATAGCAATGCTGATGGCCCTGGCTGCAGTACCTCATGTTTGAAGCGTTTATGCTGGGATAATAATGCTCCTTGTAAAGCCATCTGCCCCTTGGAGTTGGACTATATTAAATACCCAGAGACCTGTGTGGGGGGCACACAAGACTGAATCTGGATAGAGAGGCGCGTAATTTGAACAATTCGAGTCTGCACATAGCACCATTTTTGTATACATTATATTAACTTAATTAACATTCGTAACGTGCTACCTTAAAAGAACAGGGCCGCTTCCGAGTACGGCAGGGTCAAGGAAGGGTGAGGAGGGCTTGTATACAAAGTGTACAACCCTCTACCGAATGCAGATAAAACCGCAGGCTAACAAACTTAAAAATCACAACAAAAGTATCCTGAAAAGCTGGTTTTACTGGCAAGGGAGCGGGCTTTACAAGGGGCACTGGCACGAAGAGATTTCTCACGAATAAAACAAGCATTTGGGGGGGTGGGGGGCCGAGAAGTCACGGACTGCGGGAGGGGAGGGGGAGGCACGGAAAGAAAATAGTGTTGAAAGTAAAGGGGCCAGTAGCCATTGAAGGACACAAATGACATTTTTTTTTTTTGTCCTCATTCATAAATAAGCAGATTGTCCTTAAACGGATATAGGCTCCTTCCTAGTTCCCTCAGAGGGAGGCCATGATCTCGCCTGTGTCCTTGCCACCTCTAGGGTTCCCAGAATAGCCAACCGGAAGACTATTGGTTGGAGGAGGATTGAGTTTAAATCCACTTCCCCCAAATTCGACCTTCTTCCCATATTCTCACTTATTTAATAATCATTGGACTTTATTGAGATGATATATTGTCAAATTTATTAAGCCATTCATCCCAAGCCACCCAAAATCTAGTTATTTTTTTCGAAAGACAACAGTGATCCAATTTAAATACCCTTTTAACTGAGGCAACCCAATCCAAAAATACTGGAGGCTGAGGAGAAACCCATTTTAAGCAAATTTCTCTCCTTGCCAAAAGGATTAAAATAAATAGCAACGAGGATTGGAGTTTAGAGAGCTTACTAGTTGTACTTTCCTCTAAGACAACTCCAAAAATAACCAAAACCGGGCTTACCTCAATTTCTTGGCCCAAAACCTCTGACAATGTCTTACCAACATCGTGCCAGAAGCCCTGAATCCGAGAACACTGCCGGAACATATGCAGATCGTCCACATTTTCCAGTCCACACTTCAAACAGGGCTTCATACCTTCACCTCCCAGCTTTGCCAATCTCTTGGGGGTCCAGTATGCCCTGCGGAGTGTAAACAAATGATTTCTTCTAAGGGGAGCAGCTTTAACAACACTCCATAAAATGCGCATCGAGACTTGCCATAGAGATGCTATGTCGATCGAAGGCAGGTCTCTTCTCCAGGGATCCTCCATCGGTGCTGGAGGGGGCTCCCCTTTCACTAACAACCAGTACCATTTGGAGACTTCTTTACGTTGGTATAGCAGACCCAAGAGGATGTTTTCATGTTCATGCTCATCATCCCCATCCCCTTCCGATCTTTGCGGCCCAACTAGACAGTTGGTAGAATTTGAATCTGGATAGCCTCTGGTTTGAGATGTTATTTAAGTAGTCCCAAGGTAATAATTTATTGTTTTGCAACAATTGGCCCCATTTCTTAATGCCTTCTTCCAATAATGGGGTTGACAAACTATCCTTAAGACACAAAGGCGTACCAGGAGAGTTCCAAATAGGGGCACCAGCACTGTAGTATGGGATCTTAAGAGTTTTCCTGACCTGGTACCAGAGCTCACAGGCTGATCTCAATATCTTCAGTTTGACTTTTTTTGAAGAATTTGGGGTAGCCGAACTTAAAAAGAAACCCATCTCCACCCAGGGGAGTATTTCTGGACATAGCCTGAAGGAAAGGGGGAAAACAAGAGGAATCAAACAGGAGAGATCTTATATTTTTTAATTGGAAGGCCCAGCAATAGAAACGACAATCAGGTCTAGCTATACCCCCATCTAGCTTAGTGTTCCGCAATTTCCTCCAAGAGATCCTCACCCCTTTATTAGCCCAGAGAAAGCTAGATATGTCACTCTGTAAAGATTTAAAAATGTTATGGTTAAAGGATAAAGGGATCGCATCAAAAATAAAAGTACATTTAGGCAGGATAGACATTTTAACCAAATTGGAACGGCCCAAGATAGAAAGTGGAAGGCTATTCCAAGATCTTAATAACGTTCCTGCATCTTTTATTTTTGATTCAAGAGTTATCTGAGCTAACCTAGTGATGCCATGTGATATCTGTACACCCAAGTATCTAATTTGTTGTTTAACCAGTGGGGCGTTTGTCTGCAGATTCCAGGACATAATTTTGGTTTTCTGAGGGTTGATTAAGTAACCTAAAACCTTCCCAAACTCCATCAACAACTGCTCTAAACTCGGTAGGATACTGGGACTCTCCCTCGTAAAGATTATCAAATCGTCACCGTAAAGGGCTAGTTTTTTTACCCACCCATTCCATTCAAACGGAGCAAAGATCTGACTGGCCCTAATACTACATGCCAAGGGTTCGATGTACAAGTCGAAGAGTAACGGGGAAAGTGGACAACCCTGTCTAGTTCCCCGCTCCAATTTGATTGACCTAGTTAAATTTCCATTAACCACTATCCTCGCTGTGGGAGTTTTATAGATGTTAGTAACGGCCCTAGCAAATTTGTCCCCTAGCCCATTAATGTGAATCATATGGTGTAAAAAAGGCCAGTGCACCCTGTCAAAGGGTTTAGCTGCGTCAAACGCAAAGATTGTAAGAGGCAGCTTTTCTGAGGAGGCAATGTCAATAGCGCCAATCAGCTCATGAGTTAAATCGTGAAGTTGACGACCCTTAACAAACCCCTTCTGATCAGGATGAATCAGGGAACCCATTACCTGATTTAATCTCCCAGCTAGAATTTGCGCGTAGATCTTATAGTCGCAATTCAGCAGAGAGATGGGCCTATAAGACTCACAATCTTTAGGATCCTTACTGGGCTTCAAGATTAAGCTGATAGCAGCCTCATCCCATGATTTAGGGATTGAGAGGCCATCAGAAAAAATACCGTTAAACAGCCTCACCAGCACCGGAGCAAATTCCTCAGCAAGCGAAATGTAAAGCTCATTGGGAATACCATCTAACCCAGCTGCACTACCTCTTTTTAGATGTTTCATGGTGGTCTCTAATTCTTCTAAGGTAATGCTTTGATTTAGCCCAAAGGCTTGCTCAACCGTCAATGATGGTATTGTTATGCTATCAGTATACTCTTTTACCTGGGGGTCCGACACTACCTGGTCCACTGTATATAAATCTTGGAAGAAGGACTCCAAGGCTGATTCTATTTTAGCGTTCTCCGTCCAGACCTCCCCTGATTCAACGTCGACAATTTCCTTGATTAAATTCCTGGTCTGATTAATGCGAGACTTCCAAGCCAGGAGCTTCCCGCATCCTTCTCCATAATTGGCTAGTTTACTAGCCTCCCATCTTTTCCTTATGATGCTATCAAGGAAATCAGCTACTGCCTGTCTTTTAGCTACAACCTTATTAGCCTGACCCCTCTGCTCCCCATCACCTTGTTGGGTGAGTTCCCTCGTAGCGGCTAAGATATCTTCTTCCAACTGTCCTATCATAGCTTTAGTCTCCTTATGCTTCTTAGCAGCCAAACTAATAACTCTCCCTCTTATAAATGCCTTATAGGCATCCCAAACTACGTGTGAAGGGGCAGATGAATCATTAGTTTAAAAAAATAACAAGGTATCATTTTTAAGTTGTGTTATTACTGATGTATCGGAGAGTAAAGATCTATCAAAGGGCCATCTTCTAGCCGTCGGAGTTCTTTCTATTAGAAGATCCATCAGGACTGCTGAGTGACCAGAGAGATGTTCCAGAATATGTGCTACTGCTTTGACACAGTTAATCAGTCTGTTATCTACTAAAAAGAAATCAATTCTGGACAAATGGCCATATTTTTTGTTGTGAAATGTTTAAGGTGAGGAGCCAGTTAATGCCTTATTTTTTACTCTCCACATATCTGCTAAACCTAGATCTTCTATAAGGACTCTGAGAACAAAGCCCATTTTAGATGGTACTGCTCCCGCCCCTCTGGATCTATCAAGGGTCGGATTCAGAAGGACATTAAAGTCCCCTCCCATAATAATAGGGAACGTAGATTGTAATAAATCGTTGTAAATAAAATTTAGCGGGCCTCGTCATCAATGTTTGGACCATAGTAGCCCACTATAATGACCCATACGTTCTGAATCCTAACCTCAGCTATGATCCAGCGCCCTTTAACATCCACCTTATAGGTCCCTAGGGTAGCCATAGCCGATTTTTAAAAAATAAGGGCTACTCCTTTCGTTCCGCTTGTTTGGGTAGTATGCAGTGAGTTATCCATCCATTTTTGTTTGGCACGAACAGTCTCCCATTCATCAATGGTTAAGTGAGTTTCTTGCAAAATAACAATATCACAGTCATATTGACTCAGATACTGCAAGATCCTCCTACATCTCCCCGCTACTCTAAGGCCATTGACATTCCAAGTTAGTATTTTGATTGGGATAGACATAGGTATATGGTGTATATCAGGTTAGCTCTCCCAGCGCTGGAGACCAGCCCAACCAGGCCGAGACCTACCCCTCTCTTAATTCTCATCTCTTCTAGTATTGCCAAGAAGTGAGGACTTTTTTTCTTTTTTCCCTAATATGCTCCCCACCCAGTGAAATACATAATTAAATTGCTTCTCTTGGGACCCACCCCACCCAAGGGAACCCTCCCCGAGAATGACCTTGGTAGGATGAAAAACTACCCACTGGAGCTCACCTCGCCCTCCCGAATGTAGCAAATATAACAAAAGACTAGTGAATTAAGCCTGGGCCTTTATTTGATCCATAAAAATCCCAACCTCCTTAGGATCCCTAAAATTGAACATTTTGTTATTCCACATAACTTAAAGGAGAGCTGGGAACCTCAGCTGGACTGTTAGCCCTAAAGACCGCAGAGTCGGTATAAATTTTCCCAGCTCCCACTGCCTAGCCTGCATAATTCTTGAGCGATCCGATCTGATCCTAAATGTCCACTCCCCTTTATAAAAACTACCAGCTTTTAAAGCCTCGGACAGAACTTGCTCTTTTAAAGTGTAGGACTTGAAATTAACCAAGATTCTCCTGGGAGTCTTCCTATTTGAGTTTTTGTAGAAGGGATCTCTATGAATTCTCTGGATATCAGCCTCAAGGTCATGGGAATCAATAGAGGGGATAAACTCCTTTAATAAGTTTATAAGAAAGCTTTTAATGTTATCCCCCTCTAGGCCTTCTGGGACATTGAGAACCTTAACATTGTTCCGCCTTGCATTATTTTCTAGTGCCTCAATTTTATCCAACATACCTTTTTCACCATTTTTCAAAGTTTGAATCTCAGTCCGATGGATCTCTACTTCCTTATTGAGGGCCACCACTGTAGCTTCCATAGCATAGATTCTCTCTGTAATTGCAGACATCTTAGCTTCTAACGTCTCACAAGAGTCTTGAATTTTAGCCTGATTCCTCTCCGAGATGGCAAACCTATTTCTGATGTCTGACGAGAGGGCCTCTAACATGGCTGCCAAGTCCAATTGCTTAGGACTGCTTGATGACACGGGGCCTCCGGCAGCCGAAGAAGTGGGCGATCGAGACATTACAGCAGGAGAGATGAAAGGATCACCTTCGTCGCCACCCTCACAGCCACTTAGAACCTGAAACCTATTAGAAGTGGTGACATTCAACTGCACTACCCCCTCCGCTATTGAATTCACATTGATAGGATCTATGCCGTCTACGCTTACTCCAGCTGCCTCAGTAAGTAGTTCTATATTCTACTGCGAATCAGTCATTCCCAAGGTGGTTAATCCAACCTGTTGGACTTTATTATGCACTTTACAAAAAGATCTTAGGGATGGCGTTATCTTAACTTGTTGAGCTTCTTTCCGCTGTCTCACCAAGGAAACTGAGGAAGAATTCTGAGGAATGAAAGGTGGGCTTTCTCCTGTTTTCCTACTAGATTTTTTTGAAAGAATTTTCCCAAAAATAGGAGCAGGGGGAATCGTAGAGGGATTTAAAGGGGCACCTGGGACGCTAAAGTTTTTATTACGTAGAGCGTACCTACTAGGGCGCTCTACTCCCTTTTTGCCTGCTGAGCCCCCTGTTTGAGGAGCTACTGTAAGACAATTAACAGTTTGTAAATAGTCAGCAACATTCAATGCCTCCCCCTGCCTTACTTGCTCCTCCTGCGCAGGCTCTGGATTTATCGGTCTCAATTTCGCTTTTCCTCTTTTTCGTGGGGTTTGCTTATTCTGAGGAAAGATGCTGGTTTCCCTACTACCCAAGCGTTTAATCCATCTGAGGCTCATGGGCAGAGAGAGAACTGATGGCAAGGATAGAGCTGAATAAGCAGAGGTAATCTGGAGAGGGCTTCTACAAAAATGTAGTTTCTGTGACCTGTAATCATTCCCCTGCGAGCCTCCTGTAATGGAGCTCGTAATGAAGCTCGTAGAACGGGGCAGCCGACAGGGACTAACTCTGCCTGGCGTGCCCCGGAAGGAGATTCTAAAGGCGGCGGGCCTATCCAGGCGAACGCCATCTGCTGCATCTAGCAAACGCCCGGCGGACCCCGGGACCAAACCGTGCCCTCCAGCCAGCCCCACCGGGTACCTGAGCCCGGAGCACGAAGCCCCGAGTCCCGGGTAACAAAGAAAGCAAAAGCGCGGCGAGACAATTAGGCTGCAGGACACCGAAAGTGAACCCGCAAGCAGCCGCCGCACACCACCAACCAGGTAGGCGAAAGCTCTAAAAGGCTCCAAAATAAAACAGTAAAGTAGTATAAGTATGCCCAGTAGAAAAATATACACGATGGAAAATGGGTCCAGCAAAGCGGCCGGGAAAGAAAAACGAGAGTGGGTGGCCCAGGAAGGATTAAACAATACCGCTACATCGGCGAAGGTTTCGACGGAGCTCGCGGCTGAGTTAACCTGCCGCCATGTTCTAGGAAGGACACAAATGACCGACGCAAGCACTACCTCCCTGGTGCGGCGCACGTCCATTGGCCGTCACCAGGGAGGCCCCCCTTTAAACCTCCGGTGCAAAGCACCGGAGATTGTTTTTTTTTAATTTCCCCTGGGGTAGACACGGAAGGCTTTCCGCGTCCCCCCCCACCCTCCCTCCCGCCCATCTGTGACGTCAGCGCGCCGCGAGGCGCTCTGACGTCACTGATTTCCCCACCGGAGCCGAGGACAGCTGCAGGTAAGGCCGCGCTCAACTCCGATGGGGAAATCAGGCCAAAACGGCCTCCCCAGCTTTCAGGAGGCCTCGTTTGGAAAGGAGAGTCTCCCCTTTCAAACGAGGCCTTCTAAAGGGTTTCCTGGCCGTGGATCGCGGCAGCGCTGCGATCCACGGCCAGGAAACCCCACTAGACACCAGGGATGTCTTTGGGGGTCGGCCCTCGTGGTAATGGGTCGCCTCCCGGGGGCATATTTTATTATTAAAGAATGTTGGCTTTCCTTGGGGGGCGCGATCGCCTCCCAAAAATGTAAAAAAAATAAAATTAAAAAAATGGTGGCGATATTGGCAGGGGGTCGGTCCTCCTGCTCAGTGGCCGACCCCCTATGGGGGCAATTTTTTTTTTATAGCCATGTGCTTTCCGTGGGGGCCACAATCGGCCCCCAGGGAAGCCATAGCTATAAAAAAAAATAGAGAAAGAGAGATATCCTCGCTGTGGGAGTTTTATAGATGTTAGTATCGGCCCTAGCAAATTTGTCCCCTAGCCCATTAATGTGAATCATATGGTGTAAAAAAGGCCAGTGCACCCTGTCAAAGGGTTTAGCTGCGTCAAACGCAAAGATTGTAAGAGGCAGCTTTTCTGAGGAGGCAATGTCAATAGCGCCAATCAGCTCATGAGTTAAATCGTGAAGTTGACGACCCTTAAGAAACCCCTTCTGATCAGGATGAATCAGGGAACCCATTACCTGATTTTATCTCCCAGCTAGAATTTGCGCGTAGATCTTATAGTCGCAATTCAGCAGAGAGATGGGCCTATAAGACTCACAATCTTTAGGATCCTTACTGGGAAAGAGAGATATCTCTTTCTTTATATATATAGACTTTGTTAACACCATCAATACCAATAATTTAAATCTTGAGTTTACGGCCACTATTAGTAATGAGAGAGTTGAGTTCCTTGATGTGGAGTTATATATTAATGACAAGAACATCCAGACAAAACTCCACAGGAAAAGCACAGCAGGGAACTCAACATTGCATGCAAACAGTTGCCACCCCAGACACTTAATAAAAAGTATTCCGTATGGAGAATTTTTAAGAATTAAAAGAATTTGTAATTCAGATACAGATCTGAAGCAGTGTCAAGCAGATTCATTACAGAGATTCCAATGACGAGGATACAAAACTAAAGATTTACAAATAGCATTACTAAGAGCCAACAGGATTAGTAGTGAGATGGAAGTGACCAACAGAAATCCAAACACCGTGTCCTCTATAGTTGTAAGAAAGGGTAATAACCACAAAAAAGACGAGGTGGTTAGATTAATAACTACATATAGCCGCCATGAGAAGCAAGTTAGAAGTATTATCAACAAAAATTGGCCAATACTCAAAACTGACATTACCCTTTCACCAATTTTACCTGAGACTCCAGCCATTACTTTCAGGAGGGCACCCTCTATGAGGGACGCATTAATTAAAACCAGCCCGGAGGTATTAACTCCTAGAAACTGGCTCTCGAATAGGACTGGGTTTTTTAAGTGCAGCTCTTGTAGAGCGTGTAAGTTTGGGGTCAACAAACTGGAATACACTGACGCTTTTGGACATATTCCATCGAAATTAAATGGAATGTTCACCTGTAAAACTGATTTTGCAGTATATGTACTGGAATGTTCTTGTCATCTACAGTACGTAGGCAGCACTAAGCTGCAGGTGTTTACGCGCATTTTGCAACACCTTCGAGCGATAGTAAATTCTGACCCCAGTTACCCAGTTGCTAGGCATTTTAAGCTTGTACATAATAACAACTTACGTGATTTTAGCTATTTTGTAATTGATGCAGTACCTAGGTCGATAAGAGGAGGTAACAGAGAAAAGAAATTAAGACAATTGGAGACACGATACATTCTACAACTAGATACTAAGATGCCAAATGGTTTAAATACGGGGGAAGATTTACACAATTTTTTGTAAATGTGTTTAGGAAGTCGCACTGGCTCTCCTCCGTAGTTATCCTTAAATAACTGTATCTGTTTTTGTGTTCTCTTTTAAAACCAATACGGATGTGTTTAACTTCATTTAGTTAAATTTTGTCTGGTGGATTTTAGTCAGGTTTTAGCCCCAATTTTACCTTGTTTTACTGCATTTTATCGGTTTTACTTGGTGTCAGGGGGGCTCCTACTTGGGGACTCTGGTTATATAATGAGTATGGGAAATTTTTACTGTATTTATTGGAGTCATCAATTACTAGACTACCAGTTAATATTATTCTATACATAGACTTTATGACAGCGTATTTGCACAGTTTTAATTGTATTTGGTACTGTTCTGATATCGACCTCTGTTATTGCTTATTTGCACTATTGCTCATTTGCACTGTGGAATCTGCTATATTTTGCACACTGAAATTAATTTGTTCATATTCCCCGTCTTACTGATGTACATATATGAATTTATGCGATTACATCTATAATGTTCGGTTTCTGTGCATTTATGTACACGATATAATGCACTTTTGTAGCGTATATTAATGAAGAACAAGGATACAGGCATAGCACGACCAACCATAAATATTCATGCATTTTTTTATATGTAAGAGTATCAACTATGATGTAATAGTTGTTTTATTTGTGTCACTAGCACCTTATTGGCACTTGCACTTTGTTTATGACTATTTGCACAGACTTTGGTATGCGCTCAACCTGCTCAACAACAATAGAACCGTTAGTCGACGACATTATGTTTTTCCTGTGTGTATTGTTTTAATAGCGACACACATCAGCACGATGGTTTCGGGCACTTGCCCATTATACAAAATATATTGTGTATCATTGTGTTTACATCAATTTATGTGTGATCAATTTTAAAATGTTGAATTTTATGGTTGATACAGTTTTTATTAAGAAAAGTAATTTATTGTCAGCTATTGGTTTTAATGATGAGGCTATACATATAGTCTGTTGTTGAGTTCTATTGAGCGGGAGGGAGGGATTGTTCTCCCAGGGTGTATCTATTTAATCACGTTAAGGGTCCTGGCACATCATGTGATCAAGGCCGGGGTGACCTGGTCGAAACGTGTCATGCTGTGGAGGTTGCAATAAAGCACTAAAGATTTCTAAAAACTACGTTGTGGTCCGTACCTGATTTTCCAAGATACAGGATTTTCTTCAGGACTGTGGTTCTTTTATATATATATATATATTCACTGAAAAAACCATAGGTTTCAGGGACGTTATAGTTACAAATTAGCATTTAAAAAACCTTTGAAATTCACTGAAAAAACCATAGGTTTTAGGGACAGTTATAGTTAGTTGGACATTGCACTCGTACAAAACCCGTGAAATTCCCCGTTATAGTTAGTCCAGCTAACTATAACTCGCGCCCCGCAATGCACTGCTGATGATGTCACATATTACATCACTCATGACATGGTCAGTGACATCACTGATGACATCACTGATGACATCTCAAATGACATCACTGATGACATCATCCAGTGACTGTGTGTTTCTGTAAAGTTTAAATATTTTTAATATATATAGGAAAAGACGTATTGAAGAATGAGTGGGTGTGTAAGTGTCTGTATGGATGATTTAGTAGGTGCGTGACTGACTCTATAAGTGAGTGATTTAACGTATCTTACTGAATGCATGGGTTAGTGACTAAACTGGGTGAATGTCTGTATCCGTCTGTCTGTTGCTGTGTAAGTGGCTGCATGTGTTTGTGAATAGCTACATGAGTGTCTATATGAGTTATTGAATGCTTGTCTGAGTATCTGTATGGGTGCCTGAGTGTTTGTGTGGGAGGGGTGTGTGCAACTCTGTGCATAGATGTGTGAGTGGGTGATTCACTGGGTGGATGGTTTCAAGAGTGCAACTGTGATAGACTGTATGGGTGGGTAAGTGTGTGTAAGAGTGTGTTAGTGAGTGAATGTATGTCCCAGTGGTACATGTGTGAGTAACTACATATGTGAAAGGCAGTATATATGTGTGTTGGAGTATATAAATAGCTATAAGCGAGAGTGAGTGATTGTGATAGTGGCTGTATGGATGAGTGTGTGCTTGTATCAGTGATTGTATAAGAGCGTAAGAATGTGCTACTATTTGTATGAGTAAGTGAGCTGGTGTGTGTATAACTGTATAGGTGAGTAAATGGTAGTGTGTTTAATTATTTGCATGACTGACTAGGTGTGTGAGTACCTCTATGGGTGAGTGGCGGTGTTTGAGTATCTATATAGGAGTAAGAGTGCATATGATAGTCCTGTACTGAGTGACCGTAAGTATGAGTGACTGTACGGGTGAGTGAGTGGATGTGTGTGTGAGACCTAAGAATCAGTGAGTGGGTATGTAGTTATTGGTGTTGGAGTGTCTATGGTTTTGCGAATGGCAGTCTGTAATTTAGAGTGGGTGTATCAAAGGTTATATTAGGGTGTGAGGAGGTGCATCAGATTATCACGTGGATGATGTCATCAGTGATGTCATTTGAGATGTCATCAGTGATGTCATCAGTGATGTCACTGACCATGTCATGAGTGATGTAATATGTGACGTCATCAGCAGTGCATTGCGGGGCGCGAGTTATAGTTAGCTGGACTAACTATAACGGGGGAATTTCACGGGTTTTGTACGAGTGCAATGTCCAACTAACTATAACTGTCCCTAAAACCTATGGTTTTTTCAGTGAATTTCAAAGGTTTTTTAAATGCTAATTTGTAACTATAACGTCCCTGAAACCTATGGTTTTTTCAGTGAATTTCAAAGGTTTTTTAAATGCTAATTTGTAACTATAACATGTCTGAAACCTACAGTTTTTTCAGTGAATTTCAAAGGTTTTGTAAATGACAATTTTTAAATGTATTCATTGTTATATCAATTTTTTTCATACTGATTTCCAAATTTTTTAGAAACAATTTATTTTTACATATTTTATTTTTTAAATTACATTGTAATTACATTATAAATTACATTACAAAAATACTTTCTCAGAATGAATTACTTTAGTTTAAATACTTTGCACATAGGCAATAGACTTTTAAGTACAGTAGTTACAGTTGTTGCAATGGGCAACACATTTTCAAACACAATGCAACATTCAGCTCAATGTGAATTTCTAGTTAAATGCAATTAGTTACTTTATGGATTACTTTTCTAACCACAGGACTGGATCCTAGATTCAGTCCTGGCACATCTCCTGTAAACAGTTGAGTAAAAGCATTTTGGTTACAGTCGTGATTTTTAAGGAATATTATTGTACTTTAAAAGTTGACACTTAGAAACTTTTTCTCATAGAATCACCAATGTTATCCTATGGAAGGAAATTCACTTAGCAGGTAAAAACTGTTATCGTTACTTTTTCTTACTCAGTGTTGGATCCTGGATCCAGCACTGGTGCATCTCCTGTAAACAGTTGAAAGAATGCGTTTAAGTTATACAGGCGATTTTTAAGGAATATTTGTAGTTTGTGAAAATCGACACTTTGAAACTTTTCTGCTGAAAACCAGACAATGGATTCCTATGGAAGAAAATATAAGTTACTGGTAAGTACGGTTAAAATTACTTTTCAGGGTCAGTGCTGGGCTAAAAGATGCAGCACTGGGTTCTCTCCTGATAACAGGTGAGTAAATTGGAATTCGTACTTTGGTTGATTTTAGAGGAATATTATAAAGTTCCAAAATTCCACACTTAGAAGAATTTCCAAGTGAAACCAGGCAATGATATCCTATGGAAGGAAATTCAAGTTACTGGTAAGTACGGTTAAAATTACTTTTGAGGATCAGTACTGGGCTGAAAGATGCAGCACTGAGGTCTCTCCTGATAACAGGTGAGTAAATCGGAATTCGTATTTCTGCTGATTTTAGAGGAATATTTTAAAGTTCCAAAACTCCACACTTAGAAGAATTTCCAAGTGAAACCAGTCAATGTTAGCCTATGAAGGAAATTCAAGTTACCGGTAAGTACGGTTAAAATTACTTTTCAGGACCAGTACTGGGCTGAAAGATGCAGCACTGAGGTCTCTCCTGATAACAGGTGAGTAAATCGGAATTCGTATTTCGGCAGATTTTAGAGGAATATTTTAAAGTTCCAAAACTCCACCCTTAGAAGAATTTCCAAGTGAAACCAGTCAATGTTAGCCTATGAAGGAAATTCAAGTTACCGGTAAGTACGGTTAAAATTACTTTTCAGGACCAGTACTGGGCTAAAAGATACAGCACTTAGGTCTCTCCTTATAACAGGTGAGTAAATCGGAATTCGTATTTCGGCTGATTTTAGAGGAATATTTGTATGTTTCAAAAATCAACACTTAGAAACTTTTTCAGCAAAAAGCAGGCAATGATATCCTATGGAAGGAAATTCAAGTTACTGGTAAGTACGGTTAAAATTACTTTTCAGGACCAGTACTGGGCTGAAAGATGCAGCACTGAGGTCTCTCCTTATAACAGGTGAGTAAATCGGAATTCGTATTTCGGATGATTTTAGAAGAATATTTGCACAATGGTGAAGGGAGGGGCGGGACCTCAGGTGACATCTGTGCAAACGCGCCCCGTGGCGCGTTTTAAGTTGGGGGATTAAGTCCCTTGAATCCTGAGGGTCCCTAGGGGCCAACTAGCCCACCAGGAACCTCCAATATGCGCCAGGGGCTGCGTTGCAGAGACGTGTAGAGAGGCCACACCCCTTTTTACACCTCTCTGCAACGCAGCTCTGTGGCGCTTTCTGGATGTACCTGTTGGGCTAGTTGGCCCCCAGGGACCCTCAGGATTGAAGGGATTTAAATCCCCATCTTAAAACGCGCCACGGGGCCTGTTTGCACACATGTCACCTGAAGCCCCGCCCCTCCCTTCACCACTGTGCAAACGCGCCCCGTGGCGCGTTTTAAGTTGGGGGATTAAGTCCCCTTGAATCCTGAGGGTCCCCGGAGTCCAACTAGCCCACCATATACCTCCAAAAAGCGCCACAGAGCTGCGTTGCAGAGAGGTGTAAAAGGGGCGTGGCCTCTGTACACCTCTCTGCAAGGCAGCCCCTGGCGCATACTGGAGGTACCTGGTGGGCTAGTTGGCCCCAGGGACCCCCAGTATTCAAGGGGAATTCGTTCCCCCTCTGCAAATGCGCCAGGGGGCGCGTTTGCAGAGTGGTGAAGGAAGGGGGCGGGGCCTGCGGGCCCGATCGTTTTTTTTTTTTTGTCCCCTGAAGGGGGGCTGTGTGGCCCCCTTCCTTTTTCTTTTTTGGGCCCTGGGGACCCCATCCCCCAGGGACTTACCCCTTTTTAAAATTACCAAATAAAAAAACGGGAAGGGGGCCGCGTGGCCCCCTTCCCTTGGCCTGTATTGGCCCCGGGGACCCCATCCCCCGGGGCATGGCCTCTATATTTATATTTTTGAGGGGGCAGCGTGGCCCCCCTCCTCTGGCCATTTTAAGGCCCCAGGGACCCCATCCCCCGGGGCCGGCGTATCCATTTAAGAAAAAAATAAAAATTTCTCTTTTTTGGGGAGGGGGCCGTGTGGCCCCCTCCCGAGCCACTACTTGCCCCGGGGACCCCATCCCCGGGGCTGGCCCTCTCCGTTGGGGACTGTGGGGGTCCCCAATCCCCCACAGTCCCGCCGGCTCCCCGTGTCCTACGGGAGCCGGCATTGCTTACACATGGGGAGCAGCTAACATGCTGCTCCCCATGTGGAAAGCAATGTGCTGGATATTGGAAGCGAGCAGGTTTCCTGCTCTCTCTTCCAATATCCAAAGCAAGTTTGCAATGACAGGACGGGAGCCGCGAGGCTCCGTCCTGCCATAGCAAACTACAGTGTCCCGGGGGTAGGCACCCCGGGACACTGCAGGAGCCGGCCCTGGGGGGTGGTGGTCCCCAGGGCCATCAAGGGCTCCAGGAGGGGGGCCGCGCGGCCCCCCTCCCATTCAGTACACAGCCCCGGGGAGGTGGTGGTCCCCGGGGCTCTGGGGGTCCGTAACAGACCCCCATATTAAAATGTTTAGTGCCCTGGGGAGGTGGCGGTCCCCGGGGTGTGTGGGGGGGCTGGAGCCCCCCCCACACAGGTTTAATAATTTATTTTAAAAAAGCCCCGGGAGGTGGTGGTCCCCGGGGCTGCGGGAGGGCTCAGAGCCCTCCCGCACCATTTTTAAAAAGCCCCGGGGGTGGCGGTCCCCGGGGCTTGGGGGCCCTTTGAGGCCCCCCACACATTAAATTATCCCCCACCATGCCCCCGGGACTTGGGCCACCCGGGGGCCAATTAACATCGAGCGCGGAGACCGCGCTTCGATTTTTTTTTCGGCGGGATTCGCGCACCTGAGCGCATCCTGCCGATTTAAAAAAATTTTGGGGTTTTTTGCCCAGGGGGTCCTTGTGGGATTCCCTGAGCAGACCTAGGGGGTCAGGGTGTTTCTACCCTGCCCCCTTTGTGCGCTTTGCGCACTTGTTTCTGTCCCTCGGTTCTACCGAGGGACAAAATGGCTGCCAACATTTCCTGAATCGGAATGTTGACAGCCAATTAACATGCAGCTCGTGATCGGGACGGTGCGCGCAGGGTGCGCTGAGGGTACGCGGACCCTACTCGGCCATAGATATCACTAACTTTTTACTTTTCATTTTCTCAGCAACTACTGAACGGATTTACACCATTTAACAAAAGGGTTCTTTCTGAACCAAGAACTACCTCTTTGCCAAATTTGGTGTAATTCCGTTCAGCAGTTCGAGCTGTAGCCGTGTCTAAAGTTTCCTATGGAAAAATGCATGGGGAAAACGCGTTTTGGGACCCCCCTTTTTTCTCGGCCCCCGCTTGACGAATCCCCCCGAGACTTTCAGGGTAGGAGCGGACCGGAGCGGGCCACAAAGTTTGAAAATTTCGCGAAGATACGTCAACCGGCAAGAGAGTTATCTCAAATAGAATGTCGCGGATTTCCTATGGATAATAGGTTGTAACTATAACTATCTACTGGCGACCGCCAGTAGATAATATATATATATCCTAAGGATTTACAAAAATGCAGCTAGAATGCAAAAACAGATTTCTAGCAAGGGGATATAAATGCAGAACAATAGACGCAGCTATCAAGAAAACCAGCAGTTTAGAGAGGGATTCCTTGTTAAAACCTAAATCTGTAGATAAAGAAAAGGAAAAAGAATCTTTTCAATTGCGGCTTATTACAACTTACAATAAGCAAAATAAAACCATCAAAAATATTGTACAACGCAATTGGCCTATAGTACTAAATGACCCTATTATAGGCAGTACTTTACCTAAATCCCTGGGTATAACCTACAGAAGGGCTCCTTCCATGAGTGGAAGTCTAGTAAAGAGTAGTCCGGAGGTTGTTGAACCAATAAATTGGCTCACGCAACGAAAGGGGTTCACAAAATGTTCAAACTGTAAGGCTTGCAAGCATGGCATAAACAAAAAAACATATAAAACCCCATTCTGTGATAAGGAAGTAGAGATCACACGTGCTCTGCATTGTAAAACAGATTATGCCATATATATCTTAGAATGCCCATGCAATCTAAGATATGTAGGGAGTACAAAACTCCCTGCAAATAAAAGAATTTTACAACATCTAAGGGCAATAACAAATCAAGATCCAACCTACCCTGTGGCTAGGCACTTCCAGGAAACCCACAATAATGACCCCAAATATCTCCTATATTACCTCATAGACTCGGTACCAAAAAACAGAAGAGGAGGAGATAGAGAAGGAATACTGCGAAAACTAGAAACTAGATATATTCTAAATCTCGACAGTAAATTCCCGGGAGGCCTTAACACTACAGAAGATCTCTACACATGTATATAGGAATCCCTTTTATAAGTCAGTAAGGGGATTTTTAAGATTCTAAAGCTACATCATTTTTAAATCAAATCTTTTTTAGCTCATGATTTTAGGAGGGATTTGATCCTATGAACATCAATACTATTAGTCATTGGAGCTGCAACCTACATATATAAGGGGAATAAAAAGGAGGATATCCAATATCAATGGAAAGTATAAATAAAAAGATACTGAGGCTGCCACCTGACCTTAACCAGAAAAATAATGGTTTTTTAATTATTTGCTATTTGCACATTTAGGGTTATATTAACTTTTAGAAGGTCACTTTTAAGGTCTATATCCGCATTGTTGAGGAAGCGGAACACATCATGCACAGGCACTTTACACTTTATTTTTATATAAACATTCTTTTAATGATAGTTAGTAGATAGCACAGGACAGGATGAGGAAAATCACAGACAATACTAAATTGAAACATTAATCATAATAATACAAATTGCATTTAAGCAAATATGATAAAAATGGTTTTTATGGGGTTTTTGATTATAAAAAATATCTTTACATTCCGTTTATTTACATAGGACTGACTAAAACAATTTTAATTATGAATTGATTAAAAATAAATTTTAGCCTTTATTTATTAACATATATTATAATGTATGAAAATAAGTTGCTATGGTATTTATTATATGCTTATTTATGGTTATCTCTATTCCCACCCACGATTAAAAGGCAATGTTTGACAATGTAATATGATATTGGAAATACACAAAACAAGTATATTAATTGTGGAGGAGAGGGAGAAATATAGAAAAAATGGAAATGTATCAAAATTGTAATACCTTAAAACCGCAATATGTCTTCCATGTCCATGGTGAAGTCACCGGAACTTTGCACTAATCACTGTCACTTTAAAAGGGGAGAAAATGGTAATGAGCGTTGTCATGTGATCAAGGTCCAGGAGAGACCGAAACGCGTCATGGCCGACTAAGAATAAACATTTCCTGCACAGAAACGTGGTCCGTGTCTGCTTTCCGTTTTCCAGGACTGGTGAAAGCATTTGGAAGCAGTACGAGAGGATATATATATATATATATATATATATATATAGAGAGACTCTTTCTCTCTGTAGATGATATATGTATATGTATGTATCTATATACATATGTATGTGTATATAGATACATATATGGACAGGAGTTTTCCGTGTAAACCCTCGATAATGCACATCAGAGTCCCAGAGGGTCACAGAAAGGCAGCACTTACATCAGCAAACCCAGGCAAGTTAAAGTTGTTCACGTCTTGTTTATTTTTCTATTTTCGTTTTTCATTCTTTCTCCATTATTTCTCCATTAATTTGTAAACATGCAAAGTGCAGGGTGCATCAGGAAGCAAAAAGACGACCTACGCGTTTCGGCCAAAGGCCTTCGTCCGGGTCATGTGGTAACGTGTGTGAGGTGTTTAAAAAGGGGTTGGTTTGACCCGCCCCCAATTACAAAAAAACAAAATCCCAAATTAAAAACATGTTGTTAAGGGAACAGAGATTATATAAATCACATTCAATCAGAGTTGATGGTTTTGAACTAAATGACATCATATATGACCTTGTAAAGTACTTAAGGCGAGATAATCTTATTGAGTCATAAAAAGTTTAAATATACATAGAAAGTTATTTCCTATTGCAAAAACAATTGCGTGGGCCCAACTGTTGGGTTGCTATCATGACATGTCCATAAGAAATGTGTACATATATATATAGTCCATATTGATGTCATCAGTGATGTCATTTGAGATGTCATCAGTGATGTCACTGACCATGTCATGAGTGATGTCATATGTGACGTCATCAGCAGTGCATTGCGGGTGCGCAAGTTATAGTTAGCTGAACTAACTATAACGGGGGAATTTCTCTGGTTTTGTACGAGTGAAATGTCCAACTAACTATAACTTTCCCTAAAACCTATGGTTTTTTCAGTGAATTTCTAAGGTTTTTTAAATGCTAATTTCTACCTATAACGTGCCTGAAACCTATGGTTTTTTCAGTGAATTTCAAAGGTTTTTTAAATGCTAATTTCTAACTATAACATGCCTGAAACCTATGGTTTTTTAAGTGAATTTCAAAGGTTTTTTAAATGCTAGTTTCTAACTATGCCTACAGAGGTAGGACATGTGAAGAAAGAAGAAGAAAAGCGCAGAAAGAAGGAAGACAAATGCAGAAAGAGGCAACAGAAGTCCAGAAAGACAAAGAAAAGTGCAAGAAGAAGGAAGAGATGTGCAGAAAGAACCAACAGAGGAGTAGAAAGTACTCCTGTGCCCCCAACTTTTGTTGATGGGTACTGGTGGTAACTGACTCTGTCTCTGGTGGTAAAAGACACTTAGAATACAGTGAAAACACCTACATACACTAGGGAACACTATGCGTTGGGGTACCCCTGTGATTAGCATGACCTCCTCTGTATTTGCCATGAGTTAGTGCCTGGGTCATTGGATGAGTACATGGGTACTGACTGGATGATTAGAGTACTGCAAGGAGAGTGGATGGTGAATTTATAAGTGCTTGAGTTTTGGCGGAGTGATTGGATAAGTACATGGTGCTCGCTGGTTGATTGGAGGAGTGCATGGGTAGTGACAGGGCGATGGCTGGACTGCATCAGTAGTGCTCAGGGTAAGTTGGAGGATTAATTCCCCTTGAATCCTGAGGGTCCCTATTTGATAAAAGCCCTGGCGGTGGCGGTCCCCGGGGCTTGGGGGGGCCTTGGAGGCCCCCCCAAACATTAAAAAAACAAGCCCCAGGAGGTGGCTGCATATATTTGTTGGCAATGCCCCCGGGACCTGGCCCACCCGGGGGTCTCAATTAAATGAAGCGCGGTATTTTTACATTTCGGCGGGATTTGCAACCCCAGCGCGAATTTCGTCAATTATTTTAAAAAAATGCTTTTTTTGGCCCTGGGGGTCCTTGTGGGATCCCCTGAGCAGGCCTAGGGGGTCAGGGTGTTTCTACCCTGCCCCTTTTCTTCTTTTTCACCTTTGTTTCACTGTTTTCTTGTGACTCGGTTCTACCGAGTCACAAGATAACTGCCAACACTTCCTGGTTTGGAGTGTTGGCAGCCAATTAAAATGAAGCTCGTGGTCGGGAGGGTTCGCGGATCCACCGCGCCTCTAGATATCGATATTTGTTTTTTTACAATTTCTTAGCAACTACCGAACGGATTTACACCATTTTTAAAAAGGTCGCTTTCTGAGCCAAGCAGTTCTCAAATAGCGACAAAGCACTTTTGAATTATTTGTTATCTCTATGTCTTTTTATCCAGTTGACCACTTGATTAAATGTTACGCTTAGGGGAGAAAATGTGGTGTTACCAAGTTGGAGTTTCTGCTTCAGCTCGTCATTCTGTGATTCTGGTCAAATCACTTAATCTCCCCATGCCTACAACCAAAATGAGTTTGTCCTTGTATGATGTAACCAATGCTCATGTAAAGCACTCCAATATCTGACCAGCCTGCACTATATAAAACTGCAAAAAAAACAAAGGATAAAAAGTGTTTTCCACACTTCTGTCATTGGGCTATACGTGCGCTACATCTGGGTGATATTTGTGCTACATTTGGGCTCATTTTTCTCTGGTGGCCATCTTGGGAGACTTCAATTACATTCATTAAACTTTATTCGATCTGATTTAGAAACATAGATCATAAAAGTGTACATAAAAACAGTAAATCCTCTTTCTTAATACAATACAGTGAGAATTACCAGTAGGTAAAAACGGGTGTTACAAAGCCCGGTTCAGAGCAACTTCAGGTTAACAGAATAGTAAAGTTCAATGTTTCGCAAGATCAATCTGATATACTTCATGCAAAATACGCAATAAGGGGTCCAAGTAAGATGCAACGCTCCAATACCTGACCAGTCTGCACTATATAAAACTGCAAAAAAACTAAAAATAAAAAGTGTTTTCCACACTTTTGTCATTGGGCTATATGTGGGCTACATGTGGGTGATATTTGTGCTACATTTGGGCTCTTTTTTCCCTGATGGCCATCTTGGGATACTTATTTGTTATGAAGTTTCCTAATTTCCTCATTTACTGCAGTTTCCTCAGTAGGAAATGCTTTCAGTTTTACTTTGATTCCATCAAGAAGGCATTCAGATGTGTCACACATTTGCCATAAATTCAGAATGTTAGCACTCTAGTTGCTCATTAGATCACTGTAGTAAAGCTACTGCTCACCAGGGAGTTAACTGGAAGTCTACTGCTGGTATTGAAAGTGATTGTTTCAGTCTGCATGTCAGAATTTTCTAATGAAATAGAAGAGGATTTGAGATCTCACTTAAAACATGTCCTAATTTTTCTTTCTACAGCACTAACCATAATTTCTATGACAAAATGAACCCCCTCATTTTGTTCCTTTTTAAATTAAATGTTTTAAGTGTTACCGGTTTATTCCAATCAAGATGGCTTCAGGTGTGCCATAATTTTGTCATAAGTAAGACTGTTAGCGCTCTAGTTGTTCTTTAGAACACTCTGGGAAGCTGCAGTAGAACACAAAGGAATCAACTGGCAGGCTGCTCCTATTGAAATATAACAGGAAGATATTTGTAATCTCACTTAAAACATGTCCTAATTTTTCTTTCTACAGCACTAACCATAATTTCTATGACAAAATGAACCCCCTCATTTTGTTCCTTTTTAAATTAAATGTTTTAAGTGTTACCGGTTTATTCCAATCAAGATGGCTTCAGGTGTGCCATACTTTTTTCATAAGTAAGACTGTTAGCGCTCTAGTTGTTCTTTAGAACACTCTGGGAAGCTGCAGTAGAACACAAAGGAATCAACTGGCAGGCTGCTCCTGTTGAAATATAACAGGAAGATATTTGAGATCTCACTTAAAACATGTCCTAATTTTTCTTTCTACAGCACTAACCATAATTTCTATGACAAAATGAACCCCATCATTTTGTTCCGTTTTAAATTAAATGTTTTAAGTGTTACCAGTTTATTCCAATCAAGATGGCTTCAGGTGTGCCATACTTTTGTCATAGGTAAGGCTGTTAGCGCTCTAGTTGTTCTTTAGAACACTCTGGGAAGCTGCAGTAGAACACAAAGGAATCAACTGGCAGGCTGCTCCTGTTGAAATATAACAGGAAGATATTTGAGATCTCACTTAAAACATGTCCTAATTTTTCTTTCTACAGCACTAACCATAATTTCTAAGACAAAATGAACCCCATCATTTTGTTCCTTTTTAAATTAAATGTTTTTAGTGTTACCAGTTTATTCCAATCAAGATGGCTTCAGGTGTGCCATACTTTTGTCATAGGTAAGGTTGTTAGCGCTCTAGTTGTTCTTAAGAACACTCTGGGAAGCTGCAGTAGAACACAAAGGAATCAACTGACAGTCTCTGCCAGTGTTGCCAGATTGGGCGTTTTCCCGCACAATTGGGCGACATTTTTCCCATTTGTGCGGGGAAAAAACTAAGCTGGCGGGTTGCGGGAAATTGGGCGACATTTGCCCTAGTGTGCACAAAATAAGTGGTTGTGCGGCGCCCACAGAGAATCGGTAATAGGGCCGTCAATCATTCATAGCGCGAATGCGCTACGTATGACAGCCCTGCTTCTTGTTGATGACCTGCCCCCAGAGAGAATGGACCAATGGTCTTGCAAGGGGGCAGGCCTGTCATCATTTAAAAAAAAAACTTTTTCATTTGCTTTTCTGGGCGCGCATCGTACTCAGAGGAGGAGTCTCAGGAGCGGCAAGGACTGGTCGGTGGCCGATCGTGCAGCCTGCTTCTGTTGCTGTTGCGGTGGTTCTTTAGGTGCCAGTGTATTAAGGTAGGATTAATTTAGTGGTCGAAATGTCCACTTTTCCTGATCTGCCGCTGTCAGCTGCCCCATCTCTTTCTGTCTCTCTCGCTGAAACCGTGCTTCGTCTCTCACCGTCTGTTTCTTCTACTTTTCTTCATTCGTTCCCTTGTGAAATGGATCCAAAAAGAAAGAAACACTTTTGTTGGAAGTGTTTCTGACATTTTTCTGTCCCAAAGTGCAGCCTCGGGCCTCTTGCTCCTTGATGGCCTTACTTTGATTGAGGCCACATTTCTTGCACAACTTTGCACCACAGGCAGACAAAAGGAACATCTGCTTGAGACAGGATCAGTGTGGTTTAAATCCTGAAATGTTTGTGGGGAGACATCTTTTCAAAAATACTGCAAAATATACATTTTGAAAGTTCCGAGCAGAGCACTTTGGATATCCATTAAAGGATCTAGAAAGAAACTGGTGCCAGGTGCCTGTGGAGGAGATTCAAAACGAGTCATCGGCTGGTAGAAATAAACATCAGAACACCTCAATTATAATCCCGGACTTTATGCATACTAAACTGAGTAAGCTCTTCTACCTCAAACCTCTTACTAGCTTATGTGGAACAGATGAAGTAGCTAGGAAAAAGTCTATAAATGTATTCCACTGACTGACATCCACCCATCTTTACCCATATGTTTCGAACTCTGTCCTTCTGATCATCTTATTTGCACTCTCTGGGTTCAAAATACGAAAAATAAATAACTAAAGCATTACAGAGCATTCACAAAGTGGCCAGATTAGTTTTATTAACACCCAAACACAGTAGTGACACTTTACAGAGTTTGCCAGCGAAGCACTACTTTTTGTTTTCTCCTCTTTCTTTGAACAGCATTGTTTTCCCTGGGTGGTGAGGTGCACCATTCCTGGAGGTACTGCAATACCTGGTTGATGGGTGGAGTGGAAACCGATTGTGATCCTTATCCGCATTTTTCCTTATTTTAGTTTATAAAATGCGTACCACGGCTCTGTGTTTAGGAATGTAGTCTTTTTAAACCATACTGCTCACGGTTCTTAAGGATATAAGCAATGGACCGTGATACTGGTCCCTCCAGGGATCTGTAGTGGTGCTTAAAGTTTCAGTCAAAAACACTCTTGATTTCTGAATAATGAGTATAAAAGTGTTAAGGTAACCATGTTGTTCTACTTACATTTCACATGCTTTACTTAATCTTGCATCCATATGAAGGTTTGCTTTTTCCAGGAAGGTACTTTTTTTTCCAGGCAGCATATTACTCTTGTGCATAATTTGAATTGAGTCGCATCCAGGTATATATAGCAGGGCACAATTGGGTTGTAGCTGAAGGCAGTGCGAGTGTCTCTCAGTGGGATAGTATGGTGTTCATTGGGGGATGTGGCACTACGCCAGAGCTGCCGAATTTGGTACTGGGGAACCAGCTTCAGCCTTCATGAACAGTCCACCAGACCACTCTCCTGAGGGAGCACATTCCCATGGTAGACCTTAGAAGCCCCAGCTAGACCTTTAGAAGCCCTGGTCTTAGTACCTTGAAGGCCTGTCCACCACAATCGATACTGAAGTTCACCTCCAGTCTTCTTGCAGGCAGGCCTACAAAGCAGCACACCCTAGAGCAGCAGTGACTCAGTCACTAAGGTCACAGGACCCTTGAGGCCAGTCCGCCTCACCCATTGATGCCTCCATTGGCCTTGTTTCAGCAGGAGTAGTGCAACTCATCAGGGATCGGCAATGCAGGATTTGCACGCACACCAAACTAAGGGGCAGATTAACAAGGGAATGGCGAAGCGTGGCATTAAGCAAACATGGCTAATGCCACGCTCTGCCTTTCTGAAAATGCAGGAATGCGCCGTATTTACAATGGTACGGCACATCCCTGCATTTTGCCTAGCACTTGCGCTAAACTCAGCTGCCTAGCGCCAATGCAGGCACCCTTGCACCATAGTACAAGGGTGCTAGCGTGGAGGGAATGATTGTTTATTTGCAGGAAGGTTTCTCTTCCTGCACATAAACAATCCAGAGTGGCGAAATGTAACTTCTGTGTCCTGCATTGTGCAACACACATAGAAGTTGCAAATCATCTGTTTTTAAATGATTGTTTATGGAAGGGACACCTTCCTGCACATGAACAATCATTCATGGTAATTTGCTGTTTTTATGTGTGCTGCACAGTGCAGCACACATAGAAACAGCAAAAAGCAAGGAGAAATTAAGCATTTCTCCTTGTTTCGCCATGTAAAGTCCAGGTTTTCCCTGGTCCTAATTTTGGCACTGCCTCCTATTTACGTCACCCTTGTAAATAGGGGGCAGCGTCAAAATCAATGGGTGTTGGGGCGGAACAAAGGCCAGCCTTACAGACACTCCTCTTGTTCAGGTCAGACAGGCAGGAGCTGGACATGCGCTAAATGTGCAGACTCCTGGCTGCCTGAGCTTTGCCAGGCTGAGGATTTTCACAGCCCTGTGTGCGTGACCTCAGTCTGGCAAAAGTGCCTCGAGGCCCTCCCCTTGTAATGAAGGGGAGTGCCACTGATTGACTCGGACCTGGGCGCTTCAGTTTTAAGCCCTGAAGTACAAAGGGCAGAGTGTCACAGTGGCACCTAGTCACAGAGTGGGGTGAGGTCAGAAGTATCACTGACCCCATCCCACTCTGTGATAAGGTTTGGACTACTGCCTTCCAATCAGCCAATGAGGGAAGGCAGCAGTCCCAACCCTTGTGGGACCTCTGAAGCTTCCCTCTCGGAGAGCTGTAGCTAAGGTAAGTTTTGTGAGTTTTTATGTTTCATGCGTGGATGTATTAATGTATGTGTATCTAGCTAGAGGTAATTCATGAATGCCAGGTTCAGGTTTGGTTCTGTGGTGACAGAATTACAAGATGAAAAGTCAAAGTGGTGACTGGTCTTGAAAATGAGTAGTTATTAACACAAGTGCCCAGTAATCCTCCCCCACTATCTGCATATTGAAAAGAATGTAGATTCGTCCTTAAAATGTTTTCTGAAGACTACTCTCGCAAAATTTGAGAGTTTCAACTTTGGGCTGGTTTTTGGGCTGAAACTGGTCTGCGTTGGGCTTAATTTGGGCTTATACTTGAGGGTCTTTGGGCTTGGGACGGGTCTCAAAATCTGGCAACACTGGTCTCTGCCCTTGTTGGATTTACATGTTTTACTGAGAATGTCAGACTTCATTCTCACATGACTGAGAAAGATAATGTGAATTTACAGAAAATATGCTCTCATTTTAGCTTCTGGAGCACCTTCCAAACCTCTGTGGGACAAGCATGAGAACATTGTTTTCTCTCAAACATGATTCATGAAATCCCAGCAGAAGGTTTTTCATAGGGTAAAATCACCCTAGAACACACCACAATTCCTAAAATTAGTATGGTACCATCAACAAATGAATTCTAATGTAACTAAAGTCTGTTATCACCCTTTATAGTTCTCCTTTTGGTGACCCTTAAAATCTTCTATTCACTACAATGCATTTCATTGGGGTGCTATCATGTATATTGGTCCCAAGATGGCTGCCAACACTTCTTGGATGAAGTGCTGACAGCCAATCAGATCTCACGATGACATGTGTGGTTAGGCTCCGCCCAGATATATAAAGTTGTTTTTCCTTTAATATTTAAAAAACTACTGAACGGATTTACACCATTTTTGAAAAAGGTCGCTTTCTGAGCCAAGCAGTACCTTTATGCCAAATTTGGGGTAAATCCGTTTGGTAGTTTCCGCTGTAGCCTTGCACAAAATTCCCTATGGGAAATTGATTTTTTGACTCTTATATTTTGAATTTCTCAGCAACTACTGAACGGATTTACACCATTTAACAAAAAGGGCTCTTTCTGTACCAAGGGCTACCTTTTTGCAAAATTTGGTGTAATTCCGTTCAGCAGTTCAGGCTGTAGCTTTGTCTAAAGTTTCCTATGGAAAATAACATGGAGAAAACACGTTTTGGGACCCCCTCTTTTTCTCGGCCCCCGCTTGCCGAATCACCCCGAAACTTTCAAGATAGGAGCGGACCAGAGCGCCCCACGAGTTTTGAAAATTTCACGAAGATTCGTCGACCGGCGTCAAAGTTATTGGGAATAGAATGTTGTGAATTTCCTATGGAAAATAGGTCCTAACTATAACTACCTACTGGCGACTGCCAGTAGGTAATATATATATATATATATATATATATATATATATATATACATATATATTATCTACTGGCGGTCGCCAGTAGATAGTTATAGTTAGGACCTATTATCCATATGAAATTTGTAACATTCTTTTCCCAATAACTTTGGCGCCGGATGACGAATCATCATTTTCAAAACTAGTGGGGCGCTTCGCTCAGCTCCTGTCTTGAAAGTTTCGGGTGATTGCAGCGGGGCCGAGAAAGGGGTCCCAAAACGTGTTTTCTCCATGTTAATTCCCATAGGAAACTTTAGCCACGACTACAGCCCGAACTGCTGAACGGAATTACACCAAATTTGGCAAAAAAGGTAGTGCTTGGTTCAGAAAGCGACCTTTTTTTAAATGGTGTAAATCCGTTCAGTAATTCCAGAGAAATTCAAAAATAAGAGTCAAAAAATCAATTTCCCTAGGAAACTTTATGCAAGGCTACAGCCGAAACTACTGAACAGATTTACCCCAAATTTGGCAAAAAGGTACTGCTTGGCTCCGAAAGCGACCTTTTTAAAAATGGTGTAAATCCGTTCAGTAGTTGCTGAGAAAATCAAAAATAAAAGTTTCGATATTTAGAGGCACGGAGGATCCACGGACCCTCCCGACCACGAGCTTTATTCTAATTGGCTGTCAACACTCCAAAACAGGAAGTGTAGGCAGCCATCTTGTGACTTGGTAGAACCGAGTCACAAGAAAACAGAAAAACAGTCGCGTAAAACAAGAAAAGGGGGCAGGGTAGAAACACCCTGACCCCCTAGGCCTGCTCAGGGGTCCCACAAGGAACCCCAGGGCCCAAAAAGCATTTTTTTATAAAACCGCCGAGATGCGCGGAGGATCCGCGGATCCGGCCGCGATCAAGAAACCGAGCGCGGACTTCCGCGCTTCGTTATTAATTAGCCCCGGGTGGGCCAAGTCCCGGGGGCATGTAAATGTGTGGGGGGCCCCAATCCCCCACACTGCCCCGGGGACCGCCACCCCCGGGGCTTTGCACAAATATTTGCGGGGGCACACGGCCCCCCGCAGCCCCGGGGACCGCCACCCCCGGGGCTTTGTTTTTATGTGTGGGGGGCCTCCAAGCCCCCAAGCCCCGGGGACTGCCACCACTGGGGCTTTCATTAATAAATTTGCGGGGGGCACATGGCCCCCCGCTGCCTCGGGGACCGCCACCCCCGGGGCTCTTATTTTTTTAATAATACCTGTCTGGGGGGGCTCGAGCCCCCCCACACGCCCCGGGGACCGCCACCTCCCCAGGGCTCTAATTATTCAAATTTGGGGGTCCGTGAAGGACCCCCAAGCCCTGGGGACCACCACCTCCCCGGGGCTTTGCCAATGGTGGGAGGGGGGCCGCGCAGCCCCCCTCCTGGAGCCAGTGATGGCCCTGGGGACCGCCACCCCCCAGGGCCGGCTCCTGCAGTGTCCCAGGGTGCCCACCCCCGGGACACTGCTGTTTGCAATGACAGGGCGGGAGCCTCGCGGCTCCCGCCCTGTCACTGCAAACTGCTTTGCTTCATTGAAGCGAGAGCAGGGAAACCTGCTCTCGCTTCAATGAAGCAAAGCAGAATTGCTTTTCCACACGGGGAGCTGCATGTCAGCAGCTCCCCATGTGGAAAAGCAATGCCGGCTCCCGCAGGACGCGGGGAGCCGGCGGGACCGTGGGGGCATTGGGGCTCCCCCCACGGTCCCCAACGAGAGGCCAGGCCCCGGGGGATGGGGTCCCCGGGGCTGGAAGTGGCCCGGGAGGGGGGCCACGTGGCCCCCCTCCCCTAAAAATACATTTTAAAAAATCACGCAAAGGCCGGCCCCGGGGGATGGGGTCCCCGGGGCCAATAGAGGCCTCAGGAGGGGGGCCACACAGCCCCCTCCATAAAAAAACAGAAAGAAAATCTGGCCATGCCCCGGGGCCGGAATTGGCCACGGGAGGGGGGCCCACGCGGCCCCTTTTCCGTTCATTTTTTTTTTTTTATTAAAAAAGGGGTCAGGCCCTGGGGGTTGGGGTCCCCAGGGCCCAAAAAAAGTAAAAAGAAGGGGGGCCACACAGCCCCCCTTCCCCCCCAATTTTTTTTTTTAAAACGCGATCGTGCGGAGGCCCCGCCCCTTCCCAGCAACACTTTGCAAACGCGCCCTGTGGCGCGTTTTAAGTTGGGAAGTTAATTCCCCTTCAATACTGGGGGTCCCTGGGGGCCAACTAGCCCACCAGGTACCTCCAGTAA
The DNA here is from genome assembly GCA_963921515.1 of Calotriton arnoldi. Classification (NCBI taxonomy): domain Eukaryota; kingdom Metazoa; phylum Chordata; class Amphibia; order Caudata; family Salamandridae; genus Calotriton; species Calotriton arnoldi. Next base: position 356,869 of record CAWUFW010000867.1, read on the forward strand.
GCACCACAGGGCTGCGTTGCAGAGAGGTGGTCCAGGCCACGCCCCTTTTACACCTCTCTGCAACGCAGCTCTGTGGCGCTTACTGGAGGTACCTGGTGGGCTAGTTGGACCCCAGGGACCCTCAGGATTCAAGGGGACTTAATCCCCCAACTTAAAATGCGCCACGGGGCGCGTTTGCACAGTGGTGAAGGGAGGGGGCGGGGCCTGAGGTGATATGTGTGCAAACGCGCCCTGTGGCGCGTTTTAAGTTGGGGAATCCCACAGGGTGTGTTTGCACAGTGGTGAAGGGAGGGGGCGGGGCCTCAGGTGACATGTGTGCAAACACGCCCTCTGGCGCGTTTTAAGTTGGGGAATTAATTTCCCTTGAATCCTGAGGGACCCTGGGGGCCAACTATCCCACCAGGTACCTCCAGTGCGCGCCACAGGGCTGCGTTGCAGAGAGGTGGTCCAGGCCACGCCCCTTTTTACACCTGTGTGCAACGCAGCTCTGTGGCGCTTACTGGAGGTACTTAGTGGGCTAGTTGGACCCCAGGGACCCTCAGGATTCAAGGGGACTTAATCTCCCAACTTAAAACGGCCACAGGGCTTGTTTGCACACATGTCACCTCAGGCCCCCCCCTCCCTTCACCACTGTGCAAACGCGCCCCGGGGCATGTTTTAAGAGGAAGTTTTAATCCCCCTGCCCTATTATGTACTAGGGCCTTACAGAGGAGGTCATGCTAATCACAGGGGTACCCCAACGCATAGTGTTCCCTAGTGTATGTATGTGTTTTCACTGTATTCGAAGTGTCTTTTAGCATAGCACTGGCTCTAGGCCTGGTTAGTCCGAGTCAGTTACCACCAGTACCCGTCTGAAAAAGTTGTGGGCACAGGATGATTTTGCAACAAGGCCTCTTTCTGCTCCTCTGTTGGTTCTTTCTGCACATGTCTTGCTTCTTCCTGCTCTTTTCTTCGTCTTTGTGGACTTCTGTTGCTTCTTTCTGCATTTCTTTTGCTTCTTTCTGTGCGTTTTTTCTTCTTTCTTCACATGTCCTACCTCTGTAGGCATAGTTAGAAATTAGCATTTAAAAAACCTTTGAAATTCATTGAAAAAACCATAGGTTTCAGACACGTTATAGTTAGAAATTAGCATTTAAAAAACCTTTGAAATTCATTGAAAAAACCATAGGTTTCAGACACGTTATAGTTAGAAATTAGCATTTAAAAAACCTTTGAAATTCACTGAAAAAAGCATAGGTTTCAGGCACGTTATAGTTAGAAATTAGCATTTAAAAAGCCTTAGAAATACACTGAAAAAACCATAGGTTTTAGGGACAGTTATAGTTAGTTGGACATTTCACTCGTACAAAACCAGTGAAATTCCCCCGTTATAGTTAGTTCAGCTAACTATAACTCGCGCCCCCGCAATGCACTGCTGAAGACGTCACATATTACATCACTCATGACATGGTCAGTGACATCACTGATGACATCACTGATGACATCATCCATGTGACTGTGTGTTTCTGTAAAGTTTAAATATGTTTAATATATATAGGGAAAGGCGTATTGAAGAATCAGTGGGTGTATAAGTGTCTGAATGGATGATTTAGTAGGTGCGTGGCTGACTCTATAAGTGAGTGATTAAACGTATCTTACTGAATGCATGGGTTAGTGACTAAACTGTGTGAATGTCTGTATCCGTCTGTCTGTTGGTGTGTAAGCGGCTGCATGGGTTTGCGAATAGCTACATGAGTGTCTACATGGGTTATTGATTGGTTGTCTGAGTATCTGTATGGGTGCCTGAGTGTTTGTGTGGGTGGGGTGTGTGTGACTGTGCATAGATGTGTGAGTGGGTGATTCACTGGGTGCATGGTTTCAAGAGTGCATCTGTGATGGACTGTGTGGGTGAGTGTGTGTATGGGTGTGTTAGTGAGTGAATGTATATCTCAGTGGTACATGTGTGAGTAACTACATATGTGAAAGGCAGTATATATGTGTGTTGGAGTATATAAATGGCTATAAGTGAGAGTGTGTGATTGTGAGAGTGGCTGTATGGATGAGTGTGTACTTGTATCCGTGATTGTATAAGAGCGTAAGAATGTGCTAGTATTTGTATGAGTAAGTGAGCTGGTGTGTGTATAACTGTATAGGTGAGTAAATGGCAGTGTGATTAATTATTTGCATGACTGACTAGGTGTGTGAGTACCTCTATGGATGAGTGGCGGTGTGTGAGTGTCTATATAGGTGTATGAGTGCATATGATAGTCCTGTACTGAGTGACCGTAAGTATGAGTGACTGTACGGGTGAGTGAGTGGATGTGTGTGTAGACCTAAGAATCAGTGAGTGGGTATGTAGTTATTGGTGTTGGAGTGTCTATGGTTTTGAGAATGGCAGTCTGTAATTTAGAGTGGGTGTATCAAAGGTTATATTAGGGTGTGAGAAGATGCATGAAATTATCACATGGATGATGTCATCAGTGATGTCATCAGTGATGTCATTTGAGATGTCATCAGTGATGTCACTGACCATGTCATGAGTGATGTAATATGTGACGTCATCAGCAGTGCATTGCGGGGCGCGAGTTATAGTTAGCTGAACTAACTATAACGGGGGAATTTCACTGGTTTTGTACGCAGTGAAATGTCCAACTAACTATAACTGTCCCTAAAACCTATGGTTTTTTCAGTGAATTTCTAAGGTTTTTTAAATGCTAATTTCTAACTATAACGTGCCTGAAACCTATGGTTTTTTCAGTGAATATATATATATATATATATATATATATATATATATATATATATATGCTCCTTGATGCACAGTGAACGGCGCACTCGCGGACGGGTGCTTTACAAACGCGGGGTGCGCCCGCGATATTTATCCAAGCTCTGTTTCCTTGTTTCCCAAAAAGAAAAACAGCACTCGCGGGGGCACTTGCTAGAGTTTATTGCGTTACCAATAAACTCTAGCAACTGCCCCCGTGAGTGCTGTTTTTCTTTTTGGGAAACAAGGAAACGGAGCTTGGATATATATATATGGCAGCGGTGCAGGGAATGAAATAAAACTTATTGCACCAGAACTTGGGTCCGCATTCGTATGTTCCTGTTTGAAAGGAGTATGAGAGGCGAAGCAGGAGATATATATATATATATATATATATATATTCAGAAACACAAAGGATGCCACACTCCAGAGATTGGTGTCAGAGTTGCTTTATTTTCACCACGCCTGGTGGTAGTGGTGGTGAAAATAAAGCGACTCTGAAACCTGTCTCTGGAGTGCGGCATCCTTTGTGTTTCTGAATTTAAATATCGGGTAAGGATTCTACCCGTTGCTGCCTGCACCAGGTATTGAGCACGCTGACATTGGGAATTAATTCTTTGATATATATATATATATATATATTTACAGAGAGATTTCTCAGTGCTGAAAATATGAGACTGTGAAAGAACTATATTGAGTCTCTTTGAAGTTACATGAAAGGCAGTAAAGTGTGGTACTGCTGCAGAGTACAAAAAAAATTCCTGCTAGATAGAGATATCTGACTTTTGTCTAGTGGCAGTTTTGACGCCATAAAGGGCATGCTGGAAAGAACAGATCTGTATTATGTGGATAGCTAAGTGGATTAGTAAAGCCACGCAGTAGAAACACTTTGAAACAGATGAAATGTATGTGAGAGAGGGGCTATGGAGAGATGAGGGGCACGTTTGCAAGGATGGTAGTGAGGGAATTAAAGGAGGTCATAGTGTGCAACTGTAAAGCACACGTTCACCCGTAGGCATCTTGGCGCCAAAATGATGGTCGCACTGGCTTCCACCAGTGCTAAAAGGCTGCGATGATGGGTATGTGGCAAGGTAAAGTAATACTGTGTCTTTTTTCTCTTTTTCTTAGTCTTTTTGGAGAGCGTACGGATTTCGCAAAGGAAAGGTAAGGTGACTTTGTCATTATTGACTGTTAAACACTTCACTCACGCACACACCCACCTACACTTTGAAACCAACAACCTATCTGCCTTCTACGTAGGACAGTGTTTTAAAAGGATAGTTTTAGGCACTAGCAGAGATGGCGTATCGTTGGATGAATGCTGCCCAGGCCCTAAGTCTGGTTCTGGAGTCCAGCTATGAGGCAGGATCAGAGACTGAGACAGCAGATACTGAGACAGCATCTGAGGGAGAGGACAATGGAGCCGAATCTGGGAGTGATTTTTCAGTCGGCGCAGTTCCATCCGACGACTCATCTTTCAGCGATTCTGAAGGAGACGATGTCAGTCGTGCTGTCCCTTTGCCTGCACAGTCTGTGCAGCAGGACACCAGTAACAGGTTAGAGCAACACAGAGCGCAGGCACGTGCGGCCGCAAGCACAGACGGAGTGCTGTCTTGGCAGCCTCCCAATTTAGTTTTGCCCCAAATTCCGCCTTTCACTGGTGACGCTGGATGTAAAGTCGATACGGCGATTTTTTTGCCAATTGACTATGTCCATCTCTTTTTGGATGTTGACTTCCTTGACGAAATTGTGCAGCAAACAAATTTGCGTGCCGAACAATTTCTGAGGGAGCAAGGAGGCACTCTTGGGCCTCATTCTAGGCCGTGCAAGTGGACTCCCACTTCTTTAGGGGAGTTGAAGATATTTTTGGGCCTCACACTTAAAATGGGGGTAGTGCATAAACCAACCTTGCTATCCTACTGGTCTACTCGCACGGTTTGGTTAACCCCCATCTTCGCACCATACATGAGCAGAGATCGTTTTTTGCTATTGCAGCGCATGCTGCATTTCAATGACAATTCTGCTGCATTGCCCCGGGACTATCCAGACCATGACAGGTTGTTCAAAATTCGGCCTGTCGTGGAACATTTGTCTGCCAGGTTTCCAGAGGTTTATACTCCTGGAAAGAATATAGCCATTGATGAGTCCTTGATCTTGTATAAAGGGCGGCTGCTGTTTAGGCAGTACATTCCGAGCAAACGCGCTCGCTATGGCATCAAGCTGTACATGCTGTGTGAGAGCTCAATTGGCTATGTGTACAGCTTGAGAGTGTATACAGGGAAGGACACAAGTCTTAACCCTGTAGGTTGCCCTCCCACGCTAGGGGTCACAGGAAAGATCGTATGGGAGCTTGTCCAGCCACTTCGTCATAAAGGTTATAACCTTTATGTGGACAATTTCTATACAGGAGAAGAGCTGTTCAGTGAGCTCTACAAAGCTGGCACTGTGGCTTGTGGTACAATTCGTTGTCGCCGCAAACGATTCCTGCAGGAGCTTGTTGGCAAGAAGCTCCAGAAATCCCAGAGTACTGCGTTGCGTTCCAACGAACTGCTCGCAGTCAAGTTCTCAGATAGGCGTGACGTGTACGTGCTCACTATAATTCATGCTGAGAGCACTTCCCCTGTCACGGTTTGGGGTCAGATGGCTGAAGTCCACAAGCCCACCTGTATACTTGATTACAACAAGTACATGGGCGGAGTGGACAAGAACAACCAGGTTCTTCAGCCATACAACGCGAGTCGTAAAACTCGCACTTGGTATAAGAAACTGTTTACTCACCTGATCCAGATGGCAACATACAATGCGTATGTTGTTTATCGTCAGACCACCACAGGAAGACTCATGTCTTTCCTTGACTTTCAGTTGTCTGTAATTGAAAGTCTCACTGCTACAGAAGCAGCAGCCTCCACTTCATGTGTTCTGGAGGACGTGGCAAGGCTGCAGGAGCGACACTTTGCTGATAACATTCCTGCAACACCCAAAAAGGAGCGACCATGTTGTCGTTGTAAAGTGTGCTCGATGCAGGGAAAGAGGCAGGAGACTCGTGTTTACTGTCCCCAGTGCCCAAGTAAGCCTGCCTTCTGTTTTCCTACTTGCTTTATGTTGTATCACACTAAAGCAAAATACTGAGAAATTGACTGAGGTGGAGCTGCCAATAGGTAAACCTTTCAATTGGTGTGAATGGATACCTACTGTCTGTGGGCCACTCCTTCACTACGCAAGCAGGTGCAGAATATTTGTTCCTCTACTTTAGGAAATCATGGACTTCTCAACACCTTTATCTGCTTTCAGAACGTGGTAGTTGTTCTGTTCGCCAATTGACAAGTGCATTATAGTCCCCACACTGCACATACTGGTGGACAGAACATATGCCACGTTGTCATGGTGTACCCGTGTTTCACATTCAACCGTTCTTCATAGTTTATGATGTTCTCTTTAGGAAGCTTTTGAAAATTTCCAGCATGTTTGCCTTAGTTTCAAAGGTAGATATGATTGCTCACCTCGAGGAATGCCTTTGCGGCATACTCGGGCATCCCCCAACTTGCATCCACAAACTGGAAGGAGTTGGATTGAGCATAGTGAGAGCATTGATAGCACGTGACAGAAATGTTTACTCAAGCTTCAAGTAGCTAGAGATGGAAGGCATTAGTATAGGGTCTCTTGACAATTGGACAGGATTAGTCAGGACTCTGAGGACAGACACACGAACGGGTTAGAACAGTTTACGGTAGGTGCGCTTTCCGAGGAATATTACAAAGGTAGAAAGCAGATAGTTTGGGCCCTTGCCTGTCGCGGGTACTTGGGCCTCCCACACGAGTGAGGCACCATTTTTATCGGGAGACCTGGGGGAACGCTGGGTGGTAGGAAATTTGTGTCAGCCCGGTGATCCCACAACTTTCCCACACAAAAATATGTGTAAAAAAGTGATTTGTTCAGCTAAATTTGAGGTTCGCAGGGGATTCTGGGTAAGAAAACGTTGGGGGATCCATGCAAGCCATACCTCCCTGGAATTCCCCGGGTATCTAGTTTTCAGAAATGTGTGGGTTTGGTAAGTTTCCCTAGCTGGCCGTCGAGCACGGGGCCAAAAACCCAGGTGACCCCCCTTGCAAAACCAGGTTGTTTTGTGATAGGCAATTTTGATGTCTCCTCAATACGTTTTGGGCCCTTGCCTGTCGCGGGTACTTGGGCCTCCCACAGGAGTGAGGCACCATTTTTATCGGGAGACCTGTGAGAACGCTGGGTGGTAGGAAATTTGTGTCAGCCTGGTGATCCCACAACTTTCCCACACAAAAATGTGTGGAAAAAGTGATTACTTCAGCTAAATTTGAGGTTCGCTGGGGATTCTGGGTAAGAAAACGTTGGGGGATCCACGCAACCCATACCTCCCTCACGCAACCCATACCTCCCTGGAATCCCCCGGGTGTATAGTTTTCAGAAATGTGTGGGTTTGGTAGGTTCCCTAGCTGGCCGCCGAGCACGGGGCCAAAAACCCAGGTGACCCCCCCTTGCAAAACCACGTCGTTTTGTGATAGGCAACTTTGATGTCTCCTCAATATGTTTTGGGCCCTTGCCTGTCGGGGGTACTTGGGCCTCCCACCCTGGGTGTCTAGTTTTAAAAAATGTATAGGTTTGATAGGTTTCCCTAGGTGC